>JADMNL010000035.1:19257500-19645000 GCA_016271365.2 Neoceratodus forsteri
AATGAAACAGGACCCTGGTGGACTGGTGGAGTTCCCCCCCCCTTTGCTCAATCATAGGCATAAGCACATTGATTGTCCCTGGTGGTCCAGTGGAAACCCCCCATCATCCAATCATAAGCAACTAAAGCACAAGATACCCTAGAGGTTATGTGGTTCCCCCCTCCTCACCCGCCCAGTGAGGTCCCTGCCACCCAGCACCCCCCCATCATTGGCAGGCAGCAGCACCCTGCCCGCATGCCACCGGGCCACCCGCCGAATGACAGCGTACAGTACTGTCTGCACACCTATTGGTCCACTGCATGGACCAATGGCCATGCAAACCATACTGTACTACACAAGCCTGATATGTGAATGAACCCATTCATTCACATATCGGGCCTGTGTAGTACAGTTTGGTCTCCATGCCTTGGTCCATGCAGTGGACCAATAGGCATACAGACAGTACTGTATGCTGTCATTCAGAGGAAGCTGGGCAGCATGCTGGCAGGGTAGCTGCCAGCCCAGATGATGGGGGTGCTGGTGCTGACTCAGTGGGCGGGTGAAGGGGTACCACTGGACCACCGGGTCTCTTTGTGCTATTTCTGCCCATGATTGGGTGATGGGGGGATTCCACAGGACCACCAGGGACTTTCAGTGAACATATGCCCATGGTCAGGTGAAGGGGGCACTCCACTGGTCCACCAGGGACCTTATTCATATGCTCATGATTGGGCAGGGGGGACTCCACTGGTCTGCCAGGGACCTTGTTAATTCATATGCCCATGATTGGGTGATGGAGGGCATCCCCCTGGACCACCAGGGATGGTATGTTACTCCTGCCCATGATCAGACGAACAGGAGTGGAGACTGCCATGCGTCTGCATGGCGTTGGTCCCCGATGGTTGCAGCCTGGCAGGGTGCCAAGCACAAGTCGCTAGGGATTAGTGCACCGCATACAACTGGGGTCATAATGACTTCAAATGGCCCCATTTGTGCCTTGCATGCATAATGGACTCATTTGCATGCCCAGTGCTGAATATCGAGGTTGATGCACCCAACGCAACTGCACTTGCCCTGGTGCATCCTCCTGCTCCCTTCTGCCACTTGTGCTGATACAGTGCCACTGCGCCATGTGCAGTGTGTGTGCCCTCAGTGCCATATTCAACAGTGCTGAGCCATTGCGCAGCACCGCTGAATATCTCCTGGTCCCTGCCCCGGTGCAACCCAGTTGCACAGTGCCCAGGCTTGCACTCCTGCCCGTTGCAGTCAGAATATCTAGGCCTCTGTGTACTAGAAAAACCAGTGTGCCTAGATAATGACATGTAGATGGAGAGCAATTATATGGTAAGGTTATGGTAAGGAGGTGTTAGGGCCTTGCATGGTGAGTTGGGTCATTAGCTTTTTCTGCAGCATTAATGGGTCTGTGCCTCACAAACTGCCCAGCTTGCTGAGGGTGAAAATGAGCTTTGTGTGTGTGTTCACAATTGTGGTTTGGGCTTCCCTGCAGGTTGGTGCTATGTGCTGCTCTCACAGGGAGAATATTGAACACCTAACCATGCTTGGAACACAGTTAGCATGCCTCTTGCAATATAACTGCTGTAGTCTCATGCATGCAGTACATTTGTACATTGTAACAGTCCATATCACCTACAGAAAACTGGCATGAGTTTAAGATTCACTGCTGTATTATTTATTTGTGATTGACTGATTGATTGATTGATTGATGTTGGTTTTGTTTTGTCACAGATTACTGACTTTCAAAGCGGTGGCACAATTCTTTCTCCTGGGCTGCTCTTGGATGTTTGGCTTTTTCATTATTGGGAATGACACCTTTCAGATTGTGATGGCTTACTTATTCACCATCATGACCTCCATCCAGGGAGCATTCATTTTCCTTGTCCAGTGTCTACTGAATAAAAAGGTAAGGGCAAGTATATAAATGCAAGTTAGTTTAGATGACAAAGAACCTGCACCATCATCTCATTATTTTAGTAGTTGTAAATAATGATCATGAGCCTGGACTCTTAAGTCTGAAGTTTGCAAATATTTTTAACAAAACATGACACAATGCATTTCAAATAGGAATACAGAAACATAGAAATTGACAGCAGATAAGGACCACAAGGCCCATCCAGTTTGCCCATTTGTACTTCTACCTTATAAATGTGCCATCGGCCTTTGCTCTGTCAATGGCCTATCTAGTCATACTCATCTGTATTGCTCCCTTATGCCTATCCCATACCTGTTTGATTCCCTGCATTGTATTCCTATCTACCACTTCTTGAGGTAGGCCATTCCATGCATCCATCTCCCTTTCTGTGAAAAAGAACTTCCTCACATTACCCCTTAATTGGCCTCCCTCTAATCTCATGCTGTGTCCTCTTGTCCTTCTATTTTTCTTATATTGAAATATGTCAGACTCTTTCACCTTGTTAATGCCCTTAAGGTGTTTGAATGTTTCGATCATATCACCTCTCTCCCTCCTTTGCTCAAGGGTATACCTATTGAGCTCCATTAATATGGCCTCATATGTTTTCTGATGCAGTCCCTGCACCATTTTGGTTGCCCTTCTCTGGACTCGCTCAATTTGGTTGATGCCCTTGTGAAGGTGTAGCCTCCAGTACTGCACACAGTACTCCAGATGGGGCCTAACCAGTGTCTTGTAAAGAGGGATTATTACCTCCCTCTTCTGAATTGTGATACCCTACTAATACACCTCAACATGCCCCTAGTCTTGCCTACTGCTTTAGTGGTCTGCTTGGATGATTTCAGGTCATCGGTGATGATGATCCCCAAGTCTCTTTCTTCTCTTGTGACTGCCAGCAACTATACTCTCCCAGCCTATAGGTGGCTTCAGGGTTTCTCTTCCCTATGTGCATGATCTTGCACTTCTTTGCATTAAACCCCAGTTGCCACTCTTCTGACCATTTTGCTAGTTTGTCCAGATCTCTTCTCGTTCTGCCCACCCCATCTGGATCATCTACTTTGTTACAGATCTTGGGGCCATCTGCAATCAGACAGACCTTGCTCCCAGTCCATCTGTAATGGCATTGATGAAGATATTGAAGAGGAATGGCACCAGGACTGATCCCTGTGGTACCCCACTTGTGACTAGCATCTCTTCTGACTGTATACCGTTTACCAGCACTCTCTGTTTTCTGCCCGTCAACCATTTTGCCACCTAGTTGACCAGATTCTGACCCACCCTGAGCCTACCCAGCTTATTAATCAATCTTCTATGTGGAACAGTATTGACAGCTTTGCTGAAGTCAAGGTAGGTGACATCAATTACTCCCCCTTGGTCCACTACTCTGGTTACCCAGTCAAAGAAATCTATGAGATTAGTTTGACAGGACCTTCCTTTTGTAAACCCACGCTGTCTTGGATCCTGTGCTCCTATGGATTCCAGGTGTGGCAATATTCTTTCCTTAAAGAGTGCCTCCATAATCTTGTCCACTATTGAGGTAAGACTGACTGGTCTGCAGTTCCCTGCCTCCTCCCTGCTATCACTCTTGTGGAGCAGAATCACATGAGCCATTCTCCAGTCTTCTGGGACCTCTCCTGTGCTTAGAGACTCACTAAATAGTTCTGATAATGGATCTGCTAGTTCCACCCTTAGCTCCTTGAGTACCCTGGGATGTATGCCAACAGGTCCCATTGCCTTGTCCACTGTGAGCTTATCAAGCTCTTGTAGGACCCTTTCTTTTGTGAAGGAACTAGTGCACACTTCCCCCCACCCGTGTCCATGGTGCTGAGCTGTGGGCCCTGCCCTACCTTCTCTTCAGTAAATACTGAGCAGAAGTATCTATTTAGGATAAATGCTTTTACATGGTCCTCCTCCTCACATGCCCCCTTATCTCCTTTGATCTTAGCAATACCCCCTCTGGACTTTCTCCTTTCACTAATGTATCTATAGAAAGTCTTGTCACCTTCTATTACTGATTGTGCTAGTGTTTCCTTGGTTTGGGCCTTTGTCTGCCTTACTGCCTTCTCTGCTTTCCTTAGAAAAGTTTGGTATGAAACATAGAAATATAGAAGTTGATGGCAGATAAGAACCACAAGGCCCATCCAGTGTGCCCATTTTTTCTACCTTATGAATGTGCCACACACCTTTACACTGTCCATGACCTATCTATCCATATTCGTCTGTATTGCTCCCTTATGCCTATCCTATGCCTATTTGAGGCCCTGCACTGTATTCATAGCCACCACTTCCTGAGGTAGGCCGTTCCATGCATCTACCACTCTTTCTGGGAAAAAGAATTTCCTCACATTCCCCCTTAATCGGCCTCCCTCTATTCTCATGCTTTGTCCTCTTGTCCTGCAATTTTTCTTATATTTAAACATATTAGACTCTTTCACCTTGTTAATGCCCTTAAGGTGTTTGAATGTTTTGATCATATCACCTCTCTCCCTCCTTTGCTCAATGGTACACATATTGAGCTCCATTAATGTGTCCTCATGTGTCTTCTGATGCAGTCCCTGCACCATTTTGGTTGCCCTTCTCTGGACTGCCTCAATTTGGTTAATGTCCTTGTGAAGGTGTGGCCTCCAGTACTGCATGCATTACTCCAGATAGGGCCTAACCAATGTCTTGTAAAGAGGGATTATTACCTCCCTCTTACAACTTGTGATACCCCTACTAATACACCCTAACAACCCCCTAGCCTCCCTATCTTCATCCTGCTGTGCTCCCTTATATTTCCTGAAGGCCAGCCTTTTGGCTCTGACCTTTTCTGCTACTGTTTTTGAGAACCAAAGTGGTTTCCTTCTTCTTTTGCACTTCTTTTTCTCTCTAACATAATGGGATGTTGCTTCAAGTACTGCATCCTTAATGCTTGCCCACTTCGCCTGTACCCCCTCACCTGTATTTCTTTTTGCCAGGACTAGTTTAACTCTGTTGGCCATCATATCAAAATCAGCTCCTCTGAAGTCCCATATTTTTGCTTTGGAATGGGATGATTTAGTTCTAGTGGTAAATTGAACCATACCATGTGATGGTCGCTGGTCCCCAGGTGACCTTCTACCTGGAGATCTATGATCCTTTCCCTGTTAGTCAGTACTAGATCTAGGATAGCCCTTTCTATTTGAGTTGTTGTACCAGTTGTTTGAGGCCTTCACCTTGCAGGGAATCCACCATGTGTCTAGTTCTGGCATATGTTCCTGCTGGTATTGACCAATCTGTATCTGGCATGTTGAAGTCTCCCATTATCAGAACCTCCTTTTTAGCTGTCATGTATTGTATATCTTCTAACAGTAATGTGTCTATGTCCTCCCCTGGTCTTGGGGCCTGTAGACAACCCCAGTTCATATGGCTGTCCCATTTCCTGTTTCCAGGGTGACCCACAGTTCTCCTGGCTCCTTATGTGTATTCTGAATTTCTGTAGCTTTGATATTTTCATTGACATACAGGGCCACTCAAACCCCCCCTTTGCACCTCGGTCTCTTCTGAACAGTACACAGACAGGTACAGAAGTCTCCCAAGTGTGGTTACTGGTAAACCACGTCTCACTAATTGCTACGATGTCCAGTTTAGCCTCTGTCATTATTGCCTGCAGGTCTGGGATCTTGTTTCCCAGACTGCAAGCATTTGTGTACATGATTTTCCATTGGCCAGATTTTGGTGTGTTAGTTGTTTGGTTAGGTCTGGTGATTCCCCTGTGTGTCGTATGGAGAGACAGACCTTTTTCCTTACCTGGTGATGCAAATGAACTGCAAAAATGCTGAACTCCTGTTTGACCACTAGCTGAGTGGGAAGGGGTGTTCTTCCCATTCGACGTAAGGGGTGCTGCACCCCACTCCCAATTTGCTAGTTTAAATATTCTGCAAAGACATCAAACTTCTGCCCCAATGTACTGACTCCCTCCTTAGTCAGATGCAGTCCATCAAATTTAAAGAACTTTCACTCCAAAAACTGTTGCCAGTTCCCTTCAAATTTGTGTCCTTTTTCCTGGCACCAGCCCCTGAGCCACATGTTTAGCTCCCCTGTCTCCCCATCTGTGACCTTTCATTCATCTGCCCCCTCTCCCAGACTGACAGCATCTCAGAGAAGGAGATGCAGGAAAAAATGAATGATAGTTTGCCACCCAGCCTGGTCAGGTGTTCCTTGGTCTCCACAACTGACCAGCTGGTAAGATCATTAGTCCCTACGTGTACCAGGAAGTCAATGCTTTCTCCTGCTTTTTGAACAATTTTAGCAATGTGGTCAGTGTCTCTCCACATTGCTGTAACTGGGAGACATCTGACCATTACCCCTGGCTGGAAATAGGCATCATCTCCCCGAATCATGGAGTCTCCTATGATCAGAAGTTATTTGGATTTGCTTTTTTTGTCTTAGTTCCTGTTTTGAGCGAGTTTTGTTGTTCTAGCTCCTGTGCTGCAGTGTCCTGCTCTGCAGTGTCCTCTACCCCTTTGTTTGATTTCAGGGATAGAGGCAGATACTTGTTTGTAGTTTTTATATGGTTTTTGGAGGTAATGCATTGGAGAGCACCGAGTGATGGGGCACCTGATTTGCCCCTCCTAACCTCCCGGACCAACTACCCCTACAGTCGAGGTGCTTCTGTTGGATGTTGGGGAAATGGCGGGTGGTTCTTCTAATATATTTCCTTTTGAGTATGCAATTTTAGGTGCACAATCTTTGCCCATGCTGCCTGCAGCTGAGCCCTTAGATCTCCAATAGCCCAGCTTGTTGGACAGTGTCCTAAATCCTGTAAAACTGCCCTTCTGAAAAGTGTTCCGCAGTATCTGCAGTTAATGATATCCATTCCAGATAAGTTGCTGGGTTTATAACCTGGTCAGAGTAATTAGAAGGAAGAAAATGAAAGCAAAAGTTTGATTTTGTGTTTTGTTTATTTTTGTATAACTTGTTATAACAAGTTAATTTACTAGTGCCCCTGTAAATGAGGTCACCGTGTGGATACCCCACTGATCTTCCCCTTCCTGCTTTGCCACAGGAAATGTCACCACTGTGTTACCCTATAAAAGGACTGTAGTGTGGGCTGGCTGGGGATGGGGCTGGGTGGTTGGGCCCTTCCTCTGCCAAAAAAGAAGAACCACGGATAAAGGAAACGAGGAGGTAAGAGCAGAAACAGTCAGCTAGCAACAAATGCAGTAGCCCTGAAAGCTTATCCTAATGATAGATAAAACTGTAAAACCTATAAAGCACCACCTGTAATAATTTCACAGAAGATATACCCTGTAAGAAACACTTTGCTACAGAGAAAAATAAAGCAGTAACAGAAGATAAACCTTGCAAAAGACAATTTGAATCAGAGGATTACAGCAGTAATCTGTTAGTACACACTGTAGGCACACCCTGTAATAATGCAGCAGAAGGTATACCCAGTAACAATAATATGAATCAGAGAAAAATAAAATAATAAAATGTTAGCAACAAGCAGTAACAATATAGGAGACATTTGGAGACATCTATTTTGTTGACAGAAGTGACCCAATTCCAAAATGGGTTATGCCTGTCGCAAGGCGACTTGTGCCAAACCAATGGTATAAGTCTCCCTTTGTGACATGCATTATGCAGTTTGGTATTCCAGGAAGTGGCCTGCATCATGATGTGGGTGGTCTGCACCGATGTGGACTTCCCCCAGCTGCAGGTCCTACAACATGATGAAAGGAGGGGGTTACAGCAGCAATTGTGCCCTATTCTGAAAGGGTGGCTGCCGTAACCCCCTTACACAATTTCAAGTTCCACTGCGGCACTGCAGGGTTAGACCAGAAATTAGCTGGTCTAAGGGCATCTGTCCTGGAAAACCAACAGCTGTCCACTCTGTAGTGCTGCAACACATAGACAGCCATACCCTGGGGATCCTTAACACAGTGCGGCCCCCTCCTCCCTCAAGTCTGGGTGCCACTCAGGCCATTTTTCACTGTGCCACCAATGCACTTGTGCCACACCGCCTACTTCTCATGGCCCCAAGGGGATTGTGGGCTTCTTTCAGGAAGGGGGGTCTTGGGGGAGCTGTTCCTCATGGTCTCCCACTTGTGGCACCCAAGTTCGTTGTGCCATTCTTGTGGCACAACCCTGCAACTGCCACAAGTCTCAGGAAGTAGGTGCCAGGGACCCTGCCTGTCCTGGAATAGCACGCAGGGTTCCAGGTGTAGCGGCACATGGCGCAACTCACATACACCCATGAGTTGTGCTGTGCATTTTGGAATCGGGCCCAAAGTATTGCATGATGTTGAAGTTTACCTAATCCTAATGGTGTGCAGTTAAGCAGATGAAGACAGACTACTCCTGCTTATAGGGCTCTAATTAAAATGTTCCAGAATTGATGAATTACCATTTTATTGTAAGCCTAAAAAAAGCAAATTAGTTTTTTCTGTAATGCTATGATAATGATTGTGGTACATACCATGACGCTAGAGACTGAAGTAGGCAATAATTGCCCATTAAGACCATCACCCCACTTTTCTGTGGTAATAGCTGTTCAGGTGACCCTGCTATCAATGACCTTTTTGAATTTCTTGAATTCCTTCTTTTCAACTTTCCTTATTGGGAGACTGTACCAGATGGCCACCACCTTCTGTGTGTGATAACAGTTTTTCCTCTTGTCCTAAACTGATCACTATTTAATTGATACCCATATCCACTTGTTGAATAGTCCTGTCCTTCAAGTTCCAGAAGCCTACATTCCCTTAAGATATCATCTTTCATTCATTTGTTCATTAGGATGAGGTAACCTCTGATCCTTCTATTCTCAGACTTTCCCAGGCCCAACCTACTTAGTTTTTTTCTTAGCCCAACCTGTTCATGCCCAAAACTATTTGGTCACCTTTCTCTGCACATGATCCTCACCAACCTGTCACTCTGGCCATACAACAACCCCACATACAGTGATCACCCACTTACCAACAGTTTCACCCTCAGTCTTGCTCATTCTATTGTATAACTGTGAGTGTCTTTTGCTTGGCCTATTTGTTTACTCCATCTCTATCCAATTCCCTTCCTGGCCCCACCCCTCATCCCCTCCGCTCTCTCTCTTTTTTCTCTTGTTCCTTTCCGGTGACATAGAAACAAACCCAGGCCCTACAAATATACATTATTGACCACTCTGACAACATCTGGATAAAACAAGCTGGACTCCAAGTTGCCCACCTAAATATCTGTACTCTCCCATCTAAGCTCCCAGAGCTTGAGGCTTGGGTGTCCCTATATCAACATCATGTGCTAGGCCTCTCTGAGACCTGGTTAAAACCTTACCACACTGATGCTGCCTGTAAACTCCCTGTTTACTTTCTCCTTTAACTGGACAGACCAGGAAGAAAGTGGGGTGGAGGAGTTGCATTGTATGTTCAAGACCATATCTCTGCCACTTCCATCAGCTACTTTACTCCCTCCTCCGCAAGTGAATTGATCCTGGCTGACATTATCCTGGGTGTATCCAAAAAAATACATTTTGGGTGCTGTTATAACCCCCCTCAGGAGGCATCCCAGGCCTAACTAACTTCCTTGATGGCTTAGGTGGGCTCTCTAATTCCAGAGAAACCATCATTCTCTGTGATTTCATCCTTAACTGGTTAGGTGCTCCTCAGCCTGAGTATGGGAACTTAATAAAAACTCATCTCTTGGAGCAAGTCATTTTCTCCCCAACAAGGCACAACTCCTACTCCTTAAACCACACCACAATTGACTGGATTGCCACTAACTGGGTAGACATGATCCTTCAGGTGGGCACTATGTCCGACTCTATTAGTGACCATACCCCAACGTATATTGTTTTGGGCTCCAAAGCAAATCATCCACTGCCTAAATATCTGTTGTTTAGAAATTTCAACTGCCCTGATCTTACACCTGTCCTCAGGGATGCAGAGGCTATTAACTAGTATGATCTCTATCTGCACAAGGACATCTCAGCTGCAGTTGCTTCTCTCTCTCTCTGCTACTCTCCGAAAACTGAAGGGCAAATATTTCCCCATCACAACCAGGAGGATTGGGGGGGCAGAAACCATTGGCTATCAAAGGAACTCCTGGTACAAATGAAGGTCAGGGATCTAAATTAAGAGCTATTAAATTACCCCTCCCCGCCACAGCTCTGGAATGCATATAGAAAACTACGCAATTCCTGCAGGCAGGTGGCAAATTCCCTAAATTTTACCGTGGCCAGCAGCAAGCTTCCCTTAGTAATCCTCATACTTTCTGGGCCTCCTTAGGGCCATTCCAAAACCCCAAGGAAAACAAGCAAATTTCTCAACACTTATCCCCCTTGGCCTTGTCTCTGACCCGGTTATGACTGCATATGCCTTCAATAAAATGTTCACTCACCTTTCCTTTTATCTCAATAAGCTTCCCCTTCAGCCTCCCCCTAACCTAAAGAAGCAACTAGACTGAGTCCTCAATGCTTTAAATGATACCCTGCCACCCCCTTTCTATTTCAGGGCCATTTGGCAGAGTCACTACTAAGCGCATAAAGAGTTAACCAGCCAGAGGCAGCCCTGGCAGTGATAGACTCTACCCAATTTTTCTCAAGATTATCTCCCCAGCCATTGTTAAACCGTTTACCTTCATATTTAACCTGGCTCTCTCATCATCCACTGTGCCTGATGCATAGAAAGTTGCACTTGTGGTACCTGTCTTCAAAGCAGGTGATCCCCTCTTTCCCCTAAACTGTCATGGTCTTCTTTACGCAGATAACTTAGTCCTCTATCACAGCGATAAGTCACTTGATTCCATATCATCCGCCATCTCATGTAACTATGTCTCTGCACATCATTGGTTCATCTCCAGCAGGCTCCTAGTCAAAGAAAAACAGACAAAGGCCATACTTTTCAGCTTAAAACCTTTCTGCGCCAAGGTTACTAAAACCACTTCCTCCCTCCTAATATGTACCCCAGCCACCCCCCCATCAAAATGTCAAGTCCCTTGGTGTTACCCTTGACCCCTTGCTAACCTTATTTGACCACATAAACAACACTGCATAGAAAATACACCAAAAACTAGGTGCGGCTATCGTATTAAGCAGCTGCTGTCCCCTGAAGCTTGTCTTGCTATCGCACAAGATAACCTATTGCCCCTTCTTGCTCCTCTATCTATTCCTCTATGTCCTCCACCTTATGTTCTCAACTAATCACAACTTACAACTCCATCTTTTGCTTTGTTCTACAAGCCCCATACTCCACTCACCATTGTTCACTCTACCAGTCCCTAGGGTGGCTTCCTCTGCAAGGTCGCTTTGAGTATACTTTGGGCTGTGTTGTGGACAAAGTGTTCAGGTGCAACCAGATGTCCCCCTATTCCCCATTGATCACTTACAGGACTGCCTCCAGGTGCCACAGGATATCCTCAATCCATGCCCTGGAATTATCATGGGTGTCCACTTTAATGGGAACTAAAGATTTCGCAGTCTCTGCCCTCGCCCTGTGGAACAGTCTACCACTGCCTATTTGCTTGTCCCCCTCCCATCTGTCCTTTAAAATGAACCTAAGAGCCTGGCTCCTATCTGAATCCCAATGTAGTTGTGTCCTGGACAACAAGTAGTGCCCTCAAACCGCCCCAGGTGCTATTTTATCTCTGTTCTATTCCATTTTGACCTCTAAGCTATCTCTGATTTCCTTTCTCCTTGACCTACAAGGTCTTCTTATCAAGTCTGTCTGTTAGTCTGTCAGCCAGTTCAGGAGAAATAGATGTTTTGCTTCTTATCATAAAAATTACTGCTTGTTATTTTTGTACTATTTATCCTCTGTAATCTGAGTTGTTATCACTGCCTCAGCTCAATTTACATTGTACTCCTATTGACCTCATATTGAGGTTTTGTACAGACATGTTTGACTCATGTTTTGACCTTTGTCTATTGTTCATCACTGTGTAATAGCTACTACTGTCTATATAAATGTATGGCTGTTGAACTATATTAGTGCCACCATGTGGCCCGGGATGTGTCTGAAAACGGTCCATTTGATCAGAACACTTAGCTGGTTAACAAAGACATAAATAAAAAAATAAATAAAAATGCTAAATAGATGTCCAGGATGGATAGCAATTGTTCATATGCAGTCTAATTGATGATTAATGTGGGGGGAAGGGGTGATAGTTAACACTTCTCTTGATTAGGTGATACAATTTCTTCAGATGCACCATAGGATTTTTTTCACGTTGTAAGCCAGGTGCTCACAATTTGTCTTGCTTATGAGGTAAGCAGTTGTCATAACACCTGGATCTTTCCTGGTCTGTGTTTCTCTTAATATAGCACCATTCATGTTGTAAATTCTGGTTTTGATTTACCTCCTACATGCATCATGATTCATTGGTGAACATTAGTGAACATTAAAATTCATTCTTCAGGTTTTTTGCAAAATAATAATTGCTTCCAGGTCTTTCTAAATTGATATAATGTTCTCAGGTGTGGTCACCTGTGCCTCTAGTTTGGTGTCACAGCAAATTTGACAATCCAACTGTCAATCCCACTGCTCAGGTCTGATGTATAAACATTTAAGAGTACTTGGCCCACCATTGTACCCTGGAGTGCCCCACTGGTCACATTTTTGCTACTTAAGCAATAAAGCACGACAGAGTGTGGGTTATTGGGGGATTTACCCACGCCTTGTGTGGTGTGTCATGAGGTGCAGCCGAGTGACTTAACCACACTGGAAGTTGGTATATCCTTCAATAACCCACATCCTGCAGTGCCTTATTTCGATTATACAATGGACCCATGTGTAAAATAAATTTTAAATGTGTTTAAGTATGTTTTTTATAAATGCCATTTCTCAACCATGGGTTATTACAGGATATGCCATGGACATGTGATGTGTTTTGACCAATAAGGTTACAGGATTTTCATAACCCATTGTATAATAGATGATACTTCATTTATGTGTACCCCCTTGCTCCTCTCCTAGAGCCAGTGTTGAATCCAAGAGTTATTTCAGATCATTCCTGCAGAGGTTTTTAACAGTTTAGTATGGGGTACTGTCTTAAGTGCTTTACTAAGGAACAAACATATAAAAGCAACATGAATGGGATCCAATGATTTACTTAAAATATTGTAAAATGTTATAAATTTGACATACTTGACCTACCCTTGGAAAACCCATGTTGGCTATTTGTCAGGTTTGTTTTTCGTAGAGCTTCTCTCATGGACAGGGTCATCGGGGATATGTTCACTTCTGAGGCCGCTGTGTTGTAGATAACTGGGGTCAATGATATGTAGTTCTTAATCAGCGGGAGCCAGCCACCGTGGATTTGCAATGCACAAGTAAAGATGTGTGTGTATGTGTGTGTTTTGGGGGGGATCAGGAAGATTTCTGAGAAAAAGTTTCAAAAAAGAAGAAATTTCTTCCAAGTTTTTCATTTATTGCAGATGCCCCTTGCCTCCCAGGTTTCTCCTTTAGGGCTTCCTCAGATGAGTGTTTCTTGCTTTTAGTACGTCAAAGATTATTCAGTATTTCAGAGTCAATTTTACAATCTCAGTCTTTATTGACTGTTTCTAACCTGAATGAAGGTATTGTACAGCCTCAAAAGGTCTGTTATAAGTTTTGCAATGAACTTTCTTCAATCAGTCTCCACTGGGCTTCTTTTTCTCCTGACATGCACAACCGTGCCTGTAATTGAGAAACAGAAGCCTCATGGGCATTGACTGAAGAAAGCTAACTGTATGAGAAGTATGGACAGTATGACAGCTGACTGCAAGCAGTTTCTACTTTTTTGATGTGTTTTTTTTTTTGCATTCAGAAAAAGCAGTTTGAACTGTTCTGCTTCCCCTCTTTTTGCATCAGGGATATACCCTTGTCCAGGGGATATACTCGTTTTAGTCCTGATGTTCCCTGTTGCCCCACTAGGTCCAGCTGCCAGCTTGATGGCTCCCTTGGCTTTACCTCAATGGATCAGAGCTCCAGAGGGATCAATTGTCTCCACAAGGCAGTCCACTAGGTGGATCAAGATCTAGTGTCAGTTGTGCCAGGGTGCACGGGAGCCCATGAGTCCTGGCCCTCATAGAGATGCAGGGACAGAGTGACAGCAGAAGTTGGCACATTAGCTCCATTGAAGCCATTGCACATTCATACTCCAAGGGGGGGCAACTTAATGGAAAAACCCCAGAGGACCAGGGAGGTGATGGGGGCCTGAGAGATCTGGACCCACATCCCCAATACTGGACTTCTCTTCTGATGATCCCAGGTGCTACCCACACAGAACTGACCATCTAATTTCCAGGAAAGAGCCACCAGGTAGGTGAGGCGGGCCTTCCCCCACACGGTGATCTAGGGGGCTTTGATGTCTAGGTAGGAGGGACTAAGGAGGAGGGTCTCAATGGGAGTAGAGGGCAGATCAAGAGGACACCTCTGACAGATGACCCGGTCCAAACGTGATAAAATAGAGTTAGAAAAAAAAATTAAACAAAGGCTGAAGTACTTTGTTTTATTTTATACACCATCTCCTGCTATAACACAATTACTAACCTTCAACTGGAATGCCACTCAAATAAAATACTTAGGTATCAAAATCCCTAAGAACCTAGCCAAGTTATTTAGTACAAACTTAGACCCCCTAACTAAATAATTGTGTCAGGATATAGCCAGATGGTCCCCTTTGAACTTTCCTGCATATTCCTGAATACAATGAGTCATAATGAACATCCTGCCAAGATTTCTGTACTTGTTTAAGCATTTGTCCATAACTATCCCAAAATCACATTTCCAGGCTCTGAGATGGATCATATCTAAATATGTTTGGAATGTAAAGTGACCCTGACTTAAATATCTCTATGCAGATGGATAAAACATATGGATTACAGTCTCTCCCAGACCCAAAGGACTATTATCTTGCAGCACGCTTGACAGTAGCACTTCTCTGGTCTATCCCAGACTATCACTTTAACTGGAGGTTCATAGAACAATGAGAGATAGGGGAGAGGCCACCATTGGGGCTAGAGTCATGGACCCATTGTTTAAGGCCAGTAACAAGGTCCTTTCTCTAATGATGGTCTGTAGTACTCTATGAGCTGCATACAGAACTTGGGAAAAGTATAGACTGGAGACCTCTTTGTGGCCCTACAATTGTTTGCATGGAACAAGCTGTTTCTACCCTCGAAGGTAGATCATACTTTCTGGAGGTGAGCAAGACTGGGGTTGTACTACCAATCAATCAATCAAAATCTTTATTTATCCAGGTGAGCATTGTTGAGCAAGCTCATTTACAAGATGGACCTGGTTAGCTCTGGGTCTAATGGTGCAATGCATACAGAGATATTTACAATCCAGCCAAATAACAGAAGTAAAAACACAGTTAATGCAATTAATGCAAGTAAGTACTCAGTTAAATCAGTCATATCAGTTCAGAGTGCTCCTGTAATATTTAAGGAGGACATAAGATGAGGCTTAGTAGGAACTTCAGTAGGGAGAAGTGATCGGCTGCTCGTGTAAGGAGCTGACCCAAGCACAGAATTTCAAAAGTAGTGTAATCACACAGTATCCCTAGATGTAACACTCTAAACTGAAGGATAAGGGTCTTAACAGTCAAGGAGAAAAGTAATTATAGCTCTTTTTTGGCAAATTTCAGCATGGAAATCAGATTTATGCTTGGTTTAGAATGGACACAGAAGCAGAGTGCAGGAACCAATCAGAAACCAATGCCGAAGAGCACACACATTTTGATTGGATGGCTGCTAATGCTGTGCTTTGCTAATGAAGAGTCCAAGCCTAGGTTCTCAGGTGGTAGTAGAGGCAGTGCCAACCACCCAGTGCCCGGGTTTCCCACGTGTATGGGCAGGCAGCCCGTGGAGATCATATCCTTGGCAGGGGATGGAGGAAGGGGTTGGTATTAAGTACTGGGCCATGGACAATGCAACATCTGAACCAGCTGGAGGACCAAAACAGCAGAACAACAGAGTTGGGTATTCCTTGATGCCTAAAAATTGGCCCAACCACAGAAATTCAGAAATGAGTGTAATCAAACAGAGTCACAAATCTTGACACTCTAAACATGAAAAAATAGAGGTCATAACTGTTAGGCAGTAAGTAAGTACAGCTCTTTTTTGTGCAAGTTTCAGACAGAAGATCAGACTTTACCTTAGTATTGAGGGAGACACGGGAGCAGACTGCAGGAGCCGATTAGATGACAGAGCAGAAAAGTGCTCAGGTTCTGATTGGGTATCAGCAATGCCGCACCTTGCTAGTAAGAAGTCCACTCTGGGTGTCTCAGGCGATGGCTATGGAAGCAACAACTGCCTAGTATCTGCATTTCTCCCACCTGAGGGGCAGGGAGCCCCTGAAGGGCTAGTCTATGGCAGGAAAGAGAGTTAGGGGACAAAGGAAAGAGATATTAAGAGTGGAATGCAGTGGAAAGGGAATACGAAGATGAAACAGGGCAGTTAAATGGTACAGGGTAGGGAAATAAGAGCCACAGATTAAGCAATATGTAAAAGATAGCAGAGTGAGTAAGGGGTAGTGGCAGTGAAAGCCATGAAGAGATAATAACCCTACAGGGGTTTCTAGAGTGGAAAAACATTTAAGGCATAAGATGTTCACAGAGTTAAGGTCACCAAAGGTTACAAGAGAGCATAAATTCAACTACGCACAGAGGGCAGCAGCCTGATGCTTCAGACTAAAATTAGGGGCTGGGGTAGCAATTGAATGACTCACACACATACCGAGCATATAGAGATTTAAAGGCATTCATACTGCGGAGGCAGATTAATTTCAATAATTTTTGTACTTCGTTCTACAATGTTGGCAACAGGAAATTAATGGTCACTCTACCATAGTGAGAGGAAGCCTTGGGGATACACAATGTGATGTAGGATGTGCTTTTTAGGGCATAAGTCACTGGCTCACTTAGTGGGAGACAGTCTATTATATATTGTGGAAGCCGCTTCAAGAAGACTGTATAAGTCCAAAGGACTGTGTTTCTGTTATGCCTAAACATAAGAGAGGACCTCCCTATGGCTTTGTAGAAGGAACAATGATGGGTAAAGATGGGGACACCAGTAATAAACTGGATGGCCCTGTAGTAAAGCGTATCCAACTTTGTAAGCGAGGCTTTGGGATATTGACTATAAAGGAAATCTGCATAATTGATCAGTGCAAGAAAAGTAGTTTGGACAAGGAGCATGTTTGCTTCTCTAGTAAGAAACTAGTTAATACTAAAGAATAGCCCCAGCCTCTGCCTCAACTTCTTTACAAGGTCCTCGACATGCTCAGTGAATGATAGATTGTGGTCTGACCACAAACCTAGGTATTTAATCTTTGAGACAAACTCCAATTTCTCTCCCAGAATTTTGGTAATCTGAGGTAGTGCTCCAGAGCTGGCCTGATTCATCACATGGCTATAGGGTGAGAACAACACTGCTTTGGTTTTTTTAGCATTTAGAAGTTTTTTATGGAGGAACTGGTTCTGGAGCTGGTTAACTTCCTCCTGGAGGTCAGCACAAGCAACTTCAGGTGTCGGACAGCTTAGATATACAACTGTGTCATCAGCAAACAGGTGTATGTTGGCCTTGTTAATACTCACGTCAGTGTTATCAACAAAGATAGTGAATAGCAGGGGACCAAGTATGAGTCCTTGCGGTACTCCCCTCAGTAGAGGTTTGAGTGCAGATAGCTCACCCTCAGCCTTAATTTGTTGATGCTGTCCTACAAGGTACTCAGTAAACAAATGCAAAGAAACTGAGTCCAGGCCTATCCTCTTCAGAGAAGAGGAAAGCAGGCCATGGTCCACTGTATCAAAACCCTTACTAAGGTCTAGAAATATAGCACAGGCAAAGTTTCTGCTGTCCAGTTCTCGGTACCAATCATTTGTTATTTTGGCAAGGGCCGAAATAGTGCTGTGTTTACCTCTAAAGCTAGATTGCATATGGCTTAGTAGGTTATTGGATTTGAGGTAGTCCCTTAGTTGGTTGCTAATAATCTTTTCCAGAAGTTTCGACAAATTTGGGAGAGGGAAATTGGTCTAGAATTGTTAAGGTCACAGGGATCCCCTGATTTAAACAAGGGGATGACATGAGCAATTTTCCAGATCTGGGGAATAAGCCCTTGGGACAATGAAAAGTTAAATAAGTAGGTGATAGGAACAGCTAGGACATGATAGGTGATTTTAAGGAAATAAGGATCCAAAGAATCAGCCCCAGCACTTTTCTTAATATCTAATTGGAGCATGAAGTCTTCAACCTCTTTCAGAGAGACTGGGTGGAACGAGAAGCCAGGTATTGGGGCAGGAGAATCTAAGCATGGGACACTTAATTGGGAGAGGACCAGGGATGCAGGGGAATTGTCAAAAGCAAGACCAGCTATGGCAAAATGATTGTTAAATGCATCTAGGATTCCCAGTTTATCATTGATAGTAGTACTCCCAGTTGTAATCTTAGGTAGCAAGGAATTACCAGGTGTATATCTGGACATATTCTTGATTGTCCTCCAGAGTTTGGAGGAGCACTTTGCTGCAGAATCCAATTCAGTAAGATAAAATGCTGCAGTAGCATCCCTAACCATTTTCACACAAGCATTGTGTGCCCTTCTGAACTAACACCAGTCTGAGTCAAGCTTAGCAAGCTTTTTTCCATAACTTATCTCTACCAAGCAATGCAACTTTCAGCTCAGCAGAGCACCAATAAAGTTTTTAGTTTTTTACACACATTTTTGCCATAGGGTCATACATATTTAGGGCCCCAACAAGTATATCATGGAAAATATCATATGCTGAGTTAACTGTGTTAGCTAAGTAGAAGTCTTGCCAACATGGCGAGTGTTCCAACTCATAGACATAGGCAGCCACATCAAAGTTACGATGGGGCCTTTTTGTAAGAAATTTAGCTGTAGGTCCTGTGTGATGCAGTGATCTGACTGCAGCAATGAAGCAATGGTCACTGACATCAGCAAAGAAGGTTCCAACATGTGAGAAGAGATGATGCTTATCAACTAAAATAACATTCAGCAGTGTGCTGTTGCTCATGTTCTTTTTGTTTGGCCTTGTGTGTTCATGAATTAGTTGCACCAACCCACGAGAATCACAGAAAATGTTTAAGGGTGAAGCAGACTTTGATAACCAGTCGAATTTAAGGTCCCCTAGGATGATAGTTTCAAGGTTCTCTTTCTCTGTAATAGAGCCAAGATGTGTAAGAAGGATTGTACCAGCAGATGGGCGTCTATAGCAATCAATCACTATGAGGGCAAGGGAAGTAGATAAATCCATCATCAGGGTCAAATGCTTGAATTCAGTTTTGACAGAAGTAGAATCCAGGCAGGACATTGTAAACTTTTCCTTAATCTATACCACCACACCAAGTAGGCCTGTCCATGTTGAATAACTGGTAGGAAGGAATGCTAATCTCCCTGTCCTGAGAGGCTGGCCTAAGCCAAGATTCGGAGATTACCAGAACATCTGGCTGAGTATGGCTGATCCACGCCTGAATCATGGAGAACTTTTTTAGAAGGCTGCAGACATTAACATGCCAGAAACTTATGCCTTTAAGATGAGCAGCATCTGAGGGGGGATGTAATGGTAACGCTAGAACCAGGGTTTAGCTCAATGTTACCCTAGCATAACAGTAACAGAAGTAATATCTACCCAGAACAGTTGTTGATCAAGGGGATTGTCCTAGATTTTCAAGCAATTAAAAAGAACTTTACCTTATCCAGCTTGGACCAAATTGGGTTTTTACAGCTTGGAACTTATGTAACAGCCCAATTAGGGGCAGGGCAGACCACCCTCAAACAAAGCCCCTGATCGACAAGCTAATAGCAATCCTAAATCAGAATATTACAAAAGGACAGATATCTGCTCTGCATAAAGCCTTTAGAAATATACACAGAGACAATACCACCTCTATAGAACAAAGATGGGAGCAAGAGAATGACATCCACCTGAATGAGGAGAAATGGAATAGGATCATTAGGTCAGCTTGTAAAAACAACCAATTCTCCCTTCTGGGAAGAATTTGCTGGGAAGGTCAGGACACACTGCTTTTATACAGCAGTTTTACACAGAAAGTGGAATCCTTATCACTCGCAGGCTTGTTGGAGAAGGTGTCCAGAGGTTAGGGCCCACCACTCACACATCTTCTGAACATGTCCAGTTCTCCAACCTTTCTGGCAGCTGCTAATGGGTGCATTTTGAGACCTATTTTCTATTCACACTCCCCTGAATATCATACATATGCTGCTGGGCCTACCACCACCAGAGATCCAAGGACAAGCTAGATCATACCTTTGGTATAGTTTAGTGGCACCTGTGAATGCTTCCCCTAGGCCTTCTCCCTTACCTGGCATCAACTAGCAGAGCTTAGTCTCCCCTGCCAGTGGACCCCACGCTGGTTCAGACTGACCTTAGCACTATACAGCTAGATACCTCCCATCTCTTTCACTGCTACCCTTCACCCTCCTCTCCCTGTCCCCTCTCTCCTCAAACCACCCCTCTCAGTCCTTACCACCTGTTTCTCTCTAAGTTTCCACTCTTTGTCCACTCGTTCTACCTGTTATGCGCAGTACTGTTGTAACGCTGCTTGTACCACCTGCCTTACAACTGCATTTTAATGTTGATCTTGTAACTTGAATGTTTAATGTCCCTACTCCTATTGTACCCCTTCCTCCCCATGTCACACCAGGAGATGAGTGACTTGTCACACAGTGTGCGTTCCTGGTGAAACATCTCAATAAATGAATAAAGTTTCCATCTAGTGGTGTGACTACAATACTGACCCTGGCATACATAGAAACATAGACATAGACTTTGTCGGCAGATAAGGACCGCTAGGCCCATCTAGTCTGCCCATTTCCCTACCTACAGGATAGGCCGCAGATCCTAGTTAACCAACAGCCTATATCTTCCTGCCCCCCCACAAGAATTACCTTATGTCTGTCCCATGCATTCTTGAATTCTCCCACAGTTTTAGACCCCACAACTTCCTCAGGAAGGCTGTTCCATGCATCCACTACCCTCTCTGTGAAATAATACTTCTCACATTGCCCCTGAACCGCCCTCCTTCTATCTTTTAAATTGTGTCCCTTGTTCTTGCAAGTCTCTGTTTCTGAAAGATGCTACCCTCTTGGACTTTGTTGATTCCCTTGAGGTACTTGAAAGTTTCTATCATGTTCCCTCTCACTTCTTTCCTCAGGGTATACATATTAAGCTCCTTTAGTCTCTCCTCATACGGCTTCTCTTGCAGACCCTGCACCATTTTAGTTGCCCTCCTCTGGACTGCCTCTATCCTGTCTATGTCCTTGCAAGATGGGGTCTTCAGAACTGGACACAGTATTCCAGATGGGGTCTCACCAACTGTCTGTACAGAGGGATAACAACTTCCTGTTTTCTGCTGCTGATGCCTCTCCCTATACATCCCAGTATACCCCGGCCCTCCCTACTGCCTTCTCACATTGCTTGCTAACCTTAAGGTCATCTGATATGATTACCCCCAGGTCCCTTTCCTGTTTTGTTGTTGTTACTACCTCCCCACCCATTGTGTATTCTTCACCTGGGTTCTTGTTTCCCAGGTGCATTATTTTACACTTTTTGCATTGAATCCTAGCTGCCATACATCTGACCATTCCTCCAACCTTGCCAAGTCCCTTTTCATCCTTTCCACACCTCCTTGTGTATCAACCCTGTTGCAGATCTTTGTGTCATCTGCAAAAAGGCATACTTTTCCTTCCAGTCCCTCTGCAATGTCACTGATGAAGACATTAAAAAGGACTGGACCCAATACTGAACCCTGCGGTACCCAACTAGTAACCGCCCTTTCTTCAGAGTGGACTCCATTTACAATTACCTTCTGTGTCCTGTTGTCCAGCCAATGTTTTACCCAGGCTACCACCCTGGGACCCACTCCCAGGCTGGTTAATTTGACTAATAATCTTTTGTGTGGGACTGTGTCAAATGCCTTGCTAAAGTCTAGGTAGGCCATGTCCACAGCCCCTCCCTGGTCTACTACTTTGGTCACCCAGTCAAAGAAATCTATTAGATTCATCTGACATGACCTTCCCGCTGTGAACCCATGCTGCCTTGGATCCTGTGCTCCACTGACCTCTAGGTACTCAACTATTATTTCCTTCAGAAGTGACTCCATCACTTTCCCTACCACAGAGGTCAAACTGACAGGTCTGTAGTTTCCTGCGTCTGTCTTGGTCCCACTTTTGTGAAGGGGAATCACATCCGCCTTCCTCCAGTCCTCGGGTACCACACGTCCTCCCATGATTTATTAAAAGAGTAGCCAGTGGTTTCACTAGTTCCTTCCTTAATTCTTTTAGAATTCTGGGGTGAATTCCATCAGGACCCATTGCTTTGTCCACCCTCAGTTTTAGGAGTTCTTGCAGAACCCTTTCTTCTGTGAAAGGACTGGGATCGACCCCCCTATCAAGAGTGCTTCTGTTAATTGGATTAGGCACTTCCCCCTCCTCTTTTGTGAATACTGAGCAGAAATATTCGTTCAGTATTTCTGCTTTTTCACTGTCCCCCTCTGCCCACCCACCGTTCATTCTATTCAGCCTCACTATCCCTCCCTTTGTCTTTCTACGCTCGCTGATGAACCTATAAAAGGTTTTATCCCCCTTCTTAACTGAGTTGGCTATCTTTTCCTCAGTTTGGGCCTTTGCTATTCTGACTTCCCTCCCTGCTTCCTTCTGCCTTAACTGGTACAGCTCTCTGTCCTGCTCCTTCTGTGTTTCCTTATACTTCCGGAATGCTATCTTTTTCTTCCTGACTTTCACAGCCACCTCTCTTGAGAACCATAGTGGCTTTTTCTTTCATTTTGATTTGTTTATTTGCTTCACACAAAGGCTTGTTGCCTCTGTGATGGCAGTTTTGATAATTCCCCATTGTTGCTCCACACCTCCTTCTAGCCTGTTTGCTAGTGCTTTTCTGAGGCACTCTCCCATCTTGCCAAAGTCAGTCCTCCTAAAGTCCAGTACCCTCACTTTTGTATGTACATTGTACAATGCCTCAAATAAGCTGATCGTTTGAGTCTGCATGTTTTACTGTTTGTTAATGAAGCGAGCACCTGATAATGTAATTATCTGAACCAGCAATCATTTTGTTTATCTGTATTTTGCTGTACTGTTATTTGTTCACTGAAGTGGGACCTATAAATGAACTTCCACTCAAAGGTGTAATCCTAGAGCAAAACAAATAAAAAAAAATTGTATATCCTCTTGGCTGTGTGCATAAGGCTAGTACATGTCATTGGCTCAAGGAGGAGACCTCACACTTCCAGCACTAGCTGGGTATTATTAATGATATCCAGACAGTAGAAGAGATGACCTATAAAATCAACTTGCAACTTCCCACATTTGTGTGGAGATAGGTGCTGGACACTTTGGAGATCTGGCTTCTGTACTAACCCCAGCTAATTTTAAATCCATCTTTAGACTAACTCTATACTTGTTCTGATTTTCTAGATGAATTAAAGTACATCACATTTTAGAGTCTACCTAAGGACTTAAATGTAGCTTTTTTGATGAATGACTTCCTGCATAGACATTGAATAGACTATGATTTTGTCAGGGAATATGTCTAAAAAGACTACAGGTACATTATGGTAATGCCTTGGATCTTAGGTTGGTATGTATTGTACATTTGTATGACAGACTTTGTTATCAAAGCTATACCCCAGCTTTTCAATAAACTTCAATTTAATAAAATTATTATGATGTAGCAGCATAAATGCATGAAGACAGACCACCTAAAGGTGATCTAGCTTCTTGATTCTGTTATCATTTATTGCACTCTGAAAGTGACTCATGCATGAAAATTTGGTGTATGCATCAATTTTCTGCCATAGAATGGCCAAAGTGCTATAAATGCATCACAGTGTTTAAAATAGGATGCAAACATCCTGACACATTTAACGTGATGCAGCTGCATTGGAGGAAATTACACAAGTGCTGCATCCAGAATTTTGAAAATCCAAGCAGATGTCTGTTGTGGAGAAGTCTTGTCAGTCTGACTTGCAAAATTATTTGATACCCATGATGCCTTGCACTTGAAATGAGGCTTAAGAGTATGTGTATAGTTTGAAGAGATACAGAAAAACAAAATCATTTCAATACCGTTAGCTCTTATCTCTCAGCATCCTTTTATGGATCCAATGCACTGCTTTTTCCTCAAAATTCATCTTGGTATGCTCATTCCATCAAACCTAGTACTGATAGGTAGAAAGTCTTCAAATTAAAAGAGGAACTGTACTTCAGATACAAAATGCAACATTGAACACCCCAATTAATTTCAAGGAGTGTTTATTTGTAATTTGTTAACTCGGTAGAACACAAGAACATTAGATGCTTATTTTCAAGGAGGACCCTGCTATGTAAAAAAGAGCAGCAATACAGAATAAATGGGCATTATTTCTTTCACTGCACCATTTCACTGTGCCAATTAAAGTCAGTACATTTGCTAAAGAATGTAATAATTAATAGGAGCGTAAGGAGAAAGGTGATCCTCCAGGTAAGAAGTGCAAGTGTTTTATAGCATTTGAGAGCTTGAGTCACAAATATGGCCCATATATGTAAGCAATAATACACAACAGGATGCGCCTTACACTGAGATAGCCACCAGCCCTGGGGACAGTGAGGCTTGACACTGCAGGTGGAGTGCCTTACACCCCTTGGAAGGGCTGTTATTTCAGCATAAGCCCCACCCTGGAGTATGTTACAGTGCTTGTAAAATAACCAAAATGTGATCCTGTAAGATGAAAAATGAGACAACATAAGGAATATTTTTTGAGCACCCATACACAGTAAGCCTGTGTTTCCATCAAGGGGGTTGATATACCAGCATATGGTCCTTGAGAGTAAAGCTCAAAAAGGCCATGCTGATATCTCAGCCAAACAGTGGAAACACAGGCTTGTTGTGTATGGGCATCCATACATTATTTGTTGTAGTGTATGGTTTAAAAAAAAAGAAATGCGGCTGACATGTTTGGTTTTTTTTAACTGCGTTTACTGTAACGGTGAGGTACAGTGCACAGAGAAGTGAAACCTGTCAGTGGGAGTCAATGCAAGGGAATTGCAGTTGCAGTTAAAGAGCCACTGATGATATTCCCATCAGTCTGTTATTTTTGACTCTTCACTCTGTGTTTATGTTAGTTAAGAATTGTTTTTGTAAAAATGACTACCAGTTTTAGACACTGCAGCTCCTGCAATATTGCCTTGATGGTCCCACCTTTCTGAAACAGCCATCAGTCTGAAAGGCTAGTGACATCATAGGTAGTATGGATTTTCAAGCCAAAATCACCCTAGTGGTAAGTGGCCTCTGGTCAGCACTAAAGAACACGTCATGGTAGGCACATGTTTTTTTTCTGTTGTATCGTCATCACATTCCCAGTACTAACAGCAACTGTGGGGAGACATCTGAGACTGCCATAAAACATGCAGTATTTAAAATGAAAATGCATAGGTAATGCAGTTATAGTGTACTATGGGTTTACATAAATTGAGCATTTAAACAACCCACCTACCATCAGAGAGACCTGAACCAAGACATTCCCCTGTGGTTCCTGTTAGTACTGGAAATATGATTATGATGATACAGCAGAAAAGAAAGTGCGTGCCACGCCGTGTTCTTGAGCACTGACTGGTGACCGCTTACCACTAGGGTGATTGTGGCTTGAGAGCCTGTACTGCCTATGATGTCACCAGCCTTCCAGACTGATAACTCTCAGAAAGGTGTGAATGTCAAGATAATAATAAGGGAGCTGCAGTATCTAAAGCTGGGAGTCATTTCTACACATAAATTCTTAACTAGCAAAGAGTCAAAATATCATAGAAACATAAAATTTGACAGCAGATAATGACCGCTTGGCCCACCTAGTCTGCCCATTTCCCTACCTAATGGATAAGCTGCAGATTTCAGTTAACCAACAGCCTACTTCCTCAAACTGATGGGAATATCATCAGGTGCTCTTTAATGGTAGAAAAAGCACAGTAAGGTTTTTAGAACATGCACAGCAGCTTTACAACAAGCACAACAAGGCTTTTGATATGCTTGAATTCTGCGCATAATAAGCCCTAAACATATACTATATGAAAGTACATTTTTTTCGATTATTTAATATAGTGTTAATGGGAAAAACGTTCCAAACCTTGGGGAAGGGGTAAACAAAAA
The DNA here is from genome assembly GCA_016271365.2 of Neoceratodus forsteri. Lineage (NCBI taxonomy): Eukaryota > Metazoa > Chordata > Ceratodontiformes > Ceratodontidae > Neoceratodus > Neoceratodus forsteri. The sequence continues at coordinate 19,283,515 of JADMNL010000035.1, forward strand.
AGTGTAGTTCAACAGGGTTGACATGGACGCGCTTTTGTAAGTTTTCATAGTCACGCTGGAGATAAAGAACGGTCACTTGTTTCCTTTCATACTTGCTGCAGTAGTTGATTAAATGTATTTGGTGCCTTAAGTTTGGGCTGAATTAGATTGAATGGTTGCAGGAAGGAGTAGAATGCTGGTACTTGAACCAACTGATTATTGTGGATGATCTATGGAGTCAGATTATTTAGCAGTTTGAGAGAGCCATATACTGTGTGGTTAGAACTTGTTGGGCACAGAATTCAAACAGCTCAAAAAAACATATTATGCATATTTGAACTTTATTGCACATATTCTAAAAACCTTATTATGCATGTTCCATTTTTAACTGTACCTGCAATTCCCTTATGCTGTGTCCTGATGACTGCTTTCACTTGTTTCACTCATTGTATCTCCAGTTCCCTCACACTCACTTCCACCAATTGCTTTCACTTGTTTTGCTCAGTGTACCTCACTATCCCTCACAGAAATCCTACTGGCAGTACTTTAAAAAGAAAAGTCGGCCATGAATCATTCAAAACCAAGTGTCAGTATGAGAGAAGTTCATCCTTGCCCTCACCGAAGTCTGAATACTAATTTTTGTCTTCGCTTTGTCTTCTTTGCTAGCATTGCAATAGTAATGTTCATGATCATTTTTGGCTAATATTCAGTAGTAATAAAGTAGTCTGCCCACGAGCTGAAAATTTTAAATGAGCTATGCATTTGAAGGCTAACTTAGTAATAAGTAAGTATTCAGTTAGTAGTCAGGTAGCATTATATGCAAATTAAGGCAGTGCTGTGATGATTAGATGATCACTTAAATGAGTACTTTGGAATTGTATAACTGAATATTAGTGAAGACTAATGAAGACTAATTCAATACTTCTCAACAGTGGTAAAGTAAGTGTTGTAGTACTCAATTAGTAATCTTATTGGGTCATATATGCAATTTGTGCAGCATAGCCTGCATGCTGTGCGTCAGCTGTGCTTGTAGCTTCCAAGCTGTGAGTGCTGCTCACGAGAATATGGTTTGGAGCAGCAGCATGCATATGGCCTATATACAGTGCCAGTGTGTGGGGGCAGGCTAGCTAGCCTGCCCTCAAGCACTGGCATTGTATACAGGCCATATGCATGCTGGTGCTTACTCAAAACCTGTTCCTGTGAGCCACACCTACAGCTGGGCTAGCTGGCAAGTACAGCTGGTATACAGCACATGACCTATATTTATTTATTTCAGATTTAGAAATAACCTTTGGGCCAAGGCTCTTTTACAAAGGTTCCATGTCAAAGGACAGATCACAGACATACAATCAGTAATAGAGCTGCTAAAATCAATCTAGCAGTAATTTATAGGCCACCATCCGCTAGGATATCAGAGGATGAAACTATACTAAATCTTGTAAACCAGTTATCAGCAGTAGGTAATGTAATACTAGTTGGTGACTTCAACCTCCCAGGTATTGAGTGGGATATTTTAAAGGCAAGTACATCGGCAGAGAATACATTTTTGGAGACTTTCAGTCTTGAAGAGTTAGATCAATATGTTACAGTTAATACAAGGGGGAATCATATATTGGATCTAATATTAAGTGACCTTGGTGACAATATTATAAACAGTAAGATATTCCCACCTTTGGGTTCAAGCAGTCATGCTATAATAGGGTTTCAGTACTCCGCTACGCTAGGGGACAATAGGGGTACTACATTGGCACATCGATATAATGCTGCAGATTATGAACAGATGAGACAGGACCTGGCAACATGGGACTGGAAATCTGAGTTTGAAAACCAGACAGTAGATCAAATGTGGGGAAGATTAACAAATACTATAGACGGCCTAACTACTAGATATGTACCAACCAGGAACAAATATAAGGGGTCTACAAGTCTAACTGTGCCCTGGATAACCCATTCTATAAAGGGATTAATTAAAAACAAAAATAAAACATACCATCTAGCAAGACATAATAATATGGAAGAAGGCTGGGAATATTATAGGATTAATCTTAAAAAAGCAAAAAGAGCTATAGCCCAGGCTAAAAGTAAATGTGAGTATACAATAACAACTAAGATCCAAGATAATTACAAAACCTTTTATTCATATATAAATAATAAAAAAGGGAAAAGTAAAGTCATAGGACTCAAAAACGTACGATGGAAATATTATAACAGAAAATAAGGCTCTTGCGGAGGAATATAATGTATACTTTTCATCGGTCTTTGGCAAAAGTCTTCAAACTTCATGGGATAATAAGAAAATTAGACATAGAGAACAGAGCCCAAAGATAGACCCAGCTGAAGTACTTATTAGATTGCAGAAAGTTAACCAAAATAAAGCACAGGGGCCAGATGGGATTCACCCAAGGGTGATTAAGGAAATGGCAACACTATTAGTGGAGCCAGTAACTTACCTTTTTCAGGAAAGTATTAACATTGGTGAGGTTCCTGAGGCATGGAGGCAAGCTGTGATTGTACCCATATACAAAAAAGGCTGTAGGCAGACCGTCTCAAATTATAGTCCTATTAGTCTAACCTCTGTTCTTGGTAAGATTCTGGAGGGTATAATCAAGGACTGTATTATGGAACATATTGAGAGGACAGGCAGGATAGACATGACTCAGCACGGATTCACCAAGGGAAGATCATGCCAAACTAACTTATTAGAATTCTACAATAAGGTTAGCAAGGCTATGGATATGGGTAATGCAGTGGATGTGATCTTTCTGGACTTTGCAAAAGCCTTGGATAAAGTGCCCCATGGGGAGCTTGTTAAAGCACTTTATGAGCTCGAGATACCAATATGGATACAAACGTGGGTGAAGGCTTGGCTTACGGACAGAGTCCAGAAAGTCTGCATAAAAGGTGAATACTTTGATTATGTCGGAGTGACTAGTGGTGTCCCTCAGGGCTCGGTCTTGGGACCATGTTTGTTTAATATGTATATTTCATCCATGCAGGTGCATACAGATGTATTGCTATCTAAATTTGCAGACGACACTAGGGTTGGGAGTCCAGTAAATAACTGGGAAGAACATCTAGTCGTACAAACAGCTCTGGAAAGGCTAGACACATGGGCCTCCCAGAAACAATCTATTTTCAACATCGGAAAGTGTAATGTTATGCACTTTGGAAAGAAAAATAACAAATTCCAGTATAATTTAGGAGGATCTGTACTAAAAGTAGTGGATGAAGAGAAAGACTTGGGGGTTATGGTTAATAAAGATCTTGGCTTCAGCTTGCACTGTAATACAGCTATTAAAAAGGTGGGTAGTATAACACACTGTATATTGAGACACATAAAAAGTAGAGATAGGCAGGTTGTGATGCCTCTGTATAATGCATTGGTATGTCCCCACATGGAGTACTGTGTCCAGTTTTGGGCCCCGTATAAGAGGAGGGATGTTGCATGGATGGAGGAGGTACAGAGGAGACTTACAAAGACAATCCAGGGATTGGATGGATTGAGTAATGAGCAGAGACTGCAGGATTTGGAGCTATATTCCCTGGAATATCGTAGAAGGAGAGGCGAAATGTGTTTGATATATAGGGCATGGACCGATACTAACTTATGGGACTTACTGGGCTTGGTTAAAAGGGCTCAAATATATGACACTAGAGCACATTGTTACCAACTGGTTAAGGATAGATATAAAACAAATAGAAGGAAATACTGGTTCAGTAATAGGGTAACAAATTTGGAATATGCTACCAGGAGAGGTTGTGGAAAGCAGTACAATGCAGGAATTTAAAACACAGCTAGATAAATTCTTGGAAAGGAAGAATATAAAAGGATATAACTGGGTGTTACTTGTGAGCTCACAGACGAATGTCTTTATGCTCAGTATTGTCTATGTAATCTATGTATGTAATGGTACAGGTTACTGGACATAGGAATATAATAGACATTGTTACAATCTGGATGTGTTAAAAATACTGTTGGATAATAAAACAGTTGTAGAGGCCCAACAAAAGGTTTGGTGGGCCAGGGTTGGGGGTGCAGAAAGGAGCCCCCTGAGAGATGCGGGTACAGAGGCAACAGCAGTGATCAGGTGTAGGTGCTATCCCCTCTTGGGGAAGAAGAGGTAGTTGAGGGACAGCAAGAAGCCTCTGGCATTGATCAAGAGGCTTTGCCATAGCATATGGGGGTGAGAGGGGGACTGGCTGGACAGAAAGTGCAGAGGAAGAGGCCTGGGAGTGGTAGCAGAGGGCTGGTGGTAACACCTCCTAAGAGTGGGGGTTGAGGGATGGCAGTTAGCAGTCTCAAGCTAGAGGTGTTGTCAAGATACTGCAGGGCTTGAGGGGGCTATGAGGGCAGGCAGTTCAAACTGGGGGTGGGTGATCTGCAGGTGGGGAGCTAGAGGAGAAGGACAAGTGGACTGGGGTAGGTGGAAGACAGCAGTGGAGGGAGTAGTGGAGGAGTGGAACAGGTGGGCTGGGGGGAGGTGTGGGAGAGCAGAGGAGGTATGGGATAGCAGAGTAGGGGTTATGCAGGGGAGGAAGTCATGGCTGAGAAATGAGAACTGAGGTACAGCCCCAAGATAATTTATAGTAGCGGAGAGCACCGCTTGGCCTGGGGCAACCAGAGGGTGGTGAATCAGACTTTGGGGAAACAAGCATGCACAGTGCTGGAAGTAAGGTAGAGCTGGAGATCAGATTTGAAGCTGATAAGGCTGGTGGAATTACAAATTACCTCGGGGACCTTATTGAGCTATAGTGGAGCTCTGTAGGAAAATGCATGCTGCCCAAGTACCATGTGCCAGCAAGCATCCTGTTGTATGTGCCTCTCAAAGCAAAGGTTATCCCATCATTTCTTGAGGGTATCTGAATCCTCTTATCCCTATCCCTCCCTACTGTAAAAGAAACACATTGACATGATACATTTGTGAATGCTGCAGTTGTGACTAACTCTATCCCTCTGTGGCACAAAGAGTCTGTATGCTGCTCTTGTAATCCTCACGTGGCCAGGGTTTCATGCTGAGTGACAGCCTTGGGCTGTACCAATACCCAACTCTTGCTCAATATATACCCATGTGCACACTGAAAATGTAAAGCAATGCAGATATGTTCTTGCCTACACCCTTCATTTTCCAGTGTACACGCCTCTGTTAGTGGTCTAAATTGTACTGGCACTTTTACACAGCTTCTTAATGTAATGTGACACACCAGCACCTACAATCCCCTTCTCCGCATGGTTCATGGGATCCAGTCTGCTGACAGAATGGAAATCCAACTGGACGCCTGCTGGAGTCTTCCACTCGACTTGCATCTAGCTCCCTGTTCCCACTGCACTCCTATGCACATGTGGGAAGGGGTAACAGACAGGTACCATTTTAAGGTGCATAGAAAGATGTTTGTCCAGCTTCTTTAACTCCCCAAATGAAAGTCTTTATCAATAAAAATGAACTTATCTTTGCTGACATTCAACTGATTTGAAGAAGATTACACCAAATGGAGGGTCCAGATCTTTTGCTGTGCAGAACCACCTAAAACAGGAGAAATAATGATTGAAACTTCATTGGCATGTTACTTTATGACAAAAATGAGTGATGAAAAAACTTGATCATTAAAATACAGTTCTATACTACATCTTTTTTTATGTTCATTAGAAAAAAACTGCAATAAATTTAACTTTTTCCTAAATCCAGTCTAAATCATGCTTATAGGCCTCACAATACTCGAGTTCATTTAACACTTAATGTTACATGTCTGTGCTTACACTTTAAAGCCAGCAATTATGATGCTCACCACCCACTACAGTTACTGGTCAGTAACAAGTTGTTGCTGGATATATTTGAAATTCCTTTGCTCAACACAGACTTTACAACAAAGAAAATTGCCAATGTGTACTTTAAATTCCTCAGAATCATAGTATAGTATTCAGATGAAGACTAAATGTTAGTGCAGTCACCACAAAAAGCATCTGTAAATATATACAGCCACAACGTGGGTGGATATGGGACCCTTCCCCCCACCTCCAGTCTCTGCCAAAGGTATCAGCTCCCCCTGGGACAGGCTACCCAGGCCAACCTACCTCTCTATCTGCTCCATCAGCCCTGCCCTAGGGCAACCCAAGCTCCCCACTGCCGTAGTCCTGGCCTATATAGCCCACTTTGACTCTATCAGTTCCCATGGACCTTTGTCTGGACCACAGTAGCTCCACTTCTGTCAGGCTTACCCCTCTCCTCCAGGCTCACATGGCCCTGTGCAGCACCAGCATGAGTCTGTCCTGGTCCATGCTATCCCCCTGGGCCATACTGGTTCCTGTCTCCCTGCCTGGGGACCACCTCAGCTCCTCTGCCATGCCTGAGGCACCACCATCCCTCCCTCTGCCATGGCCCCTATCCAACCCCTGTTCTGCCCTGCACCATCCTTAGGATGTCCAGGTCTTTGCCGTATCTCAATTCCCATGGCTCTGCCCCAAGACCACTGCATTCCACCTTGGACCAGCCACCATCTGCCCTGATTATATTCCTAGTCCACCCCTGCTCACACTGTCTCAGGCTTCCCTGGCCTACTTTTCTCCCTAGCTCCCATAGCCCTGCCCCAGGATTGGGCTGTTTGGCCCACCCTGGCTCTTTCTGTTCCCATGGCCATTCACCTTGACTACTCAAGAGCTCCCTGCCCTAAACTTACCTGGCCCCCCAGCTCTCATGGCAAGTTTTCCCAAGGGACTCAGCTTAGCTTTAATAAAAAAAAAAAAGATGCAGACATACTTACCATGAACACACTGCACCTGCACTAGAAACCAGTCAACTCCACCAGCAGTATTCAGATAGAAACAACACTGCAAAACAAAACAAAAAACAAATGGATGTTTAACCCACACAGGCCATCACGCAGACTAACAAAATTAATGCAGAGGACAATAAGGTTAACCATGCCAAGGACTCAGCAAAGTCAATAAAGAGCAAAGTTAAGATGACGGCATACCATAGACCCTCTCACTGGGCCCTGTGCACTATTGATGAAGAGTGGCTATGCGCACATGGCCAACCTGCACCCACTGCACCCCCCCATGCGGCATACATGAAGGTGGGCATGCAGACCCTCTGCACCTGATCCTCTATGTCCATGGACAGCTCCACACTAGGGGTGTTCCAGAACTACACGGTACTCACAAATCCATGTAGTGCTGTCTGCATTGGTGCAGAGGGTGGCACACAGTATGCCAAGGAGATCCTGTCTTAACCCACTGTGCACCCCCATGGGCACAGGCCTAGAGTTTCCAGAGGACCAGGACAGGGCACACCATACTGCCCCTGACTTCTGGCAGCAGCAGGCAGCAGGGGTGGCTGTACAGGCAAGTGGCAGGAAATTTCTTGAGTGCCAGCACCAGGACTGGAGCATGTCGCATTGGTCTGGGTGCCTGCAATCAGCATGCACAGCTCTGGACCCACTCCACCCTATGCAAGGGATCCACTATGGGTCCCAAGGGGGCATCCCATTGGATGCCCACTAGGAATGACAATTCCTTCCCTGGCCACCCTTTGGAGTCCAGCACACTGGGAGGTGGGGAGCTGCAGACAGCTGGCTGGCATTGGTGAATGCTGGTATGGGCACACCTGTCCATGGGACATTTCTCATGTACCTATGCTCCATTCGTGCATAGGGCCATTGGTAGTATTTTTTTAATAATAGTCATATCTTGTTCTTCAGACAGTGACACCCTCCTCCAAGGCTTGCACTGCCCATTCAGGATTTGAATCACTCCACATATTACTACCACTTGACTAAGCCCGTACTTGATCACACAATTTCATCCCACTGCAGCATTTCCCACCTACCCCCTGAAAGTCCAAGCCTTGTACAATTCAGTCTAGTGTATCCAGTGGAAACTCTGATCCTTGCCCTGATTTGATTTGTGCAGTCCCTGGTGCCCAAGAGTATCCCCACTCACTCTCCCTGACTGACAATGAGCAGATACTGGTGTCCACCAGTCCACCTTTCCTGACCCATTCCAAGCAGTCTCAGATGTTAAGTGGTACCCCTCTCTGACTGGTAACTATCAATACCTCCTCACTCTCCCTGACTTGTAGTCTTCTGGATTCCAGCTGTACCACCTCTTTCTCCTAGGAACTACTGAAACATAGAAACTGTGGGTAGATAAGGACTGCCAGGCCTGCCCATTCTGCACAAAAGCCTTACTCTAGTTTTTAGTCACTGACCCTAACTGATTAATGGCTTTTCACTCCATCTTCCCACCTCTGAAGTACCCTTATGCTTGTCCCATGCATGATTAGAACCCTCCACTGTGCTCACCCCACCACTTCCTGTGGCAGTCTATTCCATGCGTCCATCACCCTCTCCACGAAAAAAAAACTTCTTCACATTTCCCCTCAGCCTGCCACCTTCCAATTTCATATCATGCCCCCTCATTCTTGTACATCTTTTATATTGTAAGATGTCTCCCCCCAGCACCCTGTTTATGCTCTTACTGTAAGGTACTTGAATGTTTCTATCATGTCCCCTCGATCCCTCCTCTCCTCCAGTGCAGGGGTTGAAATTGGCACCGGCCTCCAAGCGAAATGCTGGTAAATTTTGTATCACGCTAGAAAGATTCTGCAGGTTTGTACTGGAAAAGGCAACCTTTCATTATGTACATGAGCCAGGCCAGTGAAAATGTTTGTGGGGCCAATGGGTCTTCCCAGTCACTAGCCCTGCTGGAAGTGGCTACAATATTTAATTTTGACCCCTGCAGTGAGTACATATTGAGGTCCTTTAATCTCTCCTCATATGTTTTCTGGTTCAAGCTCTGTACCATAATCACCCCTCTCTGGACTGCCTCCATCATCTCAATGTCCTTACAAGGGTGCAACCTCCAGAACTGCACAGAGCACTCAAGGTGAGGCCTCACTAGCATTTTGTACAACGGCATCACTACCTCTCATCTTCTGCTAGTGATACCTTTGCCTATGCACCCCAGCATGCCACTGGCCCTCCCTGCAGCCTTCGTACTCTGCTTAGACACCTTTAGGTCATCAGGAATGGTAACCCCCAGGTCCCTTTCTTCCTTGGTGTTCATCAGCAACTCCACCCCCCCATCCTGTATCTCTCCCCAAAGTTCCCTCTATCCAGGTACATTATTTTGCACTTCTTGGCATTGAACCTCAGTTGCTACACCTCAGACTATTTTTCAAGATTTCTCAGATTCCTCTCATTCTCTCTACGCCATCTGGAGTATCCACCCTGTTGCAGATCTTGATGTCATCTGCAAACAGGCAGACCTTTCTCTCCAGCCCTACTGCAATGTCACTAATAAAGACATTAAACAGGACTGGTCCAAGGACTGATCCCTGTGGCACCCCACTTGTGACCCTCCCTCTCCTCAGACTGGATAGCATTTACCACCACTATCTGCTTCCTGTCCATTAGCCAGTTCTTAACCCAGTTTACCACCTTGTGCTCCATGCTCAGACTACTTATTTTGTTGAGCAGCCTTTTATGCGGGATGGTGTTGAAAACTTTACTGAAACTGAGGTAAGTGATGTGTATCGCCCCTCCCTGATTTACCTCTACTGTCACCCAGTCAAAAAAACAATCGATCAGCTTCATCTGACACGGCCTTCCTGCTGTGAATCCATGTTGTCTCAGATAATGGCCACCACTGATTTCCAAGTGTGCTACAGTTCTTTCTGCTCCACCCTGCACTATCTACGCTGCTGTTTGGGTAGAGTGTTGATCGCAGAATTTTCCTTTCACAAGTGGTAAGAGTGAGACCCCCATTTGGAGACCTTGACAGCATGTAAAGGTAATAAAAATTATGTATGAATATATGTGTATGTATTTATTTAGAGTGGTATGTGTGTGTGTGTGTGTGTGTGTGTGTGACCCCACTGTTCTAGTCGTGAGACTATGGTACCTAATAGTGGTGTGTACATGTCTATGTTAAGTGGTGTGTGTGTATCTGTGCTGTGTTTTGTCTGTAATGTACTCTGTGTGTGTTGGCGTGTGTGTTTATGTGTATGTGTGTGCGTGCACATGAGGGGGATGATACTGCACCAGTAGCAAACCATTGATCTTGGTTTCTGAATTGACTCAGTCACTGAGGGCTGTCTTGGGTGGGGGGGAGGATTCAGTGTCACTAGGACTGATCCCTCTTGGGGGTGGGAGGCCATGTTGCTCCACCCATTGATCAACACAGGGCAGGAGGAAGACACCAGCTGCCATGCTCCCAGCACCATCAACAGGGCTCCAGACCACCAAGCTGGTAGAGAGTTTAGGGGGATTTGTCATGGGAAATGAGAGTCTCTGGACTGGGAAGGGGATGGAGATAATGACTCTTCTCCTCCTACCTCCCCTCTATGGAGGAAATCTATGGCTGTACTGAAGGTCCTTGTTTAGTTCCTGGGATTGTGGGTGATGTTGCTAGGTGGCTAGTGGTAGTATGGTACTTCTCTGTGATGCAGGGCCTGCAGCAACTGGGGCTTCATGCTGGCAGTTGCAGTTTTTCCGTTTTCATGTCTGCCTACCTCTTCCAACACAGTGAGTAGTCTTGTCAGACCTCCACACACACACACACACACACACACACAGACACACACACATATCAGAGCAAGTATCTCTGAACTCTACCCACTGTAATGCAGCATTAAATCCACTAACAAGTTTATAAATTGTGTTAACTGGCCTGAATGGAGACAGGTGACCATCAGACCACTGGCATTTCTACACAGAGTGACCCAATGGGTAAGGGAAGAGCTTCAGTGAGCAATTAGTGCACATTTCCAGGTGTGACGGATGTAATCCTAGCCAGGTATAGGTCACTGAACAGTTTGTAGTATGAAATCATGTTAAACAGATGCACTTCAATAAATAACTAACAAAGAAACAAAAAGCTTGGAAGACACTTCAGGTATTTTGCCAATAAAACCAATTTTTTTCTGACAATATATGAGACTTTGTGTACCCCCATCTGTATAGTTAACTAGCCTGCAGCTCAGACATTAGCCACACCTCCTTCCTTGAACTCAGACACTAGCCCCCCTCCATAGGGCTATCTTGACACAAGCCCCCCTCCCTCAACAGCACATGACACTAGCATGTTTTTCTTATAGCCCCCAGGACAGGTGCCCTTCAACTGTACATCTTCCACAGCCCCCTACACTATACTGGCTCCCTCTACCACACCAGACATGAACTCCATCCCTCCATTTCCTGACTCAGTCCCTGGACACTCCCCTTCTCTTTCACCACAGTTTCTCTGAACACCCTTCCCTCTCTAGGCATCCACTTTTCTAAGCCCATGGATATCACTTCCCTCCCTCCTGGGCCCCTCTGACTCCCAGAAACCACACCCATTCCTTCTCAGCTATTTGAGAATCATCCATACCCTTTTTCCTCACCTGCCCTGCAAGGCTCCCCCCAGACACCACCTCCTCAGACACCTGAGGCACACATTCACCCTCCTCTACACTCCCCCTCCACAGGCTCTGAAATTAGCCCCTTCCCTCCACAGCTCCTGATCCTAGCTGGCCCATTTTCCAAAGTCCCAGACACTAACATCTTACTTCTCCAGACACTAGCCCCCCCCAGCCGCCGACAGTAGTCCCACTTCCTTTCTTGGCACAAGACATTAGCCCCACCTCCTTCACTGGCATCAAAATTGGCACTGTTCTGCTAGCTAAATGTAGAAGAATTTGTATCTAGCTAGTAAGATTTTCATTTAGCTAGCCCTGTGGACTTGTATTGGAGAAGAAAATACTTCAGTAAGTACACCAGCAGGGCCAGTGGAGAAGTCTGTGGTATTTTTACATGGTTACCAAACAAGAAAATCAATTTTCCCAGTCACTAGACCTTCTGGCTAGTGGCTGCAAAACCTAAGTTTGACCCTTAAATTAAATATGACTTATCTGTTCTGTTTGAAGCACAGTGACCAGGGTTGGGCTGGCTTGGGTTTGGGGTATTCTGGTAGTACCTAAAAGGAAAGCACCAAGAGGGATGTGGAGACAAAAGTGTCAGAGGTTCTAGAGGAGAGATTAGAAGTTAGAATTAAACAAGATAAGATACTTATCTGAAAGGTAGACAGTCAACATCTGGCCAGATCTGTTAAAATAAAGGTAAAAATCAGGAACGTATAGTAGCTTGAGTAGAGATAGGGAGCAGCAGAGAGATACAACTGGTAATACAAAATGGAGCAAAGAAAGCAGAGTTTTTGTGGAAAAGACTGAGTTAAAAAGAAACTACTGCATTATAAGAAAGAGTTACAAAACACTAGATTTTCACTAATTGTATTTTGACTTTATTGTTTCTAGTTATTTTTTTTTACTTTCCCATGCTGTTGATCTACTAAATATTGTAGGTAATGCAACACTTAGTTCACTAAGTCTTTAAAAACCTAGAGTTCTTTCCAACCTTAAATTAGTGTTATTATGTAGTTATACCCGCATAATCCAATACACCCAAATTAAACTGTACTTATCTAATAGGCAAGGCATTATGGGCCCTATATTCAGAGTCAGACAGCTGTGCATGCACATGGGGGTACCACATGAAAAAATGGGGAAACCAGTGATGGCACCATATTCAAATGAATAGTATGATCTGAACTGACTGCACTATCCATTTTAATATCTGCCATTGTAGCATGGTACCCAGGTATTGGTAACCATGCTTTGTGCTGATCTACAAGGGTATAGGCGGAAGAACACCCAGAGGGGAAATGCACAGCACACATTGGTTAGTCCTGCACCCCTATGGGTGAATATTCAAACAAAGATGCAGATGAACCCACTGCACTACAAGGTCATTTGCGTGCCCATTATGGACTCCTCTGCATGCTACCACAGAGGCTGAGTGTGCTGGACCATGTCCTCCCTCCCATGCCCAGATTCCCATCCTTGTTTAAAAACAATACACTTCCTGGTGGTCTAGCAGTCTGTCACCAGCCCTGATCCCCATCCTTGTTTGGAAAATGAAAGAATTTCCTGGTGGTCCAGTGGTTCCCCCTCCCTAACCCCTACCAACCCTTAGCAGACAAACCATTTCCCTCATGGTCTAGTGGACACCCATGCTGGCAGGTAGTGCCCTATCACCATCTGGCCCCCTTGACCCAACACTGAGAGCCAGTGACTGGCATAGCCCTCTGATCAACTCCACAGCCAGCTATACACTGAGTTCTCCTGGCATCCATACTGAACAGTGCACCCTACTACTGCAGTACAGAGCTCCCCCATGCAGAAATTCACTTTGGAAAAAATGCAATGGACAGGCAGAGTCATGGCATTCATGGTATTCCCATCCCCCATACTGTTTCTTTCTACTGTGATACCTGGGACACAAACTGTAGGTGCTCCAAGAGCACTTTAAAATTCACAGTATATATAAACAGAAAATCCATGTCAGATATTAGTGGTGTAGTCTGGTTTTATTTCACAAAATATTATACCACAACAATTTATTCAGCTAATATTAAATATTTTATTTTAATTATTTATTTTATTTATTTATTCAGTCTCAGATTACAATACCTTTGAGCACAAGGCGTCCATTTACAAAGGTTCCACGTCAGTGGGGAGGGGGGTGAACAAACATACAGAGGCGGTAATACAAAGACCAGTTTTAGAAAACAGTAAAGTACATACTTTAATTATCTAGAATTAATAACTTTAATAGTGGAGAAGGAAGGAGGGAAGGGCGGGTAAGAGGAGAGAAGAAGAGGGGTAAGCAGCCAGAAGGTCTTGTCAGTAAGAGTAGAAAAAGTGGTGGGTGTGGGTAGGAGGGGAGGTGGTGGGGTGGGAGAGTGGGGGGAAGGTAGGAGGTTATAGCAAGGGTTGGAAGGGTAAAAGCTTTGAGGTGGAGAAGAGGGAATTGGAGTGAGCACAGGTAGTAGTATCATTAGGTGAAGCACATACATGTGATATGTCCAACTTGCTTAAGAGGGAGATTTGGGTCAAATTAGGAGGGAGACTGGCCTGCCAACTTGCTTAAGAGGGAGATTTGGGTCAAATTAGGAAGGAGATTGGCCTGCTAGTAGGGGAGATGCCGTAACGTTGTGCGTTTGTCCTTAAATGGTGTCAAAAACATAAGAAAAAAGTCATTACAAAAATGTAATGCATTTCATTTTGTCAAGAATAAGCACTAAAAAGAATAAACAACTAGTTATATAAGGTTATCAGATACATTGTTCATTACTGATTTAATTTTTATGTGTCTTTATCTACCCAAAAAAGATGGATATTTTGGACAGAATTTTACTTAAGCAGGAGATTTTGTTTCCCAGGAGGGAGGGAGGGAGTTCAGTCAAAAAAAACAGGAGTCTCCTGCATAAACAGGGGAGATATCACATGTATGGAAGCAGTCGCAGGAAGTATTTGTCACAAGATGCTGATGGAACCTGTGCTTATAGGATTTCTTTAGGAAGTGCATTGAACCTGAGTGGGGTTCTGTAAGCAAATGACCACTGCCCTTGATATGTCCTGCACCTAGGAATCTTCAGAGATTGATAGGCTGAGCTTTGAGTGTGCTGGGAGCTGAAGTGAAAGCTAAGGAGATTCGTAGTTCTGGGGAGCAAAAGGTAGAGAAGTGCTTTTTTAGCTAACAGGTATGTTTGGTACTGTATCCTTCCACTTAGTTGAAGCCACCCAAATTGGGTGTATAAGTTGCATGTATGGGTAAGGTGTGCAGCACCAGTGAGGAGTCTGCACACCTTATTTAGTCCAATGGATATTCTATGGAGTGAAGAAGTAGTAGCTGTATCATAGATAACCAAGCCATACTATGTAAGACAGAGCTGATAATTGCAGTTTTGAGGGCTTCAGGTGTCAAGCAGTGTTTATTTATTTGTATTTATTTAGTTTTTGTTGACCAGGTAAGTGCACTAGACAAATCCTGCCTATTTTCAGGCACGACCTGGAGTGGGGGGGGGGGTAACAGATGAATGCCAACAGACCTTGAACCAGATTAATCTGTTGGTGATATTTTTTTAGTGAATGAGGGAAATTTGGCCAGGTCACAGGGGTTAAATTCCCCTACTCTTTTTTATAAGTGCCATGGGATCTTTAACATCCACCTGAACTACCACCAATCCAGGCAGATGAGACCTCAGTTTAATGTCTCATCCGAAAGACAGCACTTCAGAAGTGCAGCACCCCTCTCATGCTGCACTACAGTGTCAGTACTGGGATATTAACCCAAGTGCCAGATGTGGGAACTGAACCCACATCCCTCTGATCTCCCGGCCTCAGAGGTGAGTGTGCTACCTACTGAGCCACTGACACTGACAAATGTCTGTAGAGCAGACCAGTCTTGATATTGACAGCCCAGGCAATGTTGTTGATGTGCTGAGCATAAGAAAGTGAGCTGTCCAGGGTTACTCCCAGATGCTTAAAGTGTAGGATTTGTTCCAGATGTACTCCCATGTAATTTCAGCATGTAGGTGGTTGAGATTTGTACTTGCTACGGGTGCCACTGAACAGCATAAATTTAGTAATAATCCACTCTTAAAAAACAATTACAGTTGAATACTTCCTAGAATTATGTATTCCTACAGGCAGTAATCTTTTTCTGATGATTACCAAAGATTACAAGTTACTAAACTTAGGGCCAGATATTCAAAACTATGCCCCAGGACTAAATTAGCACTGCCTGGTGGGCAAATTTAGCCTGGAGCAAACAGCAAGCTATATTCAAAAGGAATAGCCTGGGACAAATGGCTTCTGAATATTGCATGGGAATGAGGCCGGGAAAACTGGGTTGCGAGTGCTGGACAAACTTAGCCCTGGAATAATACAGCTCTGAATATAGCAACCAGGAAGTGCAAACCACAACAGCAACACTGTGCACAGCGATGTGAAGGTAGGTAGAGGTGAACTATGTGGCCAATGTGTGTGCCAGCAAATGCATGGACCAAGTACAGCTGCAGGCAGCAGTGCATGTGAAAGTACAGTGTGCAAAACTGTATAATATTCCCCGAATCGTTTGCGTGGTGCTAACACGTTTGCACAGGTTTAGCACAGAGCTATGCAGTTTGCCCAGTGCAAACACATTTGTCCAGTGCTAAACTTTGCCATATTCAAAAGTGACATAAAAATAAGTATACTTAGGTAGTCTCTGGGCAAACATCCAGATTAGCATCTCATTATGACCTGATTTGCATGCAGTTTGCCTAGCATTACTGCAGGGTCCCACAGCTCCACCTATAGGTCAGTCTGGAAGTACAGGGGCTGGCCAGGTCTGCCCACAGCTCCACCTGTAGGTCAGTCTGGCAGTGCATGATGGTAGCTACAGGCTACATGCATACAGTATGGCACAACATATTGTGCCCCAGGGGACAACACAACATAGGCACAGGTGGTGGTGGTGATGCATGCAACTTGTTGCACTGTGGGTCATGCTACAGTACACAGCAGACACTACAGTAGCAAAGGGGCCAGTATTGTGAGGGACACAGCAATGCCTATGGTGTGTAGGGCAGTGATGACCACTGCACTGTACACAGTGACAGGCCCAACTTGCAGATGTTTACTGACAGTGGACATTACTGTTACATGGCCCACAGATGTTGCACATCTGGCATGGAATGCTCACAGTGACATATACATGGCTGGCTGTGTGTGCTGTTGTGTTTGTACAGCTATGCGGTATGTGGCTGGGGGGACATATATGATCAGACAGGCACACTGGTGTTGGAGTAGTCCCAACACTGGCCCATGTGCACCACTTGGCTTGCCCCACCCATGTGGCTGCACCCAGTCTGTAGTGCAGTCTGGCCACTTGTACACCCTCCCCTCAACACCACCCATGCCCACAGTGCTGCATGTGTGTGTGCTGGCAGCCATTGGTGTCCACTGAAGGGTGATCTGCAGGTGTGTGCTATATGGCTGCACTGTCTTGGTGTCCACTGGGAGCTGGATCACCACTTCCTGCCTGGCATGGCTGGGACTGGTGGCAGATGATGGCATCATTGTGATGCCATCAGTGGGCAGCATGTTTCCTCTGTGTTTGGCATTTTCTATGTGTCATACATATTGATTAGGGTCATGCTAAGCTGCGCAAAATCCACAGTACTGCCACACAAAGCCACAATGTCATGCAAAACTGGTTTGCCCAGGGTTAAGACTATCATTTCCTTGTGGTAATTAGCACCACTCAATGTGTCGTGCTAAGTCATGCTAAACCATTTTGTGCAGCTCTTTTCACTGAATATAGCATTGCACTAACATGCCCCCTCAGTCTGCCACTTGCATATATTATGATTTAGCCCAGTGCTAATGCAGTTTACATGCGCTATTTGGCCTTTTGAATATAGCAAACCCACATTAATCCCACAATAAACCTGCGCAAACAGTTTGCGCCCAGCACAAAAGTTTTGACTATCTGGCCCTTAGTCTTAAAATAGTAATTAATTACTATTTTAAGACTAAATTTAGTATTCCACTTCGGTGAGGGTGAACAAGAAAACAAGAGGACAGCCCAAAAACAGCCTTAGACATGAAACTAGTAAACTCCTTCATCCTTGACGAAGGTGAAACAAAATATTTCACCTATACCTGTAAAAGAGCTATTGGGAGGTTTTACACTCAATGGGCTATTTATAAAACCATGCACTATAACAAATTAAATATGGGTGATTATACACAACTCACCTGGTGATTCTATTTTTGTAGTATATGGTAACTTGCCCTAGTAACAGTGTAGAATGATTTAGTCCACATCCCCCTACAATTTTGGGCTAATGGTATGTCTTGGGTGGAGACTGGGTTTTTAGAAAGTGCACGAGCAGATTGTAGTAGGAGTTCTGCTGAGGCCTGCTGATCTATCTAAAGTATGTTTGTTTAATAAACCTCAGGCTGTTAGAAGTTACTTATGGTGTCCAGTCATTCCTAAAACCAGCAATCTGGTAAGAAGCAACTAAAGTGACATATTATATGGTGTCAGAAGTCAACTTGCAGTGCTACAGCTGCAAGCAAGAAGAAAAGTTTGTGCTGCCAAGAAAAGAAATAAAAGACAGTATTTGTGTGTAGCCAAAACTTACTAAAAGACTGTATGACAAAATATATTTGGTAGCATGGAGCAATTTAAGCCACCTCCACCACTGTTGTTGACCAGAAATATTGCTGAAAACTAGAGACGGTGGTCACAGAGATTAAGTCTGTACTTCACAGTCATGGGGTTAGATAATAATTGAGAGGAAATGAAAACTGCAGTCCTGCTGCACACCACCAAGGATGATGCCATCAAGGGGAACGATACCCTCAATATAACATATGCTGACCCACAAACTAAAAAAGCAGCTGAGGTTATGGAGAACTCGGTGTTTGGGAGGCATCAGTTTTGGGTCCATCCGTTCAATGAGCACTCAGGTATAGACAAGTTTGTTACAGAGCTCAGGCAAAAAAGCTCAGAATTGTGAATTTAAAGAGACTGAGGACTTAATGATTTGAGATAAAATTGTCTTCAGTGTCACTGATGACAGGCTCCAAGAAAAGCTACTGGAATCCCCAGACCTCACGATGGCCAAAGCAGTGAACATATGCAGAGCCAAAGAGGTAACAGGGGCACAGGCATAAGCAATGTCACAAGGGACTGCTGATAAGTTCATCCATGCAGTAGAACATAAATTGAGGCAGGATGGTAAAACAGGCCGAAAACCAGACCACCAGCTACCAACACGTGCGACACATGCGCAAAAATCAAACACGTGTGGGAGGTGTGGCAAAGGGACATGCACCAAAAGCTTGTCCAGTGTATGGACAAGAATGTTGTAAATGTGGTGGCCTCAACCATTATGCACAAATGTGCAGGTCCAAAAAGACCAACAAATCTCATGAGAAAATGACCAAAAGGGTAGAAGCACTATTTGTAGCTGCTATAAAAAGAAAACAAGAAATGGTGCAGACACAAGTACCAAATGAAGGGTGGTACACTACCTTGAAGATAATGGGACAGCCAGTTAAGTTCAAGTTGGACACTGGGGCTGAAGCCAATATATTGACTAAAGAAGTGATTGAACAGTTTCCATGTAAGGTACAAATCAAGCCAACCAGTACTGTCCTAATGGCATATGGAGGAGCACAAATTAGTCCTGAAGGGGAAATGACGCTAAGGTGTAAGACACAAGACAAAGAGACCAATCTGCAGTTTTATGTCACTAACACATCGGGAGCTTCCCTACTGGGTCAACAGGCATGTGTCATCCTGGAACTGATTCACAAAGTAAAGGTGCTTAAAACCAAATCACCAAGCACAAAAGAGGAACTTCTTGCACAAAATGTTTGAAGGCCTAGGAGAATTCCCAGGAGTTTACTACATACATGCTGACCCAAATGTTACTCCTGTAATACATGGGTGCAGGAAAGTCCCATATGCAATCACAAACAGACTAAAACAGACACCGCAATAGCTGGAGCAAATTAGGGTGATTAGCAAGCTAAGAAAACCTACAACTTGGGTAAATAACCTTGACATTACCAAAAAGAAAAATGGTGAGACCAGGGTGCGTTTGGACCCTAGAGACTTAAATAAAGCTATCAGAAGACATCACTTCTCCATCCCCACATTGAAGGACAGTCAAAGTAAACTTGGAGGTAAAACGTTTTTTACAGTTCTAGATGAAAAAGATGGGTACGGGCAGATCCAATTAGATGATGAATCTGCAGGCCTATGTATGTTCATCAGTCCATGGGGAAGGTATAAATTTCAGTCTTCCTTTTGGTATAAGGTCTACAAGTGAAGTATTCCAGCAGAGAAATGTTGAACACTTAAGGACATACTAGGTGTTTTTGTGATCGCTGATGACATGCTTATAGCCACAGCTACCACGGAAGAGCATGACAGTATTTTGAGGAAAGTGATGGACAGAGCAATGAAACTCAATATTACATTCAATAGTGACAAAATACAGTATTTGGTGAGTGAGGTGAAATACATGGGGCATATCATAACAGAAAATGGGCTATGGCCTGATGAAGCCAAAGTAGAAGCAATAACCGAGATGCCCCTTCCCAAAGATAAAAAAGAGCTACAGAGACTGTTAGGAATGACTCGATACTTGGTGCAGTACATTCCAAATGAAGCAAGCCTCACTGCACCACTAAGGCAGCTACTCAAAAAAGATGTCTTGTGGCAGTGGCAGACAGAACAGGAAGAAGCCTTGCAAAAGCTTAAAGAGACTATTTCTTCTGCACCAGTATTAAAATTCTCTGATCCAAAAGAGGACACTGAATCCAAGCAGATGCATCTAAGGATGAACTAGATGCTTGTCTACTACAAAGAAACAGACCAATAGCTTATGCATCTAGGTCATTGTCCAGTGCTGAAAGAAACTATGCACAGACAGAAAAAGAGTTGCTAGCGACTGTGTTCTCTGTACAGAAATTTCAGCAGTATGTTTACAGAAGGTCAGTGAAAGTACAATCAGATCACAAGCAACTACAGTCCATACTGAACAAACCAACTGGAAAGGCTCCAGCAAGACTGCAGTGGATGCTGTTAGAGATACAGAAATATGACATACAGGTAATATATACTCCAGGAAAAGAGGTTCTGATTGCAGACACTTTGTTCAGGGCAGTACCAAGAAAACCAGCAGAGAAGACATTGATCTAAGCAGTGAAAAAGTCATATACTCAAGTCAAGAAACAGATATACTGCCTGACAGCATATTGGAGAGGCTAAAACAGGCCACACAGAGGGACAGTGATTTACAATTGCTTAAAGAAATGCACCTCAAAGGATGGCCTAAAAGGAAAAAAACAGGTCAACATCAAACTTCAGCACTATTGGCCCATGATACACAATATTTACATAGAACATGAACTCATAATGGTGGGTAAAAGAATCGTCATACCTAAAGAACAGAGAACAGATATGCTATGAAGACTTCACGCAGCACATAAAGGAATACAAAAGTTGAAGGCACAAGCCAGAGCTGTGATGTATTGGCCAGGCATGAATCGAGAAGTAGAAATGATGGTTGAAGCATGTGGACCTTGCCAGGAACTCTTACCCAGCAACCATAAAGAGTCAATGTGTCTACATGAAATACCTGACATGCCATGGTTAAAGCTTGGTGCAGACATTTTTGACTTTAGGGGACACTCCTACTTAATAGTAGTGGACTATTTTTCAAAATACCTTGAGGTTCTCAGAATCCCTGACAAGATAGCAGCTACAGTTATTGCAAAATTGAAAGGTGTATTTGCAAGACATGGAATTCCAAAAGAACTGGTAGTGGATCATGTACCATTTGCAAGTCACAAAATGAAGCAATTTGCAAAGTTGTGGGAATTCAGAATAACTCATTCCAGCCCAGGATATCCACAATCTAACATTGCTCAGTCTTAGAAATACACCAGTAACAGGACTGAGCTGTACACCTTCTCAGTTGTTAATGGGCAGAATGTTGAGGACAACGTTACCTGCAAATGCAAGGGCACTGCAACCTGAAATACCAAAGGATGCACATAAACATCTTAAAAGACAACAGAAAAGACAGAAACAGTATTACGATAGGAATGCAACTTCACATACTCCATTCAGAAGGGGGGAAAGGGTATACATAGAGACTTCTAGTGGGTGGCAACCTGCTACAGTGGAAAGAATCTGTGATGAGCCAAGATCTTATAGTGTGATTACACCTGCAGGACAGTGATAAGAAGTAAGACTCAACCATTATGTTAATAGTGCTTGGTAATTATTTGTTAGTGATATGCAAACCAAAATCAACGTAATTACTTTCTTTTACTAGAAGGGGAGACATAGTATATGGTAACTTACCCTAATAACAGTGAAGAATGGTTTAGTCCACATCCCCCTGCAATTCTGGCTAATGGTACATCTTGGGTGGAGACTGGGTTTTTAGAAAGTGCACAAGCAGATTGTAGTAGTTCTGCTAAAGCCTGCTGATCTATCTAATGTATGTTTGTTGAATGAACCTCTGAGCTGTTAGAAGTTACTTATGGTGTCCAGTCACTCCTAGAACCAACAATCCAGTAAGAAACAACTAAAGAGAAATATTATAATCTTGATGTTGAGATACCAGCATGGACATCTCAAGCTTACAGTGATTTTAGTTATAAATTGTATTTTTTGGTAGTTTGCTTGTTTTCCTTCTGACAGTTCATTTGACTGACTCACGCTTCAACGACTTGCACCTTTTTGCCCCACACACACCATTGTTCCGACTTCTGTGAGAATAGTCAGAGAAGTCTGTGTGAGTCACGCATGCTATGGGGTGAGGGTAGTTTGCATATGGAATGTTGTGCTCATTGTGTATGGTCACGCATACATTATTCATGATATAGTGTATTGTTTGGGATTATTGTGCACTGAAATTGCACAAGTCATTAACTCTATTGTGTTCCTTCCTCTGTCTTATTGTGCCCATTCCATATACAAATCCCATGTTATTGTGCATATTCCATATGTTAAACATTCCATATGCAAATAACAAATGCAAGTAGCTACCAAACAAAATTAGAACTTATTTGAATACTGTCTGACACTGCTCCTTTCCAAGGCCGTTCAATATATTGCATGCATTTTTTATGGCTGTGGCAGAGTCTACAGCCATCTTGCTATCTGTAGCTGGAAAATGGAGTATTGTGGAACACATGTTTTGGACTTTTCAATGTATCCTTCCATGTAAACTGAAACACGATATTCCATTCTTTCTCTTAAGAAAGTTGGGGACATAAATCCAAGCTGCTTATCAGATGCTATTAGAAAACTGAAACAGCTTGTAAAATATTTGTTAAATATTGGTTGCCTATTAAACTGGAGCCCATACCCCACTTTCCCCCGGTGAGCCGGCGGGTGGCAGCACCCCGGTTGGGGAGGGGGGGTACCCTAGACCACCAGGGATAAACACATATTTCTATTTGTAATTACAAATGCCCATGATTGGGCAGATAGCAGTCCACTGGACCACCAGGGATATTGGATGGAATTCTTAAATACTAATGCCCTCAATCGGGGAGATAGCGGTCCACTGAACCACCAGGGGTATTGTGGCTATTTTTATGCATTACTAATGCCCGTGATAGGGCACACAGCGGTCCACTGGACCGCCAGGGATATTGGACATATTCCTTTAGTTATACAGATGCCCACAATCAGGCTGTGGAGCACATTGCCGGCTGCAGGGGGCATTGGTCCTCGACAGCTGCTGCCTGGCAGGGCGCCAGGTTCAAGTCGTCAGGGATCAGCACACCTGCATGCAAATGGGGCCATAATGACATGCAAATGGTCCCATGTGTGCTGTGCATACATTATGGCCCCATTTGCATGTCAAGTTTTGAATATCACGGTTGCTGTGCATAGTACAATGGAACTTGTGCTAGTGCATCTCCAGTGCCACTCTGCCATACACACTGGGGTTGGCCAGGGTGTGATATTCAATGCTGCTGAGCCATGGTGCAGCTCTGTTGATATCGTCCAGTCCACACCCTTTCACAGCCAAGTTGAGCTGTGCTCAAGCTAGCGCCACAGCCTGGCGCAGTTTGAATATCTGGGCCTCAGCATTTAAACAGCTGCTTGATACTAGTTTAACTTGGGAATGTATTGTCTTTCAAGAAAGATTCCTACCTCATAAATGTCACCCTTTCCCAGAAAATCTATGATTTACACAGTTTTTTTTACCTCTACAGACACTATCTGATGAGCAGTCTCAGACATATGTCAGGTCTTCATGAACTTCTTAGTCTAAATATGTAACAATCAGAAGCCATTTTCTACTATGCTTTTTGGGAAAAATATATTGAGCTACAGCAAATACACACACAGACACACACAAACACTGTACACACCATCCTCATGGCCACAATATTCAAAATAAATATTGCTTTCTAATATGTTACAAAGAAACTGTTTATGTCAGTGAACACAGTGAAGTTCAGTTTAGATTTCCATTAAATATTTCTTAACCTATATTTTGTACACACCTGTACACACACACACACGCACCATCCTCATGGCCACAATACTGCTGGGCATCCCAGCCAAGGCACTTATTCTTTCTCACCTCTGTATGTGTTCCATAAAATATGCCCACCACACTCCTGTGTGATTGTTACAAGTAAATATTTGAGTTGCCATTGGGTTGTGCATTTGAGAAAGAGTAATGTGCTTGGGGATGGCCCAGGTTCCAGTTGTCTCAGTGGTGCAGCTGGTTAGCGCAATCAAAATGGTATTCCAGGTGGCCTGGGTTCAAGTCCCAGCTGAGGCACTTATTTTTTCTTACCTCTGTTTGCATGTGTTCCATAAAATATGCACACCACACTCCTGTGTGATTGTTACAAGTAAATATTTGTGTTGCCTTGGGTTGTGCATTTGAGAAAGAGTAAAGTTCTCAAGGATGGTTCATGTTCCAGTTGTCTCAGAGGTTCAGCTGGTTAGCACAATCGGAATGGTAATCTGGGTGGCCTGGTTCAAGTCCCAGTTGAGGCACTTATTCTTTCTCACCTCTGTTTGTGTGTGTTCCATAAAATATGCACACCACACTCCTGTGTGATTGTTACAATAAAGAAACTGTGACCACAGTGAAGTTCAGTTTAGAGTAGATTTCCTTTATTTCTTATACTATATTTTGTATCCTGGATAGCGCAGGGGAGATGCTACATCTCACTATCATAGGGATGTTCATTTACACATTTTTGCACTGTATTTATTCAGGCTGTCCCAGTTTAGATGCAATATTTTATTTTTAGTAGGGTGAGGATTTTGCTATTTTGATAAGATATTTCTTCAGGGTAGCCTAGTCCAGGACCCCCATATTCAAAGGTGATGCACAGTACATTCCGGCAGAAATGGGAGATGTGCCTCCAACTCCAACAATGTCCCACAGTGAGATATTCAAACATGCGGGATGCACTTGCCACAAGGGAATGGGCCAGTGTGCACACAAATAGTATGCCTTGCAAGTTGAGGGTGTGTTCCCATGCATATGCTGCTCTGTGGCGGCATACTCAGTGGGAAATTTGCTTGTCACAGACCAGAGCAGCACGGCCCACAACTAGGCTATGAATAGCTGGTCTAACAAAGCCATCCACCCACCCACAGGTGGGCTGCAGAAGTGCACCCCTGTGCACAGCAGCCTGGCAGCACTAGTGGACTAGAGGTACCCCCTCCCATCCCCGACTGATTCAACTCCATCCCCGAAGGGCTCCATAGTGTAAGGCCTCCCTGGACCATATCAGACCGGAGGAAACCACAGTCCATATTCATAGTATAGAGGACTCCCACTCACTGCCTTGATACATAGACAATCCCACTCCCCCATACCTGACCTGTTGTGGAGACTGTCATTGCCCTCCACACCCTACCACAGCCAACCACTGATGGTACTGGACCTGGGCTGGGGTCCTGCATTCTAGAATTACCCAAGTGGCTATACCATACATTAGGGCACTGCACAAGCTGCAGACCCACCAGTGTATGCAGCTGTGTGTATGTCCCTTGCAAACTGTAAGAGGGAATTGACATCCCTCCAATGCCTGCATTGTCAATGCTGTATCTTCTTGCTGTCATACATTGTACCCTGTTTCCCTGTACATCATGCCAACCTCCAGACTGTGGAGGGTTCCTGTGTGCCATGAGGTGGGGCATCCTGTAATGCCATTTGTATTCTACGCTCCAGGCTATGGATAGTGCATTCGCAGTTCCCCAAGTGTACAAACAAATGGGAGGTCAGCTGTAATATTCTTGTTCCAGGACCTGTGTGAGTGAGTACAGCATTGGCTTTCACCCACACTGAGTAGTGCAGTGGCACCGGGATGATGGATCCACATGCGAGTGTCTGAGGTGTATGGCCACTGGGCAATATCACCCACAAATAGCTCATACCAGCATCCTACTGCTAATGCTTCACAACCTGAAAATAAGATGCCATTTCTTCTGTGGACTATCCAGGCTAAATATATAGCAATCAGCAGGAAAATACATTGTAAACAAGTGTAAAAGGAAGATCACATTGAAACTGCCTGTCAGCAGATCTGCATTGTGCAAATTCATTAGAAACAATGGGTAAAAGCATCCCAAAAGATCTCCACAGCCACATCGGCTCTGATCAGAACTTGTGTTCTTATAGCTATGACAGCACACCATGCTCCCACTTGTAAGAGTTTCCTCTCTCGCTCTCTCTCTCTCCCCCCCTCTCTCTCTCTCTCTTTCTCATCCAGACTTTTTACTAAAACTATACATTGTAAGAAATAAAATATGGGTGCCCATACACAACTCACCTTGTGTTTCCATCAAGGGGTTGAGATAGCAGCATGCACCTCTAAAGCTTCACTCTTGAGGTCCCTACACTGGTATCTCAACCCCCTGATGGAAACACTGGCTCGTTGTGTATGGGACCCTGTGCATTATTCCTTATATTTACTAGTTTGAGAGCTAGATTAGTAAGCAAACTGGTGTTTCTGCATATGATTGGACTGCTGACAAATCGATTCAGTGCTGCTCTAAGTTACTGTATGTGTCACCAGCAAATGAATACTCAGCACCTTTCTTGTTGTGAACCTCTGAATAAAAAAGTCTTACAATTTGGTTTATTATGTTTGCTTGCGTGCATGCGCAAGAAACATGTTGCGACAGCTTGCTAGAGTAGCAGGTTGTGGAGGTGCCGTCATGTTGTGGCCAATGCCCCTACTGCTTTGTGGGGCTTGTCGCTGAGGCAACCATAAATGAGCATGCTGTCTATGACAGCAGTGCAAAAATGTGCCACCAACTTGAAATGATTTTGCTGCTGCAATGAGGGAGCACCCCTTCATTGCAGGGCATGCTGTCCCTGGTTTAACGTTTCAATAAACATGGCAGCAACTGTCGCCATCTGCCTCTCACAGTCCACAGAAAAGCTGACATCGGGGGTGCCCAATCCCCCCAGTCAGCATCATCATGCCCCCCTCCCTAGTTAATTTGCTGATGGGGTGCCCAGTCCACAATGGCATAATGTCCCCATAACAGTTGTTTGCCGAGGGGGATGCCAATCCCCCTCTGCATCATGTCTCTCCCCATGCAACACTGACCCTTTTTTATTTGCTGATGGGATGCCCAATCTCCACTGGCTCCAGTCTCCCCCACCAGCAAAACACGTAGGTGGCATGCTGGGACCTGGTATCCATAAAAAGAGAAAACCTTCCCATGATGTTTTCATTTTTTTTAAACCTGTAAAGTAGAAAACAGTCCCTCACTGTTGGAGGTCCCCTCCCCTAACCCACATGACCCTCTGCGCAGCCATGTCCCAACCCCATACTTACTTCCAGAGCCTGGTGCGATAATCTTCGGTGGACCAGGAACACTTCTGCACGCTTCAAAGCCAACCACAAACTGAAGAAATGCCAGTAAGCTGTATAATGACATAAACATTTTTTTTTCAACTTGGGTGGATATCTTGGCCATTTTTGCAAATTTTTGCTCCAAATTTTCAACACGGGGTTCTTGGGACCCCACCTCATGAATTTTGCAGTCACTGCATGGAATCACCTTTTCAGACTGAGTAATGAAACAATAGTGTTAGTGTTCATGAGGTAGGCTCCCAAAAAGCTTGTATTGCAAATTTGATGAAACAAATCCAACAAATGACTGTGTGTGTTGCGCAGTTCCATGCACGCTTGTAACTTTGAGAATGTTCGATATTTTTACTCCAGATTTTCTACATTGACATTTTGTTCAACTTGTTATGAACAGTACAGCTGTCATTATTCACATCCTGCCCAAAATGTGTTTTCGCACATCCGGCATACGGGGGCATGGTCATTGTGGGAAATCAGTGTTTGGGACAGATTAAGAAAATCACAGTGACACTGCTCATTAGTGGAGGACCCAAAATGCATATGTTGAAAATTTGGTGACAAAATTCCATAAAATGCCTATTTTATGAGCGTGCATTGTGCAGTTTCCATACACACTAGTAAGTTCAAGAATATTTTATATTTTCACTCCAGATTGTCAACTTTGTCATTTTTTTCACACTTCCTTATGAACAGTACAGCTGTCATTTGTCACATTCTGCCCGAAATGTAGTTTCACACATCTGGGGCACACTTAAGCAGTCGCTGTGGGAAATCAATGTTCGGGGCAGATTAAGATAAACATAGTGCCACTGTTCATGAGCAGAGTTCCCAAAATTCCTATGTTAAAAATTTAGTGAAATAATTCCACTAAATGACTGTGTTATGAGCGTGCACTACGCAGTCTTCACACACGCTTGTAACTTCAAGAATGTTTAATATTTTCACTCCAGTTTTTCAACTGTAACCTCCCCACCGGCCCCCCTTCTTTAACTAGCAGGGTTGCTTCTCTCACCACAGACATCTAGGGGCAAATGAGAGGGGTGAGGGTTTACATAAATGAATACAGATTTGGAAAAAACAGAGAAATGGTCACCATTAGACTAGGTGACCCAACTGTTACATTAGAATAGTCAAACCCAAGTGTGGCTATATGGCACACAGCTGGGGGGACCAGTTACCATGGCCAACAACCCAGGTCTCTGAGAGAAAATGCTTGCTTACAATTATGTTAGGTTTGCACTTCTGGATGGGGCACCCAAGTAAATCCAAACACAAGGAAGCAATAGCAGTACTGTCCAAACCAGGTTGGGATTCTGGAGTGTGGCTTTTATTCACATAACAAAGGAGGAATAATCAGAAAGTGAAGATGGGCCTCCACAGGGCTACACATACTGGTGTTGCAGATTACTGAGGTACAGACATTCCTGAATTTCCATTTAGGATAGGTAGAAGAAACACAAAACAGCAAACACCCTGGTTCTGAAATAGAGATTGGCACACATGGTCAGATGTAGTACATTTCCCATCTAATTGGCACATGCAGCCAGTACTAGGACACTTTCCCATATTTCATGAGGAATGAAGGTGGTACACATGACCACAAAGGAGCACATCCATGCCCAGGAACTTTCAGAACCCACTATACTGGGGTAAACTAAGAGAAAACAACCCCCATCCAGGAGTAGCTACTTCCATTAGGCATTGGCCAGATGCACTAAATGAAAAGTCCTGGTGCCTAAACCAAACCCAGAGAGGTAAACAGTGTCACTCCAGATGGGGGGGTCTCCTGCCTTTTGTTTCCAAGTTTATACTCGGCCATTCATCTGGTTAATAACACCATATAACTGTAGAAAACTGTAGATGCTGTCTTAAAATGTATTTCACACTTAAACTACACATACACACACACCTCAAAGGTGTCAGAAGTTAAACATTCTCCACTTGGATGGTCACATACTGGACTCCAATGTAGGCAGATACTTTTAAAACACAGAAAGTCTAGGTGACAGAGTCCCTTTGTCAGAGAAATTCACCCCTAGGTATTGCAGGTGCCCCTCCTGAGCTTACACAGAAGAAACGTTTTACTCACAACAAATGAAGATGTCCTTCACAGCTTCACCAGACAGACTGGATTGAATGGATTGCCCTAATCCCAGAAGATCACCCTCATCCCTCCTGGGATGGGGCAAAGGAAAACCTTACTGGCACAGGTCTCCACAACTTCAGACACTGTCTTCTATGTTTTTCTTCTAGGGTCAGAATAAACCAACCAAAACAAAAGAGGTAGCTGTAAGTCAGTGCTAAATGAGGAGCTGCACAGCAAGCTGAAGCATCCGACAAGAAGACTCACTCACAGACTTCGGAACATTCTACTCTAGCTGCCAACTGCTTGCCAGAGTGTGGCTTATGCAGCTGCAAGAGTTCTAAGATTACATTATCACCCCAGCTCAGCTAAAACTGACAACAGAGTGTGACAGTGTGAAACCCATTTACCTGGCATTTCACAAGCTGTCTTCCCTGTCTGCCACTGATTCTAAGTGGGATTCTAGTAACCCCTGGGAACAAGGGGGTTACACCCATCCTTAGCCAGGAAAATGACTGTTCCCAGTCATTACCTAGATGGCACCAGACCATCTTACCCTATGTGCTGACTATGAGGAGACAATGCTACCTTCTCCCCTACCTATGCCAGGCACAGGCAGACAACACTAAGAACCCAGAGGCCATTGGCTGACACATCATCCCCTACTCTATGATAGGGGTAGGCAAAAGTTGTGAATTCCACTTTCAAGGAACTTCTGCGAAATGTCATTACTTCTGTCATTGCGGAAAGTAGGATTTTCCATTGATTTTCATCGAGTTCTGCAGGCTTTTTTGTGAACTGTGGAAAAATGCATATAAATTGTGGAATTTTTTCTTTCCACAGTTTAATGAACTGTTAGTGAATGAGCACCTGCTTGTACAAGCATGTGGTTATTCACTGACAATTCAGTGGGCCACTGGTAGTGGAAGACAAAGGAGTGCTGTGCTGGTGGCCCACTCAGGAGTAGGGTGAGGAGAGGAGTTGGGTGGTGGCAGATGAACTGTCAGGGTGGTGTTTGTGGGGGTCTAATAGACACCAGGGAATTGAGATTTTTTTTACAAGGGATCTGGGATGAGAAGGTCCACTAGACACCATGGAATACTGGGAATAGAGGGGTGAGTTGGTAGACTGCTGGCTGTTTAGTTGTAGATTAAGGAATCCAGGATAGGGAGGGGAGTCCACTAGACATCAGGGAAATAAAATGTTTTGGGAGCCATGATTGGTGGTTGGGGGGGCACTAGAAACCATGAGGGTCCATGGAAGGGATTGGAGGTATTTACTGTGACCTCTGATGAGTGGGGGGTGGATTAATGAGTCAAACTGCAGTTTAAAAAAAGCCTCAGAAATTACCACTGCAGTGATCCTTTCTGCAGATTTTCTTTCTGCAGTTTAATAGATTATTCCACAGTTTTTTCTTTCCCGCCGTTTTAAGGTGAAATTGTCATGAAAGTTCCAGAAATGATTTCTGAATTTTGGCGGAAGTGAAATTCGCACCTTTGTGGAAATTCAGCTGGCAGAAATTTTTTGTCACACATCCCTACTCTATGATCTTACTATGGAGAACCAGTGGTTCTGGAAGAACTGTCCAGAGAATAGCCTGACAGATCAGAACTGTGACCCCCTACTGCAGATTAGGATCACAACCTGTCTATCCCCCTAGCCCTCTAGGCAAAACCTAGCTCACCAAAAAATTACCCAAAGGGAGGATCTCCCCCCAGCCCATGACATCTGCTAACCAAAAACACAGTGCTAACACTTTACCCAAGCATTACACTCCTACTATCCCCCACACACTAACACCTGTGGAAGGACAACCCCAGTTAACCACATGTTAACCATACAATTCTACAGAACACTACGAGAGCAGGAGAGGTCAGCTGAGTTCTCACATCCTCTGCTGGTCTTCTCTTCTTTCTTCTTTAACAGGAACCACCTGAAAGAGAAAAGGAACAAACGCACCCCAAATCTGCAAAATACACAGTATAATAGCAATAGCCCTTACCCTCAAAACACTGGAGAATCCCCCCAAACTATTTTTCAGAAAAGTAGAAAAGTAGAAAACAGTAGAAAATATCTATCATTATGTACAGTACACCTTTTTTTGGGGGGGATGGAATGCCCTAAATGTCCAAACTAGTGACTAACAGTTATTCTCAAAAACAAGGTCCATTAAAGAGTCTCTTCTGGAGATCACGTGATGTCTTCAGCCTGAGCGGACGTTCACTGACTCGGTTCCCCCTGAACTCTTCAAAATTATAAAAATTGTAAGGTTTGATTTAAGATTTACCACTCAAAACCTTATAAATAGTGATCTGAAACTGAGGAGACTCGACAGAAATTGTTAGAGCAGCTTTCAATAAGTAAGAAGTGAGAATGGATGCCGAAATGCAGCAGGCTGTCCCGGCCCCGGACACCACCGCAGACGCCGGACAAATCAGTGAAGAGAACTAAGACACAGACCGCAACCCCTAACAATACAGCAGCATCAGCTAGCAACTCTGTTCCCCTGTCGGAAGACATGTTCTTGGCAGAAATGGCTGGCATTAAGGACTTGTTTAAAGAATTTGCCCTAGACCTGAAGAATATTCAGGTGGAATTGAGAGAAACGAATAAGAAAATGTCAGATGTTTCTGCTCACACATCTTTGCTAGAAAATTGGCAGACATGACTAGTAGCAGACGTAATATCATTAAGGCAGAAGTTGGCTAAGGTCAAGAGTAAACTAGAAGATCTAGAGGGGAGGAACAGGAGGAATAACATTGTAGTGTTTGGGCTGCCTGAAGAAGCTGAAGGAACAGCTATAATTCAGTTTACACAGAAGCTTTTGGCCAAAATACCTGGTCCCCCACTGCAATTCACAGTGTATCAAGTAGAGTGGGCTCATCACTTGCTGAAACCCCAACCTCCTCCGGGGTTAAGCCTAGGCCTTTTATTATTCAGCTCTTGAACTACATCGACCGACAGCACATCTTAGGGAAAGTTAAAGAACTTCAAGAGATTAAATGGGAAGATGCCAATATTAGATTTTCTCAAGATCTGCCAGATAGTGTCAGACAGAAGCGAGCGGCTTATAGTTGCATTAAAAAGCTGATAGTGGCTGGAATTCAATTCCGGATGATTTACCAGGCCAAACTGATGGTGCAACATCAGGATACTTGGAGGAGTTTTGGAGATGCAGACCTGGCAGCTGAAGAACTACCCACTATGTATCCCGATTTGTTTACTCATTGTTGAATATCCAAAAGATGGTTCAACAGTCTGGCTACTTCACATTGTGGCATATGTCTGAGAAGAAGATAATCTTTCCTCTCTTTTTTTTTTATTTTATCATCTTGTTGTCCGATTATAATATGCATACCTCCTTTTGGATCCCTTATTAAGGATGCCTCATTAGCTGGATGCCATATTCTTTTCCTTCCCCCCTTTCCACTCCCCCCTTTTTTCTTTTTTTTCTTCATTCTCCTGTTCTTTTTATTTTTTGTGCAGATTTAAATGTATCAAGGAATGAACAACAGTGTTTAGCCCAAATGGTTGGCAAACATCATGGCCGACTGCGCCCAACATTACAGGACTCATTTTTATTTTTTTTCCTTTCTCATTCTGCCCAAGACCTGTGCAGCACTGCAATCTGGGTCACCTTTTATATTTCAATGGGGGGGGGGTAATATTTGAATCTTGAAGGTGAGAAAGCTTTGTAATTTATCCACTACATTCCTGGGGTCTTAAGGTGAATCTTTATGTTATCCTCCAGCATGTAAATCAGAGACGTAATGGACTGTATTATGCTTCGTGGTAGACTCAAAAGATTTTCCATGGGCTGCATTGCAGTTTGACTTCAATTTGCTGAGGGTTTAGTTTTAAACATGAGGGATTAGTTACCTGAAGTTTATTGGGGGGGGGTTCAGGAAGATGGGTAAATTTACTTAACAAATAGATAAATATATACATTGGAGCTTACTGTTTGAAAGATGGATACAATTTTGAACTTAAAAGATAACAAGAGCATGGGACTTTATAGAGGGGCATCTATTGTGAAGGTGGTATGGGGTGGGAAGATTACTCTTTAACTAAAATATTGGATGTTACGCTCTTTGGGGGGATGAGTCGGGATACACTTAATCGGGTGGAACATCACGTCTTGGCAAAGAAGGATTGAGCAAATGCATTTAACAGGGCATTTCAAATTCAAGGTACCAATTTGGTGGTTCGGGGTTACGATGCTCATAAGGGTATGTTGTGGGGGGTCTTATTTCAAGGGGATGGGGAGGGGAAGTGGGAATGGGAAAAAAGCTTTGGTATGGGAGGGTACTGCCGCAGATACTGTCAGTCTAGTAATACATCACTCAGTGGTGTCACTGGTTGTCACAAAAGTGGGACATAACAAGGTAACAGATAATTAAAAATGTCAGGATATAATCTTTGTACATGGAACGTTAAGGGGACACAAACCCCTGAAAAAGTATGCAAATATTGATACATTTCCTTAATATACTAGCAGAATTTTTTTTTTGCAGGAAGCACACCTTTTATCCACTCAAGTGCATTACTTTTGTAGGCTTTGGGTGGGACAAGTCTTTGGGTCTGGCTTTAATTCACATAAAAGGGGTACTGCAATCTTAATTGCCTGTGGAATCCCATTTAGGTTATTACAAGAGATCTTAGACTCAGAAGGCCATTACGTGATTCTATGGGCAGTAATAGGTCATACTGAGGTTATCCTTGGCTCTATATATGGTCCAAACTCAGACGACCCAAAATTTTTTACAGATCTTATGGCTAATCTAGCTCCACTGTCCATGACTCCAATAACTGTAGGAGGAGACTGGAATCAGGTGTTATCAAATAGCCAGGATAGAACAGGGCCCCGTTAAAAACATTGTTGTCTCCAGGTCAAAAAGCCCAGATGGAATTAATGCACCTAGTAGGGCTAGCAGATCCCTGGTGAATCATGTACCCAACCAGGAAAAAATATTCATTTCATTCACCTATTCACAATACCTTTTCTCTTATTGACTATTTTCTGGTCAGCAGTGATCATCTTCCTGGTGTTGCATCAGTTTTTTACTCCTCGAAAACTATATTGGACCATCAGATGGTTCAACTATTCATGGAGCTTGTTCCTAACATTCAGCGAGATAAGCTTTGGAGGATTAATAACCAGATTATAAAGTCAGAAGATTAAATACAGCATTTACAATCCTTCATCTCCAACTTCATAGCAGATAACTCTTTATCAATGCCCAGAAGAGATATCTTTTGAGGTGCACTCAAATGCGCTCCAAGGGGAGAACTAATACGTGTGGCTCTTAAACGCAAAAAGTGAAGAGATCGAGCCCTTTCCTCTTTAATCGATCAGATTACATTGGCAGAAGTGAACCTTTCAGCTCTGTCCCCTGATGTGGATTGGGAAAAAGCTGAATC
Source organism: Neoceratodus forsteri (assembly GCA_016271365.2). Classification (NCBI taxonomy): domain Eukaryota; kingdom Metazoa; phylum Chordata; order Ceratodontiformes; family Ceratodontidae; genus Neoceratodus; species Neoceratodus forsteri. The sequence continues at coordinate 19,318,264 of JADMNL010000035.1, forward strand.
CCTTCGAGCCCAGTACAATCATCTGCTGGCCGAAAAGGCCGAATTTCTTATGCTTAAATCCAAAATATCTTATTTTGATCAGGGGGAGAGAGCAGACAAACTATTGGCACTTAGAATAAGAGCTTGGGCTGCTGATAGACTAGTGACCTCCCTTCAATCATCTATTGGTACAATTCTGACCTCACCCCAAGACATTTGTGAAAACTTTAAACTTTATTATGAGAGGTTGTATACTCCTACAAATTTTTATTTTTCCCAACAAATGTTGGACTCATACATCAAAGATGTTAAACTGCCTACACTTACTGAGACACAATCCTTTGTACTTAAAGCCCCAATAGAAATAAAAAAGGTACTACAGGCCATTGATTCGCTTATACCGGATAAATCCTCCGGTCCAAATGGGTTTACATCTAATTTTTATAAAGCCCTAAAAGATACACTAGCACCCATTCTTTTAAACACTTTTCATTATTTTTATGAGCATGGTATTTCTGACAAATCTGTAACTCAAGCCATTATTATAGTATTACCCAAACCGGGAAAGGATCCTTCGCTCGTACGTAATTGCAGGCCTATTTCACTTATTAATATGGACCTGAAAATCTTGGCCAAGATTTTGGCTATGAGGTTGGGTTGGGTTTAGGACTCCTTAATTAGCACAGAACAAGTAGGATTTGTTAAGGGACGACTTTCATCAGACCATCTCAGGAAGTTGGCGTATTTATTTTCTGTCTCCAAAGATTCATCCACAGCAGCAGCTTTAGTCTCTTTGGATGCAGAATAGTCTTTTGACAGAGTCTCCTGGGAATATCTGTTTCTCTACTTCCCAGATATGGTATCCCACCGGAATTTCTCACTTGGGTTAAAATACTGTACTCTTCTCCCTCCGCAAGAGTTCACTGTAATGGAATACTCTTCACAGTTTTTAATTTGAATCAAGGTACTCATCAAGGTTGTCCCCTTTCGCCATATCTATTTCATTTGTTTCTTGAACCCCTTATTAGGAAACTTATTTCTTCACCCTTAATAGCGGAGATCACAATAGAGACATCAGAATATAAACTTTCCATATATGCGGATGATATTTTATTACGTTTCATCTCCCTCACAATCCCTTCCAGCAGCACTTGAACTAATATCACAGTTTAGTCTGTCCTCCAATTACAAACTGAACTTAGATGAATCAGAAGTACTTCCTCTTAATCAATACTTTCATAAAGCAGAAATATCTGGACTGGGTTTACAGTGGAAACCAGATAAGTTTAAATATTTGGGAATCTTTCTTCACCCCTCTCCTAAAATAATGAAAAAGCTTATTCTTGACGCTACCTTAAATCATAGACGAGAGGATATTAAGTGTTGGTCCTTATTACCTTTATCGATTTGCAGTCAAATGAGTATAATAAAAATTAATGTGTTACCCCGTCTATTATACCTGTTACAAATGCATAATTGGGACTTACCTAAATCTTGGTTTATGCAGGTACACAAAATTGTTAATGCTTTTTTGTGGGCTGGGAAAAAATCAAGAAGATTATATAGTAAACTTACATGGGCTTAAAATAATGGTGGTCTTCAGACCCCCAATCTACACTTATAATATCTTGCCATACACCTAACTAGACTTAGGCATTGGATGCTTCCATCAGAGCATAGGTCTGATTTGATGTACTTTCCTCTCTGGCTTGGAATTGAGAAATATGGATCCAGAAATCCTTCCCTTACTGAATAAGAAAAATCTTCCAGACAAATTGAAGGGATCCCCACTTGATGCTCTTTTGGTTACACAGTACCAACTTAATATGTTACTTAGGACTAATGGGTATAAGGATCTAACACAACCTCTTTTAGTAATCCTAATTTGTTGATTTCTGGTAAACCAATAAAGACTAATGTTTTTTGGCCCAATATGGGAATTGAAAGGGTAGAGTAACTGATTACTAATCAGAGACTGATGCGATTCCAGGAAGCCAATAGTAAATACCATTGGTCCGCCAGTCATGTCTTTAAATATCTGCAGATTAGTTACATGTTAACACAGTATTTTGGTACTGGGAAGTGGTCTACTCCCCTCTTAACTGTATTAACCCCATATCTCAAGTTGGTTCTGTAAATGCTTTTAATCTCAGTGTCAGTGTCAGTGTCAGTGGCTCAGTAGGTAACACACTCACCTCTGAGGCTGGGAGATCAGAGGGCTGTTGGTTCAGTTCCCACATCTGGCACTTGGGTTAATATCCCAGTACTGACACTGTAGTGCAGCATGAGAGTGGTGCTGCACTTCTGAGGTGCCATCTTTCGGATGAGACGTTAAACCGAGGTCCCATCTGCCTGGATTGGTGGTAGTTTAGGTGGATGTTAAAGATCCCATGGCACCTGTCAAAAAGAATAGGGGAATTTCCCCCAGTGTCCTGGCCAAATTTCCCCCATTCACTAAAAATACCACCAACAGCTTAATCTGGGTCAAGGTCAGTTGGCATTCATCTGTATCCCCCTCCCCTGGGTCGTGCCTGAAAATAGGCAGGATTTGTCTAGTGCACTTACCCGGTCAACAAAAACTAAATAAACAAAATAAAATCTCATTCACTTACACATTTCTACAGATCAAGATTGCTGGATTGGAAGGACAGAGATTTTATTGGTGGGATCAATCTCTTCTATCTTCTGACCCCCTTAGATGTTGATCAAGAATATGAAAACACTTATACAGATATGTTAAGTGGGACAGGTATAGATACATGCAATTCCAAATTGTGCATAACATGTATTATACCCCAGTTAAATTATCTAAGATGGGTTTTCTGCAGCCTAATCTTTGTACCAAATGTTCTCAAGCTCAGGGAGACTTGTTGCACATGTTATGGTCGTGTGAAAAAGTCTTTTCATTGTGGAGCAGTATTAGGTCCCGGCTGGACCCGCTGCTAGCCCTCTCTGACAAATTTACCCTGGAAATATGTATTGTAGGAGATTACATGATGCTCCATGGCAAAACCCAAAGAGCACATATGGCATTGATATCTGTTTGTGCAAAAAAACTGTTACTTAGACATTGGGTAGATACTTTAATACCAACTTATACCGAATGGTATAAAGAAATTATGTTTGCGTTACAGATGGAATGGGTTATTGCAGGGTTAACCCAAAGAATGGGGAAATATAAAAAGCTTTGGGACCCTTTTTATAACTTGTTATTACTCCAACCCGATAGAGAAACAGCTAACTCTCATGCCCCCCTATGATCTAACCTATATTTTTAACAGGATTTTCTATTAGCAGGTATTTAGGATCATCAAGACAGTATCTGTGTCAGCCAGGGATTGGGATGGAGGGGAGAAGGGAGGGAGGGTATGGATGGATGGAGGGGGGAGGGGGGTTACAGACATTAAATGTGGTCATGTATTATTGTATGGAGATCAGATGTCTTGATTAACAAATATATATGCAGTATGGTATGGTCTCCTGTATGCAAGATGTCTGTACCCATGAAAACCAATAAAATATATTAAATGAATAAAAAAAAGAATCTCTCCTGGGCTGGAGTCCATTGAAGCACAGTTCTTGAAGTACTGTAATCCCAAAGGGGAGAGTATTTGTAGACAGTTCAGCAGTTTGTAGTCTGCCAGGTATAGGATGTGTATTGTAATGTCAATGAAGTAAGAAAAGTCTGGACTTACCAGTCCCTTGAAGAATGAAAAATAGACATCACCTACTTCTGCAACTGAAGACTCTTCCTGGCAGCAATTTTCAGATACAGCTGGGTGGAAATCTTCTGGAAAACAGGATGATGAGCTGGAAACAGATGGGCTGATGTCATCTAGGAGATGGAACCTTGGAACAAGAAAGGAACAGCTGGGCTGATGCTATCCAAACTCCTAGGTGATGAATCAAGAAAACAGCTAGGCTGATATCATCTTGGCATCTGGAAGACAAGGCAATGAAACTGGAAAGGCACACTGTAGAGGCTGGTGAATCTGGATACACCTTGGATCCTGGAACACTAGACTGGTGGAACAACATGGGTATGGCAACAGCTGAAAAGCAAACACTTGCTACCACTGCTCTGCTTCCCTCTGGGTAGGCACGGCATATTCTTAGGATGATGGTACGCTTGAGGGTAGTACCAATTCAGATCTGGTGCATGAACTGTGACCCGATCTGAGTGTACATAATTCATATTATGGAAAGTCTCATTTCCTTTAAGGTCCGCATATCTTACAGTGTCTATGAACAATGTCCTGCCCAACTTCCAAAACTGCAGTTTATCTCATCACTATATTTCTGACATAGGAAGTTGTACTTGGATCAATATCTTGACTGGCCTCTTCCTGTAGCCAGGCTCTTCTGTTTTTTCAATCTCCACCCAGACTCTCCGAGGAAAGGTAGGAAAGGTCCACCCATAGATGTCGGCCTTCCTATGAACCAGTCTTTCCTCCTTACTGCACTTCATTGGTTTGTGACCCTCGGCCAGCTTGAGGGCAGCCAGTTCTAGTTCTGCTAGTGTTGCATACTCAAAGAAATGTAGAACTAGTACCTGACCCCTCCTTCTGAGGGTAGAGCTGTGGAGTCACCAACAACTTCTTCTGGCTCCTCCAATGCAGGAGCCTGAGGCCGCAGACTGGGACCCTCAGCAGGAAAATACATTTCTTCGTCTCCCTCTTCCTCACTCAGAATTTGGGCCCAGGAGTGAGCAGTCATCCTCACTTCTGAGAAAGTCCACTCTTCACTGGGCGTGGAAGTAGACTCCTCCCATTTTAGATCCTCTCAAACCTCATTCTCTCCAATGAGGCTAGGGCTAGGACCCTCTCTCCATGGATCCACCAATTCTCCCTCTGCACTGTCCATCTGAGACACAGGCATGGAGACGTCATGAGGAATCTACTCCAGCAGTAAGTCTACACCCTCTTCCTTTGTGCCACACTCTACTGGGCTTCCCTCAGCAGGTTCAACCTGGTGCTGTGTGCTGCTACATGCAGGGTCTTCTACTTTCATCCAAGTGGGAGCTGAATGAATTTGGTATGTTCTGGTCAGACCTTGCTTCTCTAAACACTCTGAACAGTGAGGAATCATATATATGTCCCTCCCAGCCTTGAGGCACATTATGCATACTCTTAAAGGTTAATTGGGAATCGCAACATAAGGAGGAAAACTTCCACCGTAGAAACATTGTTCAGTTTCTTTAAGCTTGGCAACCTCATCCATTATTATAGCTCAAGCATGATCTGGGTAGAGGGATTATCCCAACGCCATATCTGTAAATAAGCAAACAAAAGTCCACTGTTACTTCTGAGTCCACTATACTTGAAACAATCTCTCAGAATGGATCCCTGCTGGTGTGTTTACATTACTGCCCCACCCTGTAATGGCAACGACAGCACTCCTGGCACATCAACAAATCTGTATCTGACTCAAGCCACTGCACATCCGACTTTCTGCATACCGAAAATTTACTCAAACTGTAACAATTGCACTGCTTTTACCTTCCTCAGCACATCTATATGCTTTTTAGATCTTCACTCAGTATTATTTGCTTAAAGTCACTAAAGCCACAATATTTCTAGGAGCAGGATTTCCTGCATGCTGCAACCTCTCATACAACTCTCAGTCTCTCTTTTGCTCAGAAAAATTATACTGTTGCTGAATCCATAATACATGCTCACAGTCTATTGCTCAGAATTCCTGCTTATTTTGACTTCGCTTTACAGTCCTTCTTTGCAAAAACATTCACAATGTTTACAAACAGATCCAGCTGGCTTTTGAAAATCACAACACAGTTTGAGCTCAGTTTTCTGAATGGTACTCACTGAATCAGTAGCTGACTTGCTTTGATGGACAATCTCAGCTTAAAGCCAATCCTGGAAGGCGTCTGGGTTGAAACGAGCTGGCAAACCTGCTGATTGTCACTACTGACACCTCGCTTGCTTCCCAGTTGGTTGGATTATGGGTTGAGCTCAATTTCTCACAGAATAGAATATTTTTTTAGATTTTAGAATGTTTACAGTCACTGTGATGATTCTCCTGCTACCAGCTCACACACCATTTGCTCTCTCCCTCTGGAACACTGGGCAGCACTCTGAAGCTGGATAGGGGTCAGTACTGATTGCAGTCTCACCAATCACTCGACACAAGCAAATTAACTTCTCTCTCTCTTCTCATGCTCTTCTTCCATGGCAATCATTGAACAGGCAAAATTTAAACTGCAAAATAACTTTTTTTCTTGGCTAAACTTTTCCATGGTGGAAATGCCATTTTTGACCATTTCTTTACTCAGAACTTGGCTATTTGTCTAGTGACTCCAGTAGTTCACACAGTAAACTCCTAAAACTTTTAGAGCACAATTGTTTAGTTGTTTCCTAAAGTCCACAATACATTTTGTTACAAAAACTTGACAATTAAAGTTTGTAAACATTCTCTTTTGATGCAGGACAAGGGGCACACACATGTGACCGTCCAAGTTCTCTACTTGAACGGTCACATACTGGACTCCAACATAGGCAGACACCTTTAAAACACAGACTGTCTAGGACACAGAGTCCCTTTGACAGAGATGCTCACCCCTAAGTATTGCAGGTTCCCCTCCTGGGTTTACACAGAAGAAAAGTTGTACTCATAACAAATGAAGATGTCCTATGCAGCTTCACCAGACAGACTGGATTGAATGGATTGCCCTGATCCACGAAGATCACCCTCATCCCTCCTGGGATGGGGCAAAGGAAAACCTTACTGGCACAGGTCTCCACCACTTCAGACACTGTCTTCTATGTTTTTCTTCTAGGATCAGAACAAACCAACCAAAACAAAAGAGGTAGCTGTAAGTCAGTGCTAAATGAGGAGCTGCACAGCAAGCTGAAGCATCCGACATGAAGACTCACTCACAGACTATGGAACATTCTACTCTAGCTGCCAACTGCTTGCCATAGTGTGGCTTATGCAGCTGCGAGAGTTCTAAGATTACATTATCACTCCAGCTCAGCTAAAACTGACAACAGAGTGTGACAGTGTGAAACCCCATTACCAAGGCAGCTTCACCAGACAGACTGGATTGAGGGGATTGCCTCTGAACCCTGTAGATTGCCCCCATCCCTCCTGGGATGGGGCAAAGGAAAACCTTATTGGCACAGGTCTCCACCACTTCAGACTTCTATGTTCTTCTTCTAGGGTGAGAACAGAGTACCCAAAATGAGAGGAAGCTCTATGTCAGAGCTAAATAAGGAGTTACACAGCAAGCTGCAACCTCCTCCAGGAAGACTCACTCACAGGCTACTGAACATTCTACTCTAGCTGCCAACTGCTTGCCAGAGTGTGACTTATGCAGCTGCGAGAGTTCTAAGATTACATCATTACTCCAGCTCAGCTGAAACTGAAAACAGAGTGTGACAGTGTGAAACTGATTTTCCTGGTGTTTCACAAGCTGCCTTCCCTGCCTGCCACTGATTCTAAGTGGTATTCTAATAACTCCTGGGAACAAGGGGGTTACACAACATTGCCATCTCTTCAGACCTCCTTATCAATAGTGCAGCTGACATTTTAATGTGGTGCAGAATGGCATGGTCACTGTCTGCAGTAGTGTTCATGCCATTGCATCCTCACCCTGCAGCCACTGATAGGTATTAAGGTGTGCCTTGGACTCTTCGGCCCCACAGTTCAACCCATTGTCCTATGCTGCACCCATCTCAATGCACTTCCTTATGAAACTGGGTAAGCATAAGGCCTGATGACCCCTAGGCAGAACACTACACTTGTCAGACTCTGCAAGGTAGGGTGCAGTGAGATGGCATGAGCGTTATGGCCAGTGACCCAAAGACTCGCCCCAATGCCTGCCACTCTCTGCAGGGTGGGATGGGAGTGATTTTGGTTCTGTACTTCACTGCCATTCCTATTATGCATCTCTCTAACTCCTGCATTGCCACTGCCAACTCCAGCAAGATAATATTCGGCATAGACAAATGATTTTTTTCTTTTAGCACTTAGCAACATTCTAAACACCTTCTTGTTTGCTGACAACTGACTGGTTTCACCGTTGGGCATTATAAATTGTTTGTTTTCCTGGTTGTGATCTGTACTGTGTTTGATATATAATCCTGTTTGTTTACCTTTCATTTTTGCAATCCTTTGTATAATTTCACCTATCTGTTGTAATGAAATGTCTTGACGTGGAAACTATATAAAGAGTTCTGAGCTCAAATGGTCTTTCCGATTACTGAAATAAATAAATTAAAAGAAATAAATACCACCTCCTCTGGCAATCTGCTTAGCTTGGCACCACTCTGTCTGTGAAACAGTGTTCTCATTTCCCTTTTGAATCTCCTCCCTCTAATTTTAGACTGTGCCTCCCCAGTGAACCCTTTCCCCCGAGATTGAAAATGTCCTCCTTTCTAACCATGTTTGTAACTTTTAGGTTTTTTGATTGTCAGCTTTTTAAACTGATGATGATTAAGGGCCTCTTAGTGTTTTTCCATAATGTAGTGGTATTATGAGGTGGTATAGTTGCTTACTGAAGTAGATTTTTTTTTCTATACTGTATGGTGGGCACGTGCTTTTCTGCATGCATGTGCCTGTTTCAGGAAGTCCCCTATAAAAGGGGAAGAGGCCTTTCAGGATTTCCTTTTTCAAGATGCTTGAGTTTAGCCTGCAGTCAGGAGTGGCAGTTTAGCACATGGCGGGAGTTTAAAGTCAGGATGGCATGAGCAGCTTTCAGCGTGCAGTTGGGAGCAGCAATATGTGAAGTGGAATGGCTTTCAGTGTGTGATCAGGAGCTGCAGTATGTGGAATGGTTGGGAGCAGCAGTCTGGAGTCAGGAGTGTCATGTACTGAAGGAGGCAGCAGTATGGTGACTTTGGAGTGTACCCAGAGAAGTGTGAAGGAGGCAGCAGTATGGTGACTTTGGAGTTTGCCCAGAGAAGCGTGAAGGAGGCAGCAGTATGGTGACTTTGGAGTTTGCCCAGAGAAGCGTGAAGGAGGCAGTAGTATGGAGGTCAGGTACTATGGGTTCTAGCTGATTGCGGACATGATGTTGGGTAGGGAATGTGGAAGGTAGCTGCAATAGTGTAGTATAGGTTTCTGTTGTTTTTCAGGTTGTGGGCTGCAGTTTTGGGTTCTGAGTGTTCATTCTTTGACTTAATTTGTGTAAGGCTTTTCTATGGTGGCTGTTTCACTCATCACCTTCACCTCTTTCTTCCACTCTCCCTTACCTGTCAATGCCCCCTATTTTTGCTCTTCCTCCCACCTCACCTCTACCTCCTTTTGCTCCAGCCACTCTGGCCTTTACCATCTGTCCCTGCCCTTCCTCTTTAACATCTTTCATCTCCCTTAAGTTTTTAACTAACATGTGACCTGATATGTGTATATGTCAACTAAGAATCTATGTGATAAAGGTGAAAGCCTAAAGGTGATTGCCGTATCTAGAAGTCAAGAGTGCTGAAATAAATTGTCAGCACTCTGATACCCCAAAGCACAGCAAAAGGGCACAGGGGACTTTGTTTTTTTAATGTTTTAGGTGGGGTGCTTTGCCCCCTGCACCCCCCCTTCCTAAGGATTCTTAACTCCAGGCAGGGGGGTGCATTATGGGGGGGTGAAAACATAACAAATAAAAGGTTCAGGCTGGGTGCTACAAAAACACTCCAGTGCCCGGACCCGAACCCAGTACCCTGCCGACCAACACCGTGAATCCGCCCACCACATCACGGGGCCAGCTCAGCCACCAACCATGGCACCACTCCTCACATACACTCCTGCTCCTCAGTGTGCATGCCTGCTTCCCTTCTGCATACATATAGTGATATCTGGTCACTATATTCGTCCACCCCCCCATCTGACCACCCTACCCTACTGTAACCATCCATGAAATGGGCTGGGGAGTGTTTCACCATTATTGTAGTGGCCCATTCCCTAACACTAATACCATGGTACACCCTACCTAATGATGTACCTAACAATGCCTCTGGCTGCCTAGATTTGTCTTCTTTGTCTGATGTATCCCTGAGTGTGATTGATCTTCTTGTCATCTGACGTGGAACCTTTATAAAAGAGCTTTGGCTCAAAGGTGTTATCCAAAATCTTAATAAATAAATAAAATAAATCAATAAACATATGTTATTAAGAACTCTGCTCATCTCATCCCAGGTAAAACTGTATATGCAAATTAAACTACATTGCTAGTGGGAATATCATGTGTAGCCCTAGCTTAGAGTGCACTACAGGTTTGTGGAGTAGCCTACATCAGCTAAAAGTAATACTCACTGCTTATGTAAAGTTTATTTGCATAACAGTGTTTTGTACTATAGCTAATGAACATTTGATTTGAATGGTTATTTCATGCTGTAGTTAAATCTTACAGCTTCACTCAATAATCTGGGTGACATTACAAGGTAGTTTAGCTCCAGATTTCTGTGCTATAACTAAGCCTGCAGCTACACCCTATCTGGGTGAGAACCACAAAGTAGTTTTAGCTCCTGTTTTCTATGCTATAACTAAGCCTGCAGCTACACCCTTTCTGGGTGAGTATTACAAGGCAGTTTTTATCCCTGTTTTCTGTACTATATGTGGGCCTTACAGCTACAATCCATCTGGTGAGCAGTACAATTAAATTAGTCATCTGCTAAGTACTGATCTTTGTGGGGATTTGGTTCACAGGAGAGGCAGTCAGTAGTGTCGCCTGTGAGATACACTTCTCTAGGGATATGTTCTAGAGGAGAGGGCACTGCCCCATCTGCAGGACCCTGGTGGAGCTCCAGGCTCAGCTGCTGGCAGCAAGGGTAGAAATATCTCAGCTGCATCATCAGATCAGCCTGCGCCCACCTCACACATCTCTACTCCCCCAGAGACCCACTGGTCCAGAGGTGTGGAGAATGGTGGGGAGGGGGACAAGGAGGGAAGCAATGTTAACCACAAGGAGGTTAGCCTGCCCCTCTACATATGGATGGCAAAGAGTTTTGCACCAGTAGAGGAGGTTCAGGCACCTGACTCTGCTGTGAGGCCATTAGTCAGTTGATGAGAAAGGGCAGAACATTGTGGTGGCACCCAAGGGGAGCAAGTGTACCAGGAAAGTTTCAGTGGTCAGGGACTCAATGATTAGGTGTAGAACGGGTGCTGGAGGAGGAGGAGGAGTTGGATGGGAAGGGGATGGTCTGGGATTTAGACAAGATAAAGAGGATAGTGGAGAGGGAACAAGGGGAACTGGGGGCGCTGATACACTTGGGTACTGATGATTTGATGAATCAGTTGGTGGAGATGATAAAGCAGAACTTCTGTATACTGGGGAATAGACTGGCAGTACACTTAGCCTCCCTGACCTTTTTCCAAGTGCTTCCTGCTTGCAGCAGGGACTGGAAGCAGGGTAGGATAAGAAGAGAGTAAACAGAAGAATTTATTGGATGGCTGAAGGGATGGTGTAAGGATAAATGGTACCATTCTGTGGGGCACTCCAGGGACTTCTGGGACAGGGGACTCTTCATGGGCGATGGACTTCACATTGATGAGAGAGGGGGCCTGCATGCAGGGGCAGAAGTTTAACATCTATATCAGATATTTAAACAGACTGAGGGGGAGACTGGGCCTAGGGGAACCTCAATGCCAGGGGAGAGGATGGGGATCTTATCTAGTACTCAGCTACGCCCAGGGGCTTGTAGCAGCACAGCAAGTACAAAGAGAGCTGTGATCCATTCTGAATTAGGTGAAGGAATTCTGAAAAGGGAGAATATAAGGCTGCAAGCACCAAAAAAACAAGGGGATAAGAGGACATGGAAGCATAAAGGTAGTAGCAAAGTAGGATCAGGGGTCAGTAGGAAGTAATTATGCCTTAATGGCAGAAGCCTAGGTAACAAAATCAGTGAGTGCCAAGTGCTGATAGCAGACACTGAGATGTACTTTGTAAACATCACAGAAATATTGACTTTGGAAAATAACAACTGGGAACTGATGGTCCCTGGGTGATCAATGCTCAAGAGGGATAGAGGAATGGGTAGAGCAGAAGGGTAGTCCTTTCCATCAAGGACGGCATCAAGGTGGGGGTGCATCAGGGTACTAATGGGGAGACTGAGTCTCTGTGAATGCAACTTTCGGCAGCCTCAGGCAAGAAATTAAACTTGGGGGGTGCCCTATAGACTGCTGGAGCAAGAAGGAGGAGAGAGACAGAGAGGTCAAGGAAGACCTGGAAAGAGGGATAGCTAAGGATGAAGTAGAGGTGGTTGGTGATTTGATTGTGCCAGACATCTGCTGGGATATTCCAGTGGCCAGAAGTACCAGACGTTAGGCCTTGCTGGATGCCTTCCAGGACTGTCTGCTCATACAGATAGTTAAGGAACCCACCAGGAAGACCACAGTTCTCAATGTGGTGCTCACCAACTCAGAGCTGGTAGAAGCTGTGGGAGAAGGGGGGCCGCTATGCAACAGTGACCATAACTCTGATTAATTTGAACTGGCCTTTGGGTCTGGTAAACTGCATTCAAGAGCTAAAGTATTTGATTTTAGGACAGACAGAAGAGAGAGAGATCATGAGCATAGTTCCACAATGATGTGTCCTGGGTCAGATCCTCTTCCATGTGTTCATCAGCAACATGGGTGATGGAATCCTGGGGAAGGTCGTGTCTCTTTGCAGATGACACTAAGCTCTGTGGGACAGTGAATAGTAATGAGGGAATAAAGGCAATGCAGAGAGACTTGCAAAAGCTAGAGGGGTGGTCAAGGGTTTGGCAGTTGAAATTGAATGCCCAAAAATGCAAGGTAATGCACCTAGGGAAGAAGAACCCCAGGACAGAGTACTAGATTGGAGGGGTGGGATTTAGTACTATGGCTGATGAACCAGCTCTTGGAGTTATCATCTCCAACGCCCTAAAGCAATGGAGTCAGTGTCACAAGAATTACTGCAAGGCAAGTAGGATTCTTGGATGTGTCAGGAAGGGTACTGATAAAAGAAAAAGTAATACTTCCATTGTACAGATCCTTGGTGAGGCCCTACCTGGAGTAGTGCACCTAGTTCTGGAGTCCTTATCTCAGGAAGGCTAGGGATAGGCTGGAAATGGTACGGTAGAGGGTAACCAAAATTATTCAGGGCCAGCAAGGCAAGTCCTATGAGGAGCATTTCAAGGCACTCAAGGCAGTGAACAATGTACTTGCTGGAGACCAGAAGACAGAGGTGAGATATGATAAAGATCTTCAAATTCCTAAAAGGAATTAGCAGGATGAACTGTGGGGAACTATTTAACTTGAATACTACTGTAGCCCACAGTCACATGGTCATGGATGGAAACATCTTATGCATCACCTATCATTTTAGTGCTGAAGGAAAATGAATCAGTGCTTTTTTTTGTCTCTTTCTTTTTACCGCCTACCTCCTACGCTTGGGTGTTCCCTGTGGTGCTCCATGTCAGGCCTCGGCTAGCGGCTCCTGCACTGGACACCATGCCTGAACTACGCCTCCTTTGCTTCACCCTCTCTCTATGCCACTTCATGTCACCAGTTGCAGAAGACCAAGGGGTCAGGGCCAGAGGGAGCTCCAGGGAATGACTGGTGCAGCGTCATGGCCAAGCCTTTATGCACCGGAGGATTCTGCTGAGTTTTCACCCCGGATTTCCCTTAAATTCAATGATGCCAGTGATGCAGCAGTACACGCTTCTGGGTACCGTGCATCAGATGTCTGCCATGCTGACCTATTATTTGCTCCACAACTTGTCTTGGCTACCTGCCACTGCTAGGAGCCAGCACATGCATGGGTGTCCCTCCCTGCCCTCCCATAACCAGAGAGCACTCCCTGGGACCCTCAATCCACCTCCCCTCGGCTGACCTCTGGAGACTCGAGTCCATTCCTGAACCTAGGTCCCCAGTGTGGTGTGAGGTACGGCATCCAGTGCCTCAACCCTCAGTGTCACCGGGTCAGCATGCTGACAGCTCAGTTGATTACCAAACTCCTAACAAATGCGCCATGCCAGACCAGTATACGGGACCCTGACTTCAAGATGCATTGGGTAGCCTTAATGAAAGCTATTGTTTGCCATTCTTGGATCTAAGAAGTTAATGGTCCCTATGAACAAATGGGCAGGAAGTATGCCCGCGCAGCTCCACACCCACAGACAGGTGCTCACTGGCCAGCATTCACTAATGGCTGCCATCTGTCTGTGGCCCCCCGGCACACAGGAACATGCAGGACATCTGGGGGGGTGATCAAGCATCCAATCAGATGCATGTATTGGGTCCAAGAATGTATTCCTTCTGTGGACATGAGCAGGTCCAGGTGTGTGAATAGCACCAGCATGTACCCGGACACACACGGCATAACCCCTGGGCCATCAGATGTGTAAAAAACTCCTCCTCTCCCACCGCGCAGTGAAACCTCACCCTTATCAGGCTTCAGCAACACACACACACACACACCCCTGTGTCCTGTCTCCATATGTGCAACAACCCCCCACAAACACATTGGTCCATCACCCTGGGGACTGCTGTTACACACACCCTGCATACAGGCATGCCCCCTCACTGAATATGTGTACACCCCCCACCCAGAACTGCATATCCAGACCACCCCATAGCCTCTGAACCAGGTACTCCAGGCCCCAAGTGGTAGTCAGTATCCCCCCATCCCCATGGCACTGACATCCTCCCATCCCCATACTTGGTGGTCAGTGATGATGCTCTGACAGCCAGAGGCACAACCCAGCACACACCTCCTCGACCACCAACTGTCCAACTGATGCTGGGTGTGGACCATTATGTATATAGGCAGCACACCCCCAGCATCAGTTGGACAGCCAGTGGCCAAGGAGGTGTGAGGTGGGCTGTGCAGCTTGCCATTCAGGCCATGGTACCAACTGCCAGGTACAGAGATTGGGACAGGGGGTGTCAGTGCCATGGGGGTGGGAAGGAGACACTAACCACCACTGAGGGGACCAGTGTGCAGGTGGGGTAGGAAGTCCACATGCTGTGTAGTGTGGGAAGGGGGGTACCTGTCCAGGTCCATGGAAGATGAGAGGGTTAGTAACCTGACCTGCTGACCAGGGCCAGGGCCCCGCTTCATGGGGTGGGCTCTGTGATGCCAGGTCTTGTGGAGTTTGCCATGAGTTGGTGGGGGAGTTGTTTGGCAGGTTCAGGGACTGGGTGGATGGGCACACCGTGTGGGTACAGATCCATGACAGAGGACCACATCTGCAGTGTTGTGCACCTGATAAGCTGCCCCAGCACTCCCCATCTGCCTTGTTGGCTGTGGCAGCATGAAGGGTCGATTCCTGGTCCCACTGCGACCAGCAGGTGCAGTCCATGGGGGACATGAACTGGGTTATGACAGGATCCCCCTGGCATATCATCTGCACCCCTACTCTCCCCTGTGGGTTACACTGCATGCCTTTGTCCATGGTGCACAGTGCAGACACACCCTCCAGCCACCCCCTGCATGATGCAGTCTGCATGGCTGGGGATCGGGCACCAGTTAGTGCATCCCATATGGGGGCGTAATGGGTGTCGAGTGGCTACTTGATGCAGATACATGGCGCATAGTCACTCTGCCCATTTGTGCATAGGTGCTAATGTTAGCAAATTCCCATGGGCCAAGAAGATTGGGAAAATGCTGCCTTCATTTGCCCTTTGAGGTTTAATGAGTTTCTGTAAAAGCCCCAAGGAATCTCTGGCACACTCACCATATTTCAGCACCTAATGGAAACAGCAGAGTGTGACATGAATCTATTGAGATATGTGGTCTACTACCTGGACAACGTGATTGCATTCATCACGACCCTTGAGAAGGATGAGAGTCAGCTGCTCAAAGTCTTCAACCAGCTGAAGGAATCTGGGCTCAAACTGTCCACCAACCACTATCAGTTCTTTCAAACTTCTCTGAAGTATGTTGGGCATATTGTGCCTGCCCATGGAATTCTGATGTATCCCATAAAAATAAACCCTGAAGACCTGGCCTAGATGGAAGAATGTCAAAGATGACATTTTGTTACAGAGGCTCTTGCTGAATTTTACCCAAGGGTTCATGCCTACCAATAAAGCCTGGAAAATGAGTCCTAAGGAAAGAAAAGTACCCCAAGCCTACTTCAAGGTCCATGAGCCCTTTGGTCTGTAGTGGGATACTGCCTGTGAAGAAGCATTATGGGAAATCATCACCAACCCTCTCACCTGTGTTAACATTTTCAGGTCCAGTCAGGCAAAAGCCTTATATTCTGCATACTGCTCTCCTTTAGCAAGAGTCACCTAAAGGTTTAAAACCTGTTACCTTCAACAGCAGATAACTGTCACCAGCTGAATGAAATTACTCATTCTACAAATTGCAGCTCCTGTTATTCAACTAAGCCATTGTGGACCACTTCCACAACTTTGTGTATGGAGCTAAATTATTATAAAAACTGATAATAATCTATTGACCTGTGTTTAGACCATGGCACAGTTAGATGAAGCTGGACATTGAGGGCTATCATCATTGTCTACACACAAACATTATGTGGTGTACCATCCAGGCCTAAATCCTGTGGCTGCAGATGCATTATCCAGGTGCCCCCCCAGACAGTGATGTTTTTGGAATGTATCAAGATGCCAGAGTCTACTGTAAGAGCACTGTGTAAAAGCTTTGGCTGCAATGAACAACTCTCCTCCACCAATGTACATTGCTTTGGAGACAGCATGAGGTCCATCTCCTTGAACACTTTTAAATGCATCCAATTCAAGTCCATCAATTTATTACCCTTCAGTGCCTGTAGGCCCTTCAGGACCCACTCTTCCATGAGGGGCTCACATTGGCACCTTCCAGTGATTCTCTACTCCTGTTGCAGTCTGTCAGTGGGCCTTCTTCATCCACCGTGAACACTAAATAGAAGTAATTGTTCAGTACATTCCCTTTACCTTTGTCATCATCCAACCATCCCCCCTTCTTTAACCTGACTGCTCTTTCCTTAGTTTTGTACTGCTTCCTTGTATAATTATATTGTAATCATATCAGATGACCTTAAGGTTAGCAAGCAATGTAAGAAGGTGGTCAGGAGGGTTGGGGATACTGGGTCATATAGGGAGAGGCATCACCAGCAGAAAAAGGAAGTTGTTGTCCATCTGTGCAGACAGTTGGTGAGACCCCATCTGGAGAACTGCATCTCTGCAAGGACATAGGCAGGATGGAGGCAGTCTAGAGGAGGGCAACTTAAATGGTGCAGGGTATGCAAGAGAAGCCATACGAGGACAGACTAAGGAGCTTAATATGTGTACCCTTGAGGAAAGGAGGGAGAGGGGAGACATGATAGAAACTTTTAAGTACCTCAGTGCAATCAACAAAGTCCAAGAGGGCAGCATCTTTCAGAAAAAGAGATGTGTAAGAACAAGATGACACAATTTGATTGTTTATTTATTTATTTATTTGGATTTAGGTAACTGGGTAAGCCCACTGAGACCAGAAGTCCCTTTTTCAGGGGCAACCCAGAATTAGATACATAAAGAGACATTTATAGGCAATATTTACAGCAATTACATATTATACAGACATATACATTGTGACAGCATACAGGGATAAGACAATCAGGCTCACAATTTGACTTCAGTCATGATTTACAGCTATTACATTAGCTTCATAGATAAACATTAGTAAAACAGCATCCAGTAGTAGACGTCGGGGTCACATTCAGACACCTGGTTATCCACCAGTTAGAAGTGTAGTTAGTCAACATAGAGGATTAACATCTTAGGCTCATTTGAAAAGAAACAGGATGGAGGGAGGTTCAGAGCAGTTCAGCAGGCATGAGACCTAGGCTTGGGAGCTAACGGTTGCAGCCACAGAGACTAAGATTGAGTAGATAAAGTTTGAGTCCAGACTTGAACTGGTTGAGGGTGGGAGAGTTAGTCAAACTAGCTGGAAGGGAGTTCCATAGGTGGGAGGTAGCAAATTTAAAAGAGTGCTTGCCTTGTTTGGAGTGCATCTGAGGGATATCTAGTAAGTGTTTCGCGGATGATCGCAAGGTTCTGGTTTGTTCTTTAGGGGCGAATAGTCCTCTAAGATGGGGAGGGGGACCTAGGTTAGAGAACTTGAAGGTAAGACAAGCAACGGGGAACGCGAGTTTGTGTTGCAGAGTGTGTCAATTAAGTCCCCTAAGTGCCTCGCAGTGATGCCTCCTAGGAGAGGAACTTGTGGTGAACCGTGCCACTCGAATATAGAGTACGGAAAGTTTGTTGAATTCCAACTCTAGGAAGAATTGCAGTAGTGGAGCACCATATAGAATGGTGGGGAGATTACATCTGGCAATTGTCCGTCAAGTAGCCAGGGATAAGGAGTCCCCCGGCTGGTAGAGGAGACCAAGTTTTTGGTGGATGGCCCGGGTTACGGAGTCAGTGTGGGATCTCTAGGTCATCTGCTGGTCAAGATGGATCCCAAGGTATTTAAAGCTGCTCAAAGTCTCAACTCTTTTTCCTTGGTTGGTGCTGATCTGGAGCAACTGTCTTCTGTCAAGACCCAAGTATCTAGATCCAAACAGCATGATAGATGGGGGGACGGCTCAGGTGCAAAGTGAGGAAGTATTTTTTCACAGAGAGGGTGGTGGACAACTGGAACTGCCTTCCTGAGGAGGTTGTGGGGTCTAAAACTGTAGAAAAATTCAAGAATACATGGGACAGACATAAGGCAATTCTTGTGGTGGTTAGGAAGAAATAGGCTGTTGGTTAACTAGGATCTGCAGCTTATCCAGTAGGTAAAGAAATGGGCAGACTAGGCGGGCCAAGCGGTCCTTATCTGCCATCAAAGTCTATGGTTCTAAGTTTCTATATTTCTATGAAATAGTGCATTGTCACCTTTTTAACCCCCTCCACTAGCCTCAGCTCAGCCTCCTCCTTTGTCTGTCTCAATGTACTTTTTGCTACCCTCATCTTTTAATGATATGCCCTGCCTTCCTTTGATTTGATTTGTATCTGTAAAACACTTTCCTCTCTTCCTTCAACATCTTTACTGTCCCCTTTCAAAACCACAGTAGTTACTTCCCTCTCTAACCCTTCTCCACCATCCTAGCACAGAGACCTCTCCCCGCCAGTATTCCTATTTTTATCTGGTCCCATTTGCCAGCTGCTCCTAGTATGACTGACACATCCTACAATTTCTCCTGAAATGCTACATTCATTTTCCCAAAATGTGTCCCTCTGAAGTACAGGACCTTAGCCCTGGAGTTCACCCTCTATGCTTTTAGTTTAACCTTTACCCCCACATCTGCAATTTCTACCCAATCTCCACACTCATCTCCCCAGAATGCGACCTCTGAAGTCTAGGGCCAAAGTCCAGTGGTAGACCCTATCTGCTTTTAGTTTAACCTTGACCCCTGCTGTGCTCAGCTGTACCTATATGGCACTCCTGATGGGGTTCTAGCAGCATCTGAACTGGGGCTTTGTCTTGTCAAAACTGATGATTGGATGACCTCCCACTGGTTCTGTCTCAACCAAAGAAAGGCAGAGGTCATGACTGTCGAGCCTTGTAGGCAGGGCTCAGCAATGATGGCTGATTCAATGACACTTCCTTTGTTGGGTGGCCAACTGCTCAGAGCTGTTGGCATGGTAAATAATCTTGGGGTAATTTTGGATTGCAAGCTTATGCTCGAACAATAGGTGTCAGCTGCGGTCCAATCTGACTTTTATAATCTCCATAACATCACCAGGATTAAACCATATTTAGCACCAGCTGACCTGGCAGTGATTGTTCATGCCTTTGTTTCCTCTAGGCTTGACTACCATAATGATCTGTACTTAGAGTTGCCTGGAAGTTTGATGCAAATTCTGCAGCTGGTCCAGAATGCTACAGCCTGGCTGATTGTGGGTACTTCTCAGAGTGACCATATCACACCAGTTCTATGTGTACTGCACTGACAGCCTATGCAGCTGTGCATCACCTTCAAGATATGCCTGATGATTTTAAAGGTCCTATATGGTTTTGGACCAGACTACTTAAAAAATCTCCTGGTTACTTTCCACACAACCTGTTCTTGCCACTCCTCCAGTGAGGGCCTACTCATTGCCCTTCCTATTGTTTAAAACAATCTGGGGACATGGCTTTTGGTGTGGCAGTTCCATTGTTACAGAAAGCCTTGCCTAGTAATGTTCAGTCTGCACACATGTTGGAGGCTTTATTAACTTCCATGAAAACCTATTTATTTATGCTGGCATTCCCTGATAGGGTTTAAATAGTTGTATCAGCATTTTTTTTAACTTTCTGTTCCCCCTCCCCCCACCACAGCACCTACCTTCCCTCAGGGACTCGCAAGGCATCGTGCCCACCAGGTCTCCGGAATATGAGCCCTTCACACATCCATCCTGAAACCACCCTCGGTTTACCCCCTGAGTGGGGTGGGAGGCCTACCCCTAAGCCTCCCATCCATCATCCAAGTGTTGGCCTGACTCGTGCGACCCCTCTCTGGTCCAGGTTTCGTGATGCTGGTACACGTCTCCAGGCATCGCTGTGGATGATTTTCCACTTTTCTGAGGAGTGGTATGTGTCCGATGTCAAGGTGTCCCTGCCGACATCCACCACTCCCAACCCTGTCTGTTCGCTCCGCATGCTTGCTGTACCTCTGGCCTCCACCAGAAGTCAGCCAAGTGCTGAGACTGTGCCCCCCTTCCTCCCTGGAGAGGAGAGCTGTCCTCCAGATGCTCAACCCTCTCCCTCCCCTACTGACCACCAACGACCCAGGCTGGTTCCCGAACCTGGGTTGCTGGCATGGCACCAGGTGTGGCGTCCAGTGCCTCAACCCTCAGCGCTACCAGGCCAGTGAGTTGTATCAGCATTTGTTCTATTCTGTTTATTTATTTATTTTATTTATTTATTTTTATTTATTTGTTCTAGGATTACAAATACCTTTGAGCCAAGGCTCTTTTACAAAGGTTCCATGGCATTGGTACAATTGAGACAATCATAAGCAAAGATAACAGTTTATAAAATAAAAAAAAAGAACAACACATAGTCTTGTAGATGAAAAAAGAACAATAAGGTGAAACTTTGGGGAATGGAAAGGGAAAGGAGGAGGGTGAAATCAGGGAGACTAAGTGGATAGGAGAGAAGGGGAGGTAGGTTGGGGGGGACAGAGATAGGAGAGGTGGAAGGCGAATAAGAATAGAGGTAGTGCAGCCAGGTGGCATTTGTGATGGGCCAGAAGGGGAGGTAAAGATAGGAAGGGGGGGTGCTGGCAAAGTGCAGGAGTAGATGTGGGTCCAAAAGGGCATCTTCAGCTATGGAACCAAAAGATATGCTTAGCCACAACAGTCACAGAGGTTGGAGGCAGTCAGTGTCAGACGAGTCTTAAAAGTGCTGAGTGATAGAGAAGATGAGATGTCGCTGGGAAGACTGTTGTACCAACTAGTGGCCCGGCAAGCAAAGGATCTTTGGCCCTGTGTTGTGCGGCAATGCGGGACTTGCAGAAGCTGAGGTTTCAATCCCCTGGTATGTCGGGTGTAGATTCTTGGTTGTATGAGGGCACAGACTCCAGGGGGGGCAAGGCCCAGCAAGATTTTCTTAGTAGTAATACAAGTTTGGTGTTTTATTCGATTGGCAAGATTCAACCATCCAGTTTGAGAATAGAGGTCACAGGTGTGAGTTAGGTGTTGGGAGCCAGTGACAAGTTGACAGGCCTTGTTGAGGACGGTGGATACACGTTTGAGTGCAGTGGTTGTAGCAGAGCCGTAAATGATAATGCCATAATCAATGATGGATACGATGGAGCTCTGGACAGTGACAGTGAGGGCTTCAGGTGTCAGGTGTTTCCTATGACGGAATAGCAGGCCTAGCTGGGAGTTAGCGGCTTTGGCGACATGGTCGATGTGGGCAGTGTAGGAGAGGTGAAGGTCAAGGGTGATCCCGAGGTATTTAAAGTTTTTGACCTGTTCCAGTGCGGCACCTTGTCTGGTGATAACGGAGAGTTGGAAGTGCTTATGTTTATTATGGGAGCTGCTGAAGATCATGGCCTTTATTTTTTTTTGATTAAGGATCAGTTTGTGCTTTGTGAGCCAATTCTCAACCGAGGAGAAGCCGAGTTGGAGATTTTCTTGCAATTTCTTTGGGTCCTGGTGTGTGGCAAGAATTACTGCATCATTGGCATACAGGGTGATATGTTCAGTGCAGGAGTCCGGTAGGGTGTTAAGGAACAGGGTGAAGAGTAGGGGGCCCAGTATTGAACCTTGGGGGACTCCAGAGAGGACAGGTCTTGAATCAGAGTGCACATCTCCAATTTTTACACGCTGGGTGTGGTTTTCAAGATAGCTTTTGAACCAAGAGATTGAATCATTGGAGAGACCAGCATTTTTTAGTTGGCTCAGCAGGAGGGAGTGGTGAACAGTATCGAAGGCTTTGGTCAGGTCGATGAAAATAGCACCAGTTAGTTGTCCATTGTCAAGGGAGCTTCGAATGGAGCTGGTGAATTCAAGTAAGGCAGAAGATGTACTATGACCTTTTCTAAAGCCATGTTGCTGTTTACAGAGAATATTATAATTGTCCAGATGCTCAGTAAGTTGGTCCGCTACTATACATTCCAGTGCCTTCGATAGGGGAGGCAGAATGGAGATAGGGTGGAAGTTCACATGGTCAGCCTTATCACCACTTTTGTGAACTGGGGTAACAGTGGCCATTTTCCATTTGTCTGGGAATTGGCTAGAGGAAAGAGAGAGATTAAAGATTTTGGTGAGGGGCCCAAGTACCTCGTCAAGCGTTAGGGCCAGTAGCTTGAGGTCAAGTGTGTCATTGCTTGTTCTAGATTTGCTGATGGCTTTGGCAATGTAGTTTTAGACTTCATGTTTCTTTAGTGCTTTAAAGTAGAAAGGTGGGTGACAGGCGTGGGTGGAGGAGTTGGGGGGATGGGAGTTGACACGTCTTGGAAGAAGTTGGAGGGGAGAACACTGCTAAGGTCAGTGAAAGCGATGTTAAAAGTGTTCGCAACAGTTTTAGAGTCGAGTGTAGTGTGCCCATTTATGTTGAGAATGTTCAGAGGATTTTGACTGCTTCCCAGTGACCTCTTTAATGTTTTTCCAAAATCCTCCATTTCCCCAGGAGTTAGTGAGGCATTTTATAGTAGTCAGATTTCTGTTGCCGAATGGATTTGGTGCAGTCGTTCCATGCCCGTTTATAATTCTGGATGTCGAGTTGCTTGCCAGAGTTTCTAGCCAGTTCCCAGAGGTGGTCCCTGGATTTAAGTTTTTTTAGGAGGTCTCCTGACAGCCAAGGGTTACTGAGAGATTTAACTTTACGCTTTTTGAGAGGGGCAAATTTATTACAGGCTTCATTGAAAATGTGAATAAATTGCTCCAGTGCAGTATTAGTATCTGTTGCCTTGAAGATGGGGGACCAGTCCTGCAGACTGAGGTGTGATTTGAGGTGGGGTAGCTGACCACGGGGTAGGACTCTGCTGGTGATGATTTTTGGAGGGGGCTTATAGAATTTGTTTGACCAGGTACAGCTGATGGAAGAGTGGTCACTGAGTGAGTCGGGAGGACTGAGGTTTTGGATCCGGGAGGGGTGGTTGGTTAGGATCCAGTCGAGTAGGGTGCAGGTCCCAGTTCTGTAGTTCTTTCTGGTTGCATAGTCAACCATTTCAGTCAGGTTAGCTGATATAACGGAGTTCTTAAATGACCCACATTCAGCTGAGAGCCAATTAATGTCAAAGTCACCAAGAAGGATGATTTCGGAGTCTGATGGGTGGGATTTGACAAAGTCAAGGACAGCGGTTAGACCAGGTCCCTGTTCTTTAGGAGGTATGTAAACAGTGACAACTGTGAGGGCCTTATTGTGGGCGCCTAATAGAAGTCTGATGGGAAGACACTGAGCAGGTGTTCCTGGAAGATTGGAATCAATGGGGTGTCCTCGGAAAGTGTCTTTCACATATAAGGCACCCCCTCCACCTCTTTTGGACTTACGATCAACCCGGAAGACATTGTAGCCAGGAAGGGTGATTGCTTGGTCAGGAATCTTTGGGGTGAGCCAAGTTTCAACTACTGACAGAATATCCGGTTGTGTTGGGTGGTAAAGGCTTGCAGTGTATCAAGCTTGAACTAAACTGCAGATGTTCAGGCACATGATTGAGAGAGTGCCTGCTGGTTTATTTAGTTTGGAGGTGTTTGGTCGGGGTTGGGTGAACAGTCCCTGAAAGCAGCAGGAGGAGGAGCACAAGTTTCAGGGTGCATAGGCAGAGTTCAGTCAGAGAGGTTGTGTTCTTTTTGAATAGTAGTATGCCAGGTGGTAATGTCGAAAATGCAACATTGAAATAGTTGTATACAATTTGGCTAGATGTGCCCAAGGCTCACACATGAGCAGGGACAGATCAGTTTCGGTGGTGTGCCTCCAGAGGGAGGATTTGCCCATTGCCAAGTGATGTAAAATAATCAAATCCACAGGAAAATGACCAGTAAACTGTTTGATCTATGATAACAAGACAAAGGATGTGTTAAATTCCTGGAACACTGGCCTGGGGCATATGCAGGAAGTTAAAACCATTTGTCAGTGTCTTCCCTTTGTTTAAATAGTTGTGAATGGTTCTCAAAGACATGCAGTTCCCTTTAGCAACAAGGTAGACAGAAATGTTGATTCAGTTTGCACTCCCCAGGTCAGAGCTTGTAGAATTTCTTAGCTGTACTTACTTTGATTTTGATGGCTTCCAAAAAAGTTGATTTATCATGAGAATCCCAATATCTGCTGGTGATGTTTTCCAGTTTCTTAGTCCAGGAAACTTTCATAGAGCACATATCCAAGAATGGTCTAGTTCCTCCAAGCCAAAACACAGGAAAATCCACAAAACTAAACTGTTGACAGAGACAACACAAACACCCAGCCACAGAGCCCAAGTAGGCAGGGATTATTATACTATATTCTGTATTAATTTATTTCTGCATTTTATTATTGTTTTTATGTTATTCTTATTGTACAGTGCCCTGAGCCTTAGGGAAAGGGTGCTCTTTAAATAGAATTAGCTTTGCCTTGCCTTCTGTGATCTCTGGATTCCTACTCAGACTTCAGCCAGACTGTCTCTGTTAGTCAGGGCCAGATCCAGAATGGTCCCTTCTATAGTGGGATCCTTGACTCTCACTCTCAAAAATGCCTCCTGCATCTTTTCCACCAGTGACTGATGTCTTGTACTTACTGCTGCTGGGATGATTCAGCCCATGACAGGCACATTAATATTCCCTAAAATCAGCACCTTCCCCAGTTCTGTCATCCTTTTAATCTATTCCCCCTACTCATTGTCTGCATCTCTTTCTGTGCTGGAGACCTGTATACCATTCTGAACCTAATAAGATTTGTATCCTTGCAATTACCTGAGCCCTTATCCTCTCTGCCACCTTGTCTTCACCTACTAGTGTACTGGGATTTCTGAGGCTAACACATCCTCTTTAATGTATAATGCTACTCCACCTGTTCCAGTTTCTGTCTGTGGTCATCAAACTAGAGCTGCTACTCGTCTTCTGCCTCTTCCAATTTTACCTCTTTGTAAACCTCTAATTGTACTAGAGGGCTGGTGCTGATGTTGTCTGTGTACCCATTTTCATGCCTTCCTGCTATAGAGCTAGCAGACCATCTTGATTTTTGTGCTCCACTACATTTTTATGTTTGCTTGCATGCATGTGCAAGAAACGTGTTGCAACAGCTTGCTAGAGTAGCAGGTTGTGGAGGTGCGGTCATGTTGTGGCCAATGCCCCTACTGCTTTGTGGAGCTTGTGTCTGGCACCAATAAATGAGCATGCTGCCTATGACAGCAGTGCAAAAACGTGCCACCAACTTGAAACATTTTTGCCGCTGCAATGAGGGAGCGTCCCCTCATTGCATGACGTGCATTACCTGGTGTTAAATTTTATTAAACATGGCAGTAGCTTCCACCATCTGCCTCTAGTCCCCAGAAAACTGATGTAGAAGGGTGCCAAATCCCCCAGTCAGTATGCCCCCTGCCAAGTTAATTTGCTGGTGGGGGAGCCCTATCCCTGTCAGCATAATATCCCCTATTAGAATTTATGTGCCGAGGGGTGACCAATCCCCCTTAGCATCATACCCCCCCAAACACAAAACCCTTTTCCTTTTTTGCCAACAAGGTGCCTAATCCCCATTGGCTCTAGCTCCCCCTCAAAAAGAAAGAAACACCTAGGTGGCATGCTGGCAGCCCACCTCAGCATGCCAAATGTCCCTATAAAAAAGAAAACCTTCTCACGGTGTGTTTTTCTTTTTATTTACCTGTGAAAGAAAAAACAGACCTTCTCTGTCTATGACACCCCTGCCCCCTCCCCCAATCTGCACCTACCCTCTGTGCACTCGACCTCCCCCCACCCCATACTTACCTCTGGAGCCCAGAGCGTAGATCTTTGGAAAAGCAGGAACATGTCTGCCCTCTCCAAAGCTAACCGCAAACTGAAGAAGTGCTGGTAAGCTGTATAATGGCATAAATAGGATATTTTCAACTTAGGTGGCTATCTTGGCCATTTGTGTGACTTTTAGCACCAAATTTTCAACATTGGGTTCTTTGGGCCCCACCTCATGAATTCAGTCACTGTCATGTTGTTATTCTTTCTGGAAAGGGTGATTTTGCAGTCACTGTGCAGAATCACCTTTTGGGACTGATTAACAAAATGGCAGTGTCACTGTTCATGAGGTGAGCTCCCAAAAAGCCTATGTTGCAAATTTGGTGCAGAAATTGAAAAAAATGACTGTGTTATGCACATGCATTGCACAGTTCTGACACACGCTCGTAACTTTGAGAATTTTTACTCCAGATTTTCAACACTGTCATTTTTTAACACCTCCTTATGAACAGTACAGCTATCATTTTTTCACATCCTGCCTGAAATGTGTTTTCGCACATCCGGCACACAATGGCGCAATTGCTGTGGGAAATCAATGTTTGGGACACATTCAGAAAATCAAAGTGACACAGTTCATGAGCGGAGGTCCCAAAATGCTTATGTTGAAAATTTGGTGATGAAATTCCTCAAAATGACTATGTTACAAGCGTGCATTGTGCACTTTCCACGCACACTCATAACTTCCAGACTTTTCAATATTTTCATGCCAGATTTCCAGCATTGCCATTTTTGCACACCTCCTTATGAACAGTTCAGCTGTAGTTTTTCACATCCTGCCCAAAATGTGGTTTCGCACATCTGACATGCAATGGCCATGGTCGCTGTGTGAAGTCAACGTTCAGGACAGATTAAAAAAAATCACAGTGCCACTATTCATGAGCAGAGGTCCCAAAATGCCTATGTTGAAAATCTGGTATAAAAAAATCCCCATAACAATTGCATTACGGGCGTGTGTAGGGCAGTTTATATGCACACTCATGACTTCACCAATTTTTTTTATATTTTCACTCCAGATTTTCAACATTGCCATTTTTTTACACCTCCTCATGAATAGTACAGCAATCATTTTTTATGTTGATTGTGCGCATGCGCAAGAAACATTGCAGCAGCTTTCTCCAGAAGCAGGTTGTGGAGGCACGCCGCTATTGTGGTCAATGCCCCCACTGCCTGTAAAGGCTTGGCCTGCTTCCCCAATGCTGTGGCACACTGCTGCTGACACTAGTTCAGCCAGCATGCCACCAACTTATAAAAATTTAGTCACCACAATCAGGGGCTGCCTCTTCATTGCAGCGTCAGCCATTCGCTGCAATGAGGCAGCGACCCGTCATTGCAGACAGAACTTCGAAACACTGATATTGTTCATGAACATGGCAGCGGCTTAACGCTGTGTTCACAAACAATATTAACACCCCCACCTGCTGAGGAGGTGCCCAATCCCCCTTGGCAACATGTGCCCCCCCGACCCTGTTTGTTTGCCGATGATGGCCCCAATCTCCATTGGCTACAGTGCCATAAGGTTAACTCCCCCCCGATTATGTTGTCTGCCAATGGGGTGCCCAATCCCCGTCATCATAATGTCACCTTCCCCCCTTTTATTGTGTCCCAATGGGGGTGCCCAAACCTTGTCAGCATAATGTAACACCCCCACCTCCTTTTCTTGTGTGCCGATGGGGGTGCCCAATCCCACGACGTTTACAGCTGCACCCCCCTAACAGAAGACTCCATTGACATGCTGGGAGCCCACCCCGCCATGCCACATGCCCCTGTAAAATTAAAAAATGGTCCGTGATGTCATTTTTTTACCCTGTAAAGAAGAAATGGTCCTCGCGGTCTCCCTGCCCCCTTCCTACAACCGCACTTACCCCTGCACACCTTCCTCCCACACCCCGCCTCACCCCATGCCTCCAGAGTCTGGTGTGATGATCTTGATGGACGGGAACAAGTCTGCACTCTTCAAAGCCGACTGCAAACTGAGAAAATGCCGGTAAGCTGTATAATGGGATAAATAGATTTTTCAACTTTGATGCATATCTCAGGCATTTTTGAATTTTGTCACCAAATTTTCAACATGGGGTTTTGGGACTCCTCCTCATGAATTCTGGCACTGTCATGGCATTAATTGACCCCAAAAGGTGATTTCATGGTACCTGGTCGGAATCACCTTTTGGGACTGAGTAACGAAACGACAGTGACAGTGTTAATGAGGTGGGTTCTCAAAAAGCCTATTCTGCAAATTTGATGGGAAAAATCAAAAAAATTACTTTTTTACGATCGTATATTGCGGAGTTGCTATGCACGCTTGTAACTTTGCGAATTTGCAATATTTTCATGCCAGATTTTCAATGCTGGCATTTTTTCAAACCTCCTTGTAAACAGTACAGCTGTCATTTTCCATATCCTGGCTGAAATGTGTTTGCACACTTTTGGCACAGAATAGCGCGGTCACTGTGTGAAATCAGTGTTTAGGACAGATTAAGAAAATGACAGTGGTCCTGTTCATGAGCAGAGGTCCTAAAATGCCTATGTTGAAAATCTGGTGATGATACTCCATAAAATGACTGTGTTATGAGCATGTGTTGCGCAGTTTGCACCCATGCTCATAACTTCACAAATTTATAATATTTTCACTCCAGATTTTCAATGTTGCCATTGTTCTGCACCTCCTTATGACAGTACAGCTGTAATTTTTCATATCCTGGCCGAAATGTGTTTTCGCAGTTCCGGCACAGAATAGCATGGTCGCTGTAGGAAATCCATGTTCGGGACACATTATGAAAATTACAGTGACACTGTTCATTAGCAGAGGTCCTAAAATGCCTATGTTGAAAATTTGGTGATGAAAGTCCATAAAATGAGTGTGTTACGAATGTGCATTGTGCAGTTTCCATGCACGCTTGTACCTTTGCAATATTTTCACTCCAGATTTTCAGCATTGCCATTTTTCCGCACCTCCTCATGAAGAGTGCAGCTGTCATTATTCACATCCTGGTTGAAATGTGTTTTTGATCATCCGGCACTCAGTAGCGCAGTTGCTGTGGGAAATCAGTGTTCGGGACATATTAAGAAAATCACACTGACACTGTTCATGAGCAGAGGTCCTAAAATGCCTATGTTGAAAATTATGTGATGAAACTCCATAAAATGACTGTGTTACGAGCGTGTGCTGTATAGGTTCCATGCACCCTTGTAAGTTTGCAAATTAGTAATATTTTCATGACAGATTTTCAACACTGGCATTTATTCACACCTCCTTATGAACAGGACAGCTGTCATTTTCCACATCCTGGCCAAAATGTGTTTCCACGCTTATGATTATGGCGCAGAATACCGCAGTCACTGTCGGAAATCAGTGTTTGGGATAGATTAGCATTAAGCGACTTGGGGGGGAGTGACTGAGCTCAACTAAGCTCTGTCAGGACTCCTGCAGATTTCATTGTGGACAGGAAAAGGTTAAAATGCAGGTAGGAGCCCAGTACAAAAGGGTACTGTGTTGTGCTGGGTGACACAGAACGAGACGAGGAGGAGGCGGGGGAATGAGTGAGGTCACTGGAGCTCTATAGAGACTGCTGCAGATTTCTTTGTGGGCAGGAAAAGGCAGCAACACATGCAGGGGCTGAGTACAAAAGGGCAGCCTGCAGAGGTGGGAGTACCTGAACAAGCGAGTGACAGAGGGGGAGTGAGCAAGCTCAACAGAGCACTATCGTGACTGCTGTGGATTTCTTTGTAGAAAGAAAAGGGTGGCAATGCAGGCAGGAGACCAGTACAGAAGGGCAGCCTGCAGTGCCGGCAGAAACGGAACAAGCGAGTGAGACAGGGGGAGTGAGTGAGGCCAATGGAGCTCTGTAGAGACTGCTCCAGATTTCTTTGTGGGCTGAAAAAGATACCAACAGAGGCAGGAGCCCAATATAAAATGTTAGACTGTGGCACCAGGAGAAATAGAATGAGTGAGTGAGACAGGGGGAGGGAGTGAGAGACCTCAATAGAGCTCTGTTGGGACAGCTGTGGATTTCTTTGTGGGCAGGAAAAGGTGTCAATGCAGGCAGGAGCCCAGCACTAAAGGGCAGCCTGCTGTGCTGGGAGAAACAGAATGAGCGAGTGAGAGAACGGGAATGAGCGAGCTCAATGGAGGTCTATCATGACTGCTGTAGATGTCCTTGTGGGCAGAAAAAGCCACCAACACAGGCAGGAACCCAGTACAAAAGGGCAGCCTGCAGCAATGGGAGACACAGAATGTGCGAGTGAGTGAGGGGGAGTGAGTGAGCTCAACGGAGCTCTGTTGGGACTGCTGCGGATTTCTTTGTGGGCAGAAAAAGGCAGCAGTACACACAGGGGCCCAGTACAAAAGGGCAGCCTGCAGCAGTGGGAGAAACAGAACGAATGAATGAGAGAGGGGGAGTGAGTGAGCAAGCTCAACGGAGCTGTATCATGACTGCTGCAGATTTCTTTGTGGGCAGAAAAGGGTGGCAACGCAGGCAGGAGCCCAGTACAAAAGGGCAGCGTGCAGCACTGACAGAAATGGAATGAGTGAGTGAGACAGGGGGAGTGAGTGAGGCCAACGGAGGTCTATTGTGACTGCTGCAGATTTCTTAGTGTGCAGGAAAAAGCAGCAACCTAGGCAGGAGCCCAATACAAAAGGTCACCCTGCAGCCCCGGCAGACACAGAACAAGTGAGCGAGAGAGGGGGAGTGACCGACCTCAAAGGAGCAGTGTTGGGACTGCTGCACATGAATTTGTGGGTAGACAAAGCTGACAATGCAGGCAGAAACCCCATACAAAAGGGCAGCCTGCAGCAGCTGGAGACACAGAACAAGTGAGTGAGGGAGGGGGAGTGAGTGAGCTCAACAGAGCTCTGTTGGGACTGCTGCAGATTTCTTTGTGGGCAGAAAAAGGCAGCAATGCATGCAGGGGCCCAGTACAAAAGGGCAGCTTGCAGTGGTGGAAGACACAGAACAAATGAGTGAGCGAGGGGGAGTGAGTGAATGAGCTCAATGGAGCTCTATCATGACTGCTGCAGATTTCTTTGTGGCCAGAAGAAGGCAGCAATGCAGGCAGGAGCCCAGTACAAAAGGGCAGCCTGCAGCCCTGACAGAAATGGAACGAAAGCGTGAGAGAGGGGGAGTGAGCGAGCTCAACGGAGCTCTGTCGGGACTGCTACATATTTCTTTGTGGGCATAAAAAGGCACCAACAGAGGCAGGAGACCACTACAAAATGGCAGCCTGCAGCACTAGGAGAAACAGAATGAATGAGTGAGACAGGCGGAGTGAGTGACCTCACCAGAGCTCTGTCGGGACAACTGTGGATTTCTTTGGTGGCAGAAAATAGTGCCAATGTAGGCAGAAGCCTAGTACAAAAGGGCAGCCTGCAATGCTGGGAGAAACACAGCAAGTGAGTGAGAGAGGGGGAGTGAGCGAGCTCAATAGAGGTCTATCATGACTGCTGTGGATTTCTTTGCGAGCAGAAAAAGACAGCAACTCAGGCAGGAGCCCAATACAAAAGAACAGCCTGCAGCACCGGCAGAAACGAAACGAGCGAGTAAGAGAGGGGGAGTGAGCTACCTCAACAGACCTGTCAGTACTGCTTCAGATTTCTTTTTGGGCAGAAAAAGCTGCCAACCGAGGCAGGAGCCCAGTTCAAAAGGGCAGCCTGCAGCACCAGGAGAAACAGAATGAGCGAGTGAGACAGGTGGAGAGAACGACCTCAATGGAGCTCTGTCGAAATAGCTGCAGATTTCTTTGTGGGCAGAAAAAGGTGCAAATGCAGGCAGAAGCCCAGTACAAAAGGGTAGCCAGCAACACTGGGAGAAACATAACGAGTGAGTGAGAGAGGGGGAGTGAGTGAGCTCGAGAGACCTCTATGGTGACGGCTGTGAATTGCTTTGTGGGCAGAAAAAGGCGGCAATACAGGCAGGAGCCTAGTACAAAAGGCTAGCCTGCCGCGCCAGCAGAAACAGAATGAGCAAGAGAGGGGGAGTGAGCTAGCTCAACGGACTTGTGTCAGGCCTGCTGCAGATTTCTTTGTGGGCAGAAGAAGCCACCAACAGAGGCAGGAGTCCAGTACAAAAGGGCAGCCTGCAGTGCTAGCAGAAGCAGAATGAGTGAGTGAAACAGGGTGAGTGACCCACCTCAACAGAGCTCTGTTGGGACAGCTGCAGATTTCTTTGTGGCCAGAAAAATGTGCCAACACAGGCAGGAGCCCAGTACAAAAGAGCTGCCTGCAGCACCGGGAGAAACAGAATGATCGAGTGACACAGGGCCAGTAAGCGAGCTCAACGGACCAATGCAATCAACATTGGGCATTGACAAATGCTTGTTATATGCTGTTCAGAATGTATTTTTGCACCGGTGGTGCCAAATGGCACAGTCGCTGTGCAAAATCACCTTT
Organism: Neoceratodus forsteri; assembly: GCA_016271365.2. Lineage (NCBI taxonomy): Eukaryota > Metazoa > Chordata > Ceratodontiformes > Ceratodontidae > Neoceratodus > Neoceratodus forsteri. The sequence goes on from JADMNL010000035.1 coordinate 19,350,914, forward strand.
CAGCTAACGAACTGTTAGTGTCTCTGTTCATTCGGTGGGGTCGCAAAAAGCCCATGTTGAAAACTAGAAGTACAAATACTAAGAAATACCCAGGGCATTAGGGTTTTGACCATAATGCCCTGCCCTGTAGGGACTGACAGACATCAGGGGTGTGACTTGGGATTGCCAACAGTAATGCTCAGGTTATTCCACCCCAACCCCCTTCCTGCAGCCAGTGACATGCATCGAAGTGTGCCTTGGACTCCTTGGCCCCAAAGTTCACCCCATTCTCCTATACTGCGCCCATTTAAGCATATTTCCTTATGGAATGGGGTGACTGTAAAGTTGAACACCCCAAAGCACACCTCAACACTTGTCAGAGTCTGCAAGGTAGGGTGAGGTGAAATGACATCAATGTTATGGGCGACAACCCCAAGGCACACCCCAATACCTGTCCATCTCTGCAGGGTAGAGGTGGGGTTGGCGTCACTTTAGTACTTCAATGCCATTCCTATGCTACATCTGACTAACTCCTGCACCTCCAGTGCCAATACCAGCAAGCAAACATTCGGGATTGACAAATGCTTGTTTTATTGTCAGATCAGTTTTCCAGTAAAACATAGTTTTTTTTTGAAAGCTGGTCATTGAACACAGTCCCTGACCATTGGTGTTCTTCTGGGAGGTTTTTGATCATTTTTTATTTCAGTATTATCTGCCTTTAAGGTAATCAAATTGAAATGTCTTTTACTCACATTTCCATCTGTTTTCATTTTGTTTGCTCATACAGCTGATGTTTCATTGCTGCTTTAAGTCTGAAAGTACTTCATGATGCTAGCCAGTTTGCAAAGCAGTCGCACTACTGTTTGCAGTACTGATGATCCAAGTTTGGGAGCTGGCTTGTAGGTGTAGGGTCAGCTGGGGGTGTGAACTGAGCATCCACTGGACTGCTCTTCTCCTCATGTGTGGGGGGAGGCATAGAGCTCATGGTTAGCTGGCCCCTAGTGGTAGTAGGAGGAGGGCAGCTCACCAACATAGCAAGTGTATAGAATGGAGGAGAAGCAGACAACCAGCATGCAACTCTCAGGAGTGTGTATTGCACTGCTAATGGTATCATTGCACACCTGCTTCTATATGGTGACCAGAGAAAAAGATAGATACATAAGGCTGGATGGCTCCAGCCACCACTAGAACACTTGAGCAGGCCCCACGCCTGATAGCCATTCTGTGGTAGTTTGATATTAAGTCCTGGAGGAAAATTGTGGCGATGAGCTGTTGTGACTGGTATGAAGGAGGGCCAGCTAGTCCAGTGGGAACACAAAGAGCACTAACTACAAAAAAAGAAAATACTTCATGACGTTTGGGTTTTCAGACATGTTAAAGGAACCTGGTGGGAAAGCAGTCATTTTTTCTTTAAAAAGTGAAGAGAAAAATGGGTGCTGATTTCAAAATTAAAGTTCCAAGGTTGGCTCAGGGATATTGTTTGTGCTGAGGAAGGCTGGCCTCAGAATTTTTTCATACTTGGGAATTATGGTAAGATAAATGTATGGGTGCCAGCCTTCCTCAGCCACTTAGAAGCCAGAATTTTCCCTACCCATTTTATAATTTTTTTATTCCTTTTTTCAGTTATTATTTTAGTTGCGGAAGACATACTAAGCTGAATCTATTTTCTTCACGTGATCCTAGAACACAGAGCTTAAGTGACTTGCTCAGTGTCACAGTGTATTCAAGTGGTGGGTTTGGTAACTGGAATTCAAACCCAGACTTGCTGGGTCTCCATGTACACAACTTGATGCTTAACGCTCAAGGCTATATTTCCTCCCTAACATGGGAAAATGCTTGCATGAGTGGTACAAGCCTCAACACTACGTAATTACTAAGCACAGCATGCAATCCACTTCAGCAGTGGTATGGACCATTAGACGCACATTTAGGTGTGGAGAGTTTCAAAATGTCAAAGGGATGAAGGCACTGAAAACAGTGAATGCTTATGGAATGCCTCTGTAGTTTCTTGCTTGAGGATGTTGTAAGCTGAACCCAAAGTGATTGTGTCTCCCCATTATGTACATTGCTGTTTCCATCCTCCACTGCCTCTGTCCTCTTTGACATATGTTATGCCTTCTTCTTTACTTTTTTCATCTGTCCCATCTAAACAGGGTGTAGCCTGAGGCTATAAGGTCCCAGTCATTATTTGTTGTGGCTCATGGTTCTGTGATGCTTACTAGGTAGATCTCAGGGTCTGCTACCATTGCATGTAGCTCACTAATTTTATTTCCTAGTCCACTGGCATTCAGGTAGACCAATTTCTATCTTTTTCCTGATACCCTCTTGCTTTTTCTATTCCTTCATCCTTATTGTTCCTGAGTTTCCTTATTTTTTTTTCATGCTGAATGTTAGCTTTGTCAGTGCTTCCTCATTGGCTCTTCCCCTATTCTAGTTTGAATTTCCATCTTACTGTTGCCTACCTTGCTGCTATTAGTTCCCTACTCAGTGGAGTCCTAGCTAGGTTATCTGCCTCCTTCACCTTCTCTGTGGTTCCCCTAGCCTCCATCTCCCCCACAGTCAGTTTAACTGTCCATCTGCCCCATGGCCCTTGCCCCATTTCTCGTCAGGTGGCACACTAGGACATTCATGATTTATGTTAATGAAGCTCTCTCCTCGAAGCATTCATATCTGATTCTGGTAACATTTGATATTGAAAGACTCAACAGCTGAAGGCAAACTGGTTCTATCCAGTTTCTCTGATGCAAACCTCAGTTATGTTTAAATTAGTATTTTAAACCAATGAAAATTATTTCTGTGTTTTTTTTATGCATAATCTGGATGTTAATAGTATGTGATTTTCTGGGTGACTGCCATAAACATCTGAGGAAGGACTTGGCTGGTCCGAAAGCTAAAGTACTTTGTTCTTTTTGTAGCACCATTGTTGGTCCAATAAAAAGAATCAAACCATTTGCTTCTGGGTCTGTTCTTACAAGGAACAATATAGCAATTAAACAATTTGTTTCCCATCAAAGAATGAGATTATGCACATTACTCCATTCCATCCTCCAGCAAAAATGTTCTGCCCTTGTATTACATTGATCTCACCTTTTGTTTCAATACCTGGGGATTCAGGTCAAGTTAGTTTCAAGTTCAAGTTTATTGCAGGAAAACTCCATTGAGCAAGCTCATTCACAAGGAGGTCCTGTGATATAAACACTTAAAGTACAAACACAGATAGGTAATAACAGTATATACATGAAATGCGCGTTACATGATACAGGCTGGATATACATACAAGGGTACCACATAGGGTGACCGCAGGTGGTAAACACTGATATGAGACAGGGAAGCAACTTACAGGTTGCATACTGATAAATGAAACATGATGAATGGTGTGTGCAATACATATACAGTATTTTGGCAGCTAGAACAAACAACAGTCTACAACTGATATGGAGGGAGGGTGATTTGATAGAGTAGCAGTGGAGAAGCAAGATAAAGCCAGGAGTAGAAGGGAAGGAAAGCAGTTAATATGACAAATCAATTATACCTTACCAGTGGATAAATATGGCACACATGGGAAGGAAGAGACTTAATGACAGTTACAGGTGTCTTTTATTTTGGCTGAACTTAGCGATTTGTGAAGTTTATCGAAACTGTGCTAGTAGTTTCAGTACAGTTTGTAGTTGGTTCCAAATGGAGGGAAGGGCATATGCAATAGGACGTTTACCAAAGGAAGTCCGCGTCCTTGGTATGTCAAGCATAATAAAGTCAGATTTTCTTAACGAGTATGCACTTTGTGAGATACTAATAAGGGAAGAGAGATAGCTTGGCAATTTCTGCAGGAGCAGTTTACGAGTCCATAGCCCAGCATGGAGCAGGCGTCTAGTAGTAAGGATGTCCAACCAACAGCTGCATATAAGTCACAGTGGTGCTAACGGTAAGGGAGTTGTAATGAACCGAACGACGGTGATAAAGGATGTCCAGTTTACTTAGATTGCAAGAGTGGTGGAGGAATAGATTACATTGCCATAGTCGGTAGGGGAGAAAAGTGGCCTGTACAAGCTTGTTCCGAGTTTCAAAGGGAAAAGGGGCCTATTTCTGTAGAAGAAACCTAACCTTGCTTTTAACCTTCTAGAGACATCTTCACATGGTCACTGAAAGATAATTTATTGTCGATCCAGATACCTAGATATTTAAATTTGGTTACAACTTCCAGAGGCTCTTTAGCGTGGTGACAATGAAGTCTTGGGCAAAGGTATTGGGGGACCTGAGACAGCACTGCGGGAGAATATCATCGCTTTAGTCTTCTTAGCATTGAGCAGAAGCTTTGCCTTTATTAGAGTATGCTCAAGTTGTGCGAAGTCCGCTTGAAGCACTCCTTTGACTTCAGATAACGATGAGCCAGAAGTATACAACACAGTATCATCTGCAAAAAAGTGCAGATTGGACGTAGATATGTTAGCATCCAAGTCATTAATGTACAGAGAAAACAAGATAGGGCCTAAGATGGATCCTTGGGGGACTCCTCTTGCAACTGGCAAGGCAGCAGAAAAAAAGCCTTCCGCCTTTACTTTTTGGAATCTTCCAGTTAGGTAGCTAGAGAACCACTGGGTGGTGTGGTATGTGGCACCCAACTTTGCAAGGCAATTGACTAATAGTTTGTGATCAACAGTATCAAAAGCTTTGCTGAGGTCCAAAAAGACTGCACCAGTTACCTTCTTAGCATCTATAGCAGAGATCAATCATTGGTTACTTTTGCTAGTGCAGTGATTGTGCTATGATTAGCCCGAAGCCAGATTGAGCTGGGTTAATGAGAGAAGGTTTCAAGTGAGATTTTAACTGAATATGGATCAGTTTTCGAGAACTTTAGAAAGGATAGGCAATATGGAGATAGGCCTATAGTTGTTTACATACATGGGTCACCAGATTTAAATAGAGGAGGATATGTGCTGATTTCCAGCAGGATGGCACAGTAGCAGATGTAATGGAAAGATTGAAGATGTGGAGATTGGGCAGTGAGATGGGCATAGCCTGACCTTAGGAAAAAGGGTTCCAAGTCATCATCCCTGCACTTTTTGGTGTCTAAGTTAAGAAGAGATCTTCTACTTCTTATAAGTTATCTCGCGCAGTTGGAAGGGGCTGGGTGCAGGACTAGATGTGGTGGGAGGGTATGCTGGCTCACCGCAGCACCAGCATAAGGTGACAAGTCAAAAGCTAATCCAGCTGTGGCAAAGTGGGAGTTAAGTTCCTCCAGGATTAGGGACTTGTTTTCCACAATCTTGCCACTTGCAACTATCTTTGTTGGGACAGAGGGGGCCATGGGCCGTCCTTCAATAGCTTTGATAGTCTTCCATATTTTATGAGGGTTATCTTTAGCTTGTTCGAGAGTAGAAATATAATAGTTAGCTTTAGCAGAGCGAAGTTTTTTCACACAGTTATTCCTGGCTGTTCTAAAGGCCTGCCAATCCGAAGATTCTTTGGAATGTCTAGCTTTAGCCCAGAGCTTATCTTGAGCTATAAAGGCTGCCTTGAGATCCAGGTGAACCAGGGATTGGAATTGTTCCGCACTTACTTTGATGAAAGGGCATGCTTATTTATTATTGTAGTGAGTTTGTCATTAAGGATGCAAGCTGCCTTGTTGACATCTTTGGCTAGGTAAAGATCTTGCCATCTGATCATGCTCAGGTCAGATAGGAAGTTTACTGCACTGAATTTATGAAAGGATCTTTTTGTTATAAAGATGGGTTGCGGACGGGCCTTAATTTGACATCTTATGCAAGCAACAATTCCATGATCACTCATGTCATTGTGAAACACTGCCAAATGAGATATTTTGTATGGATGGGTGGTTAGTACCACATCTAGAATGGAACTGTTGGCAGTATTTAGAGTGTTGTTCCTAGTAGGTTCACTGACTAATTGCCCAAGACCTAGCTCGTCACAAAGGGATTTGAGGCTGTGTGATTTAGGTGACAGCTAGTCCATCTTTAGATCTCCTAGAAATATTGTTTCAGTTTTTGCATCTACGAACATGGATTTCAAAAGATTAAGGACTTTATCACCATCAGACGGGGGTCTATAGCCACCTAGGATAGTGATACATTCCGAGGAGGGGAGATGAAGGCTCAGCGAAACTAACTCAAATTCCTTGGCTAGAGATTTGCAACTAATATTGGTGACCAAGTACTTAGATTTGGCATAGATAACCACACCCCCGCCTCTAGACTCTCTATCTGCTCTAAATAAATTGTAGCCCTGCAGTGATATTTGTTGATCAGTGTTCGTCTTTTTTAACCACGACTCAGTAATTATGATAAGGTCTGGGTTAACATGTGCAGCCCAGGCTTGCAGCTGTACAAGTTTTTTAGGCAGGCTTAAAATGTTGACCATCATCATTTTGAGACCTGTGGCCTCAGCAAAATCGATAGGCGAGGTAAGTTGTAGGTGGGGCCAGGGTTGAGCTCCACATTTCCTGAGCAGAGAAGAAGCAGAAGTGTAACTTTCTTTAAGGAGCTTATAAGAACGGAGACTGCTTTTTTATTTCTTCGCAGCAACCCATATCGTGCTGCGCAAGAGGCGGCACCACTGTAATGACAGTTGATTGTGATCAATGTAAGTGCTTGGGTAGACATAGGTGAGGACAGTAGCAAGGGGGTGTAGGCTAACCGGGGGGAATAGGCGATTAGGCTAAAAGGGGAGAGGAGAATGACATAGTGTCTGCACGGCAGACCATTATAACATTAGGTATTGATAAGGTACATTGGAGAACTGAATTGCATTGCGGTACTTGGAATTGCACTGTATTGCTGAAAACTCGGCACCTTAGGAGCAATAAAAACACAATAAGGAGAGCCATGGTCCCAGATTGAGTGGTCTCGTGATTTGTATTAGTGCAATATTTTCTAGGTAAGAAATTTGCCCACCTAGGTACTCACTTAAAACCTAGATGAGAAAATACAGCAGAAAGGGGAACAAGGAGAGCAGGAGCAGATTAGTTAGTGGCCATCCACCCTTCAGACTCAAGTCCCCTTGTAGCAGAACCGGGAAAGAAGTAGAATGATAATGCAGGCCATATTGCCCACGAATGAATACAGTGATTTATATAGAAGACCAAGAATCCCTCTAGTGGCAGGTCTGTATAACCTGCTAATGGAAAACTAGCTGCAAAAAAAAAAAAAGGTAGTTAGACTTATCGGCACCAAGGCAGAGTGCTTGGACGGGGGAGGGGGGGCGCTGCAGGAAGAGCAGTCAGACAGAAGAGGTGTAAGCACTTTAAAACAGTAGTAGAAATTACAATCCAGCTAATACAGTTAAAAAACTCCTAATAACACAGTTGAAATGTGCTTAGTTCTATGGAAAGTCTAATAAAGTGCCAGGTGTCTATAGCAGGGGAAAACTCCTGCCAATCAGAGTGGGTTTGCTGGAAGCACCCGTGTTTCGATTGGCTGCGCTGTCCCATACCTTCCAAGGAGCTGCAGGCGGGTGTCCTGGTCTTGGTCAGGCTGGCTGGGTGCCGCCGACTGCGGTGAGCTGGAGCAGCCCTGTTCAGGGACAAGCAGCTTCCAAGGAGCTGCAGGCGGGTGTCCTGGTCTTGGTCAGTGGCTGGCTGGGTGCCGGCCGACCGTGGTGAGCTGGAGCAGCCCTGTTCAGGGACAAGCAGCTTCCAAGGAGCTGCAGGCGGATGTCCTGGTCTTGGTCGGTGGCTGGCTGGGTGCCGGCCGACCGTGGGTGAGCTGGAGCAGCCCTGTTCAGGGACAAGCAGCTTCCAAGGAGCTGCAGGCGGGTGTCCTGGTCTTGATCGGTGGCTGGCTGGGTGCCAGCTGACCATGGGTGAGCTGGAGCAGCCCTGTTCAGGGACAAGCAGCTTCCAAGGAGCTGCAGGCGGGTGTTCTGGTCTTGGTCGGTGGCTGGCTGGGTGTTGGCCGACCGTGGGTGAGCTGGAGCAGCCCTGTTCAGGGACAAGCAGCTCATCTGTGACTTGTCAAGGATGTCTGTAGCCAACCTTCCTCCACTTGTTACAAAATTGAAAAAGTACTTTGATAGATGGAAGAGTCTGTCTTTATCATTAGAATGGAAAATCTCTGTAATAAAGACAATTTTGTTGCTGAAGCTCATGCACTGTTATGATACTAGTGGATCCTCGTCTCCTACAATTGGTTTGCTCCTTCCTCCTACCCCCCCTTTCATCTTTTTCTTACTTACACTGCCTAACTTACCTCCCTTACCTATCTTCCCTCCCCACTTGTTTTCTATATAGTGAAAGTGCTTAAGTGATTTATCTGCTCTTCATAAATGTCATTAGATTTAGCTATTTTTTCCTTTTTGTTTTGTCTCTGTCTATTTCCACAGTGTTACCTACTTGTGCAACCCTGTACCCCTATTTGTTTGTAACTGACTTGACGCGGAACCTTTGTAAAAGTGCCTTGGCTCAAAGGTATTAATTCCTAGATTTTACAATAAACAATAAACACTGCCTTTCCCATCTCCTGCTTAGGATCCATAAATCATGGTTTGCTAACATAAATGCCCTTCTAGGATGCTTCCTGTGGGAAGGAACTCTCCCTGCTACAGCAGAGCTATGTTTATGCACTCAATGGTGGCAAGGAGGCTGGAACAGCACTTGGGCCTATGAGTATTGCCAAACAGTTTTGGGAGTGCAGCCATGTCAATCATTTCATACCCTGGCCTGTACCTCTCTCCTCTGGACTATGGTGGGGCATGGTCTTTGTAACTTTGCATCCCCTGCTCCACAGTTATACTTCCACCTGCCGTCAACCCTAATGGGACACTCCACTATTGCCACCTTCTGTGCCATGTGGTGTACTCTATCTTGGCTAGTTAAAGACCCCTGAACCCTTGGGGCCCGATTCTCAATGGGGGCTGCATCTGGAGCAAGCTGTGGCAAACTTGCACTGATGCCTCCTGCACCAGATTCTGGTACAGGATAGGTCCCAGTGCCTAAGTGCCCACACTTGCATCAACTCACATGTGTAACAAACACCCTGTGCACGGAGAGGTTCAGTGGAAGCCCCACTGCACACAGGTCAGTCAGCACAGGCTGCAGTGGCAAAAGGGATGTGTGCCAATGCCAGCTCAGGGTACGGTTACGGGGGATTATGAGGTGGTGGATACTACCTGCTAGGGTGGGTGGGGTGGCAAAGCCACTAGACCACCAAGCTGGGAACAATAGCTTGCAATACCATGTGATAACAGGGGTTGAAAAAGTCCACCAGTAATGGGTGATATGGGGGCAGGAGGCACTGGGGCACAACAGAGGTATAGGGACAGGGGCTTTTCCATGGAACATGTACACAGTGCTCGGTACACCCAGAGGGTGATTTTTAAAGTACCCTTATGCCAGCCCTGGCTTGTCTAAGGGTGCTTAATAATCTGCCCTCTGGGCATGCTTTGTGAATTCCACTTGTGACACAGTGGCAGATGGCCTCTGATGCAACCCACAAGCATCATGACGCAGCCCATGTCTGGACACAGGGGTGACGCAAGCCCCATTTGGGGCAGGCAGCCTGCGGTTGATGCAGGCTGCCTTTTAGGAATTGCTTCTGGTGTTATCTGTCAGCACAAGGTGCACCTTGCACCATTCTTCATGGTGCAAGCACCTTGCACCAAGACGGAGGCTTTGTGAATTAGGGCCTTTATGTTTAGCACCATTATGGAGAAATCCATAGGTCTATATTGACAGAAAAAAAACAGTTGTTGGGACAGTTTACCAGGAGAGGTGTATTCATTTGGTCAGAGACCTTCTTTTTCCCTGGAGGTCCCTCATTAACTCTTTTCAAGGTTAATTAACTCCTTTTGACTTGCCCCAGAAGAAATGTTGGCATTTCCTTTAACTTTGTAGCTCCCTCATCCAGTTCCTGCATCCAGATCCCAAACAGTCGGTGCCTTGTCCATCATCCTCAGTGTCTCACTGGGTTAAATGCCCAAAGTGTTGGTACGATCTATGCTAACATCATGGCTGAGATAACAGATGAGTCATTATCAAATTGCAAGCACCAGGAAAGTGCATTCAACATTTCTCAGTCTGAATCTAATCAGGGCTGTGCTGGAGGGTGGCCAAAGTGGTGTGCCCAGACAGTGAAGTATCCTTATACAGATTAGAGTGTTACACTTTTGCCTTATGACTGTAACCCAATTGTAGGTGTTCTTGAAAATGACCGTAAATTATTCTGCCACCAGCATGGGGGCTTAGCCCATATCTTCTGCTCCTGCCTTGGTACTTTTCTGGTCAAAGAAGCATAAGAACTGTTGGGCAGTACTGGTAGATGATCTCCCTGTCTCTACTCTCTGTATTTTCTGAACTTTCAACCCCACAATATAACCATGTCATAGCTCTGTCTCCTTTGATTAACCGCCATTAGGGTGGAAATGAAGCACCTTTACGTTGCACTGCAGGAGATACATAGAGATTACTTCCATAACAGAGTGGCACAAGGCAATAAATCAGTTTGCTATTCAGGCCAGAAAGTCTTCTGTTGCTCATGTAACCACATTCGTCTTTTATAAGATGCTTTACCTGCACCCCTTCATTGACAGCTAAGTGGGTGGCCAGCATTGGAGGAGAGAGAAGGGCTGTGCAAGTGACCTGTTCAGGTTTGGGATTGGGGTGAATGGGGTAGTGGAACACTGCCTGCTGTGGTGGGGGGGGCCTGGGGGCAGTAGACCAAAAGGGAATAACGTTTAAATTCACAGACTGGGGATCGGGGGTAGGGAAGGGGGTTCAGTAAACCACAAGGGAAATTTTTTTTATATACTATATAGACACATTGGGTGGGTGATCAGGTGGGGGGAAGGACTGCTACCCATCGAGTCTTTTTTTAATTTCATGTTGAGTGGGTGATCTGGTGGAGGGGGGACTGTTAGCCACCTGGGATTTTTTTGTGCTACCAGGCAGCAATTGATGACCAGCAGTGGGGAGGGGTGCCACTAGACACCAGGGGAAATAAATATTACTATAGGGTGCAGAACAGGTGGAATTTCTGCAAAAGTTCTGAAATGGATTTTTGAACTTTCATGGAAGTGAAAGTCAGATTTTCACTTGAATTCTGCCTATAGATGTTTTTTTTTTGTTTTGCACACCTCTAGATGGGAGCACAAAGTTCCTAACAAGCCCCTCTTCTGAAGCTTTCTCAAAGGACAGTGCCACTAGGGTCCAGCTGCTTATATTGCAGATCAAAGTGTGTGAAATTTTACATTTAACATGGCATTGCTAAATTAATTAATAATATGCTCATGTATATAAATGTGTATCATATTATATTTACAAAAACATTACTGTACAAACCCATTCCCCCTACTAAAAACATGTACTTAATGCCTTTCTGTGTTAATAAATAATTAGTTACAGTTCCATTAAATTATCAAGTACAAGTTGCCATGATACCAGTGCATACATTTCATGGCATTTCAAATACTTATAGTGCATATTTTAATGTATAGTTGCCAGCTATGTCTGCAGAAACACAGTACATATTGCACATACCCATCATCCTTAACTCCGGAAAGAAACTGCACCCATATTCCCTTTTGCTTCTAAATTTGTGATACAGTTTTTTTCATATTTTCATTATTTTTTTTCATTTTCAATAAAATGGGAAAATCTGTAGAGAGATACAAAATACACAGATGATTTTAAGTTTTCAGAGTATCAAAAGCTCAGGAAACACTATATTTTAGTCAAAAAGGGAACTAATTCCAGTTGATCATTAAGACTATCTCCCTCATGTATTGCCAGTTTGTGGATCCAAAAAAGCCTGCTGCCAAACTAGGGCCAATTCCCTTTCTCCTCCTCTCAGTCTTGTATTAACTTTTCCATGTACCATAGCAGACACTGCATTTTCTGTCCTTTTGGCTGAGTTTTTCATAGCCATTACCAGTACGTAGTCAGCATTCTCATTGTGAACTGCCTCAATATGGTCTCTCATCTGTTCTTTGAATTTCCATTTTGTGTGTTTCTTTCTAGTATGTATTTGAAACTGCCACAAAGTACTTGGAGTAGCTCTGTGTGTGCTTTATCTACTCCAATTCCCAGTGCAGGATGGAAAGGACTTATTACATCCCCTGAATACCATACCTCTAGATGCTTGTTCATCCACCCTAAGAGAGTAATCCCCTCTTTTGTTTTCCTACTCTGTCTGATGTACTTGTTTTCCCACCAATACGTGACTTTATTCCAGATGTCATGACTCCCACTGAAGGTGTTGTTGTGTTTATCCCCCACTGTTTTATTACTTTTTTCTTTCTTGTATTATTTTCTGCACTGTTTAAAGGAGTAGTCCACCCAGAATGTGCAAAAAACATATGTTATGTAGAGTGGTTTGATATGTATGTTAACTCCTAGTGTGTCCTTCCCTCTGTCTGTCATTTGAAGTTTTTCCTAAATTGCCTGCTAGCTGTATGGTAGTTTTATGACCCCGGGGATCTCCATAACAAAGAGTTTTATTGGCTTTCTTTCTCCCAGGATGCTCCCTGTCTCATGTAACAATGATGTAGCCATGCCCTTAGATTTAGCAAGTGTATTGCTTTAAAATTAATTTAGCAACAGCAGAGCCTTGTTAACTTCTTATTCAGGGAGCACAAATGGCAACAGCTGGTTAAGCAGATACCTGAGAGCAAGCTAACTGGGGTTTCTGTAAGACAACAGCTACTAAATTGTTCTAATTCATTATTTGTGTTTTTGATGTTAAACCACTCCTGCTAGCTAGACCTGATGCACAGAGATAAGAAAAATAGTGAATCAGAGCTATTTAGTAGCTGTTGTCTTACAGAAATTCTGATTAGCTTACTCTCAGGTATCTGCTAAACTAACTGTTGCAATTTGTGCTCTCTAGATAAGAAGTTACAAGGCTGTGCAGTTGCTAAACTAATTTTAAAGCAATACACATGCTAAATCTAAGGGCTTGGCTACATCACTGTTACATGAGACAGGGGGCATCCTGGGAGAAAGAAATCCAATAAAACTATTTGTTATGGAGTTCCCCAGGGGTCGAAAAACTACCATACAGCTAGCAGGCAATTTAGGAAAAACTCCAAATAGCAGACAGAGAGAAGGACACACTAGGAGTTAACATACATATCAAAACACTCTACATAACATATGTTTTTTCACATTCTGGGTGAACTACTCCTTTAAGAAATAACAAGTGACTGCCTACTGGATCTGTGTGGGTGGCTGTTTGTGCTTGTCTGTTTGAGTAGGTTAGTTTTTGTGGGATTTTCATGTTTTTCTGCTTGGAGTAACTACACCATTCTTGCACACAAAATCTGTGAAAGTCTCCTGGACTAAATTTCTGCAAAACATCACCATCAGGTATCAACATTTTCATTTTAAAGTAACTTTTTGGAAGTCATCCAGAGGAAAACTAAGACTAGCAACTATGCCTGACAAGCTCTTTGATGCTGGTTCCCACACTGAGTAGTGGCGTAGTCAGGAATTTCAGATATATACACCAAACTGACACACTGCTACCCCCTACCCCCCACCCCCACTATCCGTTCCTGGCTGTCCCCCAATTGTCCGTGCCCTCCCGCCTGACACAAGTCTCATTTAATCTGTTACATATAATATTCATGTGAATTGTACAGATGTACTGTAACACATACTCGCATTTCCATACCATAAGAAGACCTTTCAGTCACCAGTGTCAGACAAAAAGCTCAGCTTTTAGTTACAATGCTGCATTGTGACACACCTCTGTACCACATCAAGGTAGCCAGTCCCACTTAGGTACACGCACACACACACATTCTATCACCAAGTGTCAGACTAACAGACTGTTTTTTAGTTACAATGTTGCATTGTGACAAGTTTCACACACACACACAGAAAATGTTAGGAGTAACAGAGACATGTGGCAAAAATCATGGATGATCTTGAAAATATGGGATACTTTAGAGGTATGTATGCAGGTTCACTGATTGTATTATTAAACTACAAATTCAGACTGTACTGAACAGTCTGCATTTGTAGTTTAAATAATAATTTGTTCCCACTAGCCAGTACTGAGTAAGATTCCCATGTAATTTACCTCATAATAGTAGGCAGTCACTGCAGCCAGACAGAAGAGGAACTGAGGAAGAATGGAAGAATATGAGAATGTAATGGTTATGTAAGAATTGTGCCTACAAATCTAACCCATTCCTTACTAATAGCACTTCACTTGCATTTAGAACACATCTCATTAGGGCTGCGGGAGGAGCCTGCAGCCATTTTGGGATTGCTAAGTAGCTCTAAAAGCAGCTAATCGTGGAACCTTCCTTTGAACTTTTGGAAGTATCCTTCCAAAAACCCAACAGAGCTTGAAATCCTCCACCATGATTTGCCGCTATGGAATAACAGCTGCACTACTGTGGCTGTTATTTCCACATTCCAGGGCATGAACTGCACAGGCATGAGTCATGTACATGTGCAGTACTGCTGGCAATGTCATGTTATGAATAGCAAAATGCCATTCACTGCAACTGTGCATGCATGAGTGCCTCACATGCACAGCTGAATTGCTGTCACCAGCAATGGCAACAAAGGAACCTATCTTGCACCCTTCCACTGTGGCTATCCTCTCTGCTCCCTCTGTTCCTGTTTCTGCACTGACATTGGAGTCCCAATCCCTGTGTCAGCACTATGTGGCCCCCCCTACTCATGTGGCATACTGGGAGCCCACCCCAGTGTGCCAGAATGTATTTTCCCCCAACCCCTGCCAAGATTGGGGTGTCCAATCCCTGTGTTGGCATTATGTAGCCCCCCAACTCATGTGGCTTACTGGGAGCCCACCCCAGTGTGCCCAAATGTCTGTTTTCTTTCCTGTAAATAAATAAAACAGTCCCCTGACGTGATTTGTTCTTTCTGAAAAAAAGAAAATGGTCCATCTTCATCATCCTAGTCCCCCTCTTCTAGTCCCACTCTCCCAATAAGCACCCACTTCCCTGCATACCCCCTTACCCCATACATACCTCTGGGGTTGGCACTGTTATCTTCTCTGGACTGGGACACATCTGCACTCTTCAAAGTCGAACTGCAAACTGAAAAATTAAAGATAAGAGTGCTATAATGCCATTTGATGGGTTTTTTAACTTACGCTGATAAATCAGCCACTTTTGGGAATTTGGGCCTACATTTTCAACATAGGGTTCTTGAGACTCCACCTTGTTAAAACTTTCACTGTCATTTCATTACTCGGTCCCGAAAGGTGATTTTGCCATCGCCGTGTGGAATCACCTTTCAGGATCAATTCTCAAAATGACATTGGCACTGTTCATGAGATGGGGTCCCAAAAAACCCATGTTGCAATTCTGGTGAAAAAATTCCAAAAAATGACTGCGTTATTAAGTGTAGATTGTGCAGTTTCTATGCAGGCTACTAACTTTGCTATTTTTTAATATTCTTACTATACATTTTCAACATTGCCATTTTTGCACACCTCCTTTTTAACAATACAGCTATAATTTATCACATCCTTCCTGGAATGTATTTTCACCCCTGTGGGACAGAATGGCACGGTCGCTCTGCTAAATCATCTTTCAGGACAAGTGAACAAAATGACACTGGCACTCTTCATGAGAAGGGGTCCCAAAAAGGCAATGTTGAAAATCTGGTGTAACACCTGCAAAAAATGGTCATGTTACACCCAGGTGTTCAATAATTTCTAGGCACACGTGTAACTTTGATCACTTGGCAGCTCATCACAGCCCTGTTGGCTCTGGTCAGAGTTTGTTCTTAGAGCTGTGATAGCTATGCCTCACATTAGCAGTAGCTCTAGAGAAGCGCATGGCACTCTGACCGTGATGGACACTTAAAGGCACCACTCCCGCTCCATCTGATTATATTTTGATTTATTTTGCTGAAAATGCTGGTCCAAGTGGCTAAAAAATATATTTTAATATTGTGGACACTGTTGTATCCTGGAAGTTCGACTTTATTTACTCACTAGTATGTAGGCAAAGTATCCATCAGTGTTTATCTGCAGACACTACAATAGCCCTTTGAAAACTGACCAACAGTCATGTCTAAGGAGCCCCGTATCACAGGCAACATGAAGGGAAGTAATCATAAAGGAACAGTCACTCCGTAACATCTTCATAAGCCAGCCAACAACAATGAGATAGGTGAAATTAAAGATATGCTAGCCGATCTTAAAATCAGTATCTCAGAAGTCACAGCAGTAAATATTTCATTAAAATGGGACACAGAGGAATTGAAAAATAAATTATTTCAGGCTGAAAACATGATAGCATCATTACAAACTGACACGTTAAGGATCTTAATGCTGCCCACTCTAAACAAATGTACTTTTTATCCAACAAAACTGATGATTTGGACAATTGATAGAGGAGAAATAATATACACATTCTGGGAGTACCTGAAGGCTGGGAAGGGGCAACATGATAGCGTTTAGCAAAAATTCCTGCCAGAACTTTTCAGATATAAATGGTCTGGAGCTCTTGAAATTGAAAGAGCCCAAAGAGCCCTAAGTCCAAAACCCCACAGTAATTCTAAACCCATGCCAATTATTGCATACTTCTTAAGAGTGTCTGTAAAAGATGAATTTCTTAAGGTGCCCAGAGACAGGAGATCACCTATGTACAAAAATGTGAAGATATCAATTTACCAGGACTTCTCAGGTGCTCTGGTTGCTAGAAGAAAAGAGTTCTGGGAAGCAAAACAGGAAATACAATGTTTAGGTCTGCAATATTATTTCAAATACCCAGCCTTATTAATGATTAGAGAGTCTAGTGTTCTGTGAAACTGTGCATGATGTATGGGATTATTTACTTGTACATCAAGAGTCTTACAACAAAAAAATTGAAACATTCAAACAGCCACAAGAGACAGCAGCCTTCAAATCTGTCATGAGAGCAGCTACCTGACTCTGCTTCTAAATGGAATGCTTGAGATAAAGCTGTGTGTAGTGCAGTTCCTGGATCAGGCCCTCACTCTATTACAAGTCCCTCTGTAAGAGCTGACAACATCTCTCCAATTTCACACTCACCATGTCAGACTGACGATTCTAACTGGCACAAAACCATCAGCAGGAAATCTAGACAGATACACAGGAATTTTTCAATGAAAGATCCCAGTTGCCAACATTAACCCCAAGAAACACAATCGGAGTAAAGACAGCCGACACTCATCCTCGGGCTCCCTTTCTCAACAGGAACTGGAAACTGCATGTATGCTAATGAAGTACCTCTCGGTTTCATCTCCCCTATAGATGACCATGAAGAAGGAACTCTAGATACCTCAAAAAGTATTCAGGGCAATACATTTTTGCAGGACACACTAAATAGCTGACTCAATTTGGATGGTGCTGAAAACTAATTAGAGTTTATTTTTATTTCTATAACTGTTTATTGACATGCCAGAGGAAATGTTAGAGTTGTAGCAGCTCCTAAAAGCATGCAGCTATTTCTCAGATCAGTCATCATTTCTTTAGGTAGTGTTGCTCTTTTCCTTTTTCTGGGATTATGACAGGAGCTCTGACAAGGATTACCCAATGTCAGTCATGGGATTAATATTTTTTGGGAAATGTGGTGCTCCACTATATAACCAACAACATTTCTTAATAGGAAAGTTACTTACATGGTTGTATTAAAAACACGCTGTCACACAGATTGTTTAACTATGTTGGAGATTGAGCCTGTAACATTGGGAATTACCACAGAGCCAAACTTATCAGCATTATTAATTAGTAATTAGGGAGCTCTGTGCAATTTATCAAGGCTTCATACAGTACAGTGACTCTTCATGTACCAGTGATTTCTCATGTCTCTGCTACATTTTCTCTGCCATATGTATCATGCTTGACTCTGTGATCTCAGAAAGCTGGGGTGTGCAGGAGAGGACAATGACTATATATTATTATATGTCTCTGTATTTATTCTTTCTTTCTTTGCACAATCTCAGGAGTGGATTATACTCCATTTTATGATATTTTCTACATGTGGGCAGAATGTCTGCATCTCTCAGGATGCTGGGAATTTATGGACTGATGCTACACAGATGCAAAAAGTGCACTAGTGATGCTCTCTCTTATGAGGGGAGAGGTCCTCTCATAATTTTCATATAATAAATGTGCTTAGTTCTCACTAATGCAGGAAAGAGTTACAGTCTCAGCAGGGGAGCCTGCTTTGCTGATTAATCTTGCTAATTGGTGGTGGAATAAATATAAGCACAGGTCTTAGACTGGGTTTCTATGAAT
Organism: Neoceratodus forsteri; assembly: GCA_016271365.2. Lineage (NCBI taxonomy): Eukaryota > Metazoa > Chordata > Ceratodontiformes > Ceratodontidae > Neoceratodus > Neoceratodus forsteri. The sequence continues at coordinate 19,369,090 of JADMNL010000035.1, forward strand.
TAGACTCAGAGTTCATTTAGGCATGTCTGAAGTTGCTGTTACTATTTCTTTTCCCTCCTCACTCCTTGAAATTTGGAATAAATCAAAGAACAGCTAGATTTCCTGATACTTGAATGGAGCCTCACCCTGTGCTGTGGAGAAGAACCTTTTATCTTGTTGTCCAGAGTAGACTTAACATATCACTGAGCTGACATTGTCTGAAGTATTCTCAATGTTCCCAAATACAATATCTTAAATATTCTCAATACCTCTGGGAATAACAAATAAATGGTATAGATTAATGTATATACTCACAATTTTAGCCAGTATCTCTGAAGATATTTAGAATATAGCTATATTAAATGGCCTAGCAAGGTGAATTATATACAGACTTGGGTAGCAGTGATATGCAACTCAGAGTCTATCACTAGTGGTTTGAACCCTATCACCTTGGATTAAAAATCCAGTGGATAAAAGGTTGAAAGTAGCTAACCAACCTACGTTGTGTTTAGAATTAAGTTTGCTGGTCTTTGTGAGGGGAAAGTTATTTGTTTTTGTTTACTTGCATGTTTGTTTATTTACAGGAGCACCATTGTGTTATAGTCATATTCTGTGATTTTAATCTCAGTTATGAGTGGCAGTTTAAAAAAAGGGGAGGGGCATTTTGAAATACATTCATGACAAGTATTTTTATTGTCCTTGCTATGATTCAATAGAACTATTATAAACAGCTTATTGAGGGATAGTGGGGTGGGGGTTCCTTTATCTTAAAGTATGATTATTGTCATAATATTACTTGTATTGTGCTTTATAGCTTAGAAGTGACACAGATTACAAGAAGTTATACCCACATTGCATATAGTATGCTTCATGGCTAAAGTACTTATCTTGTATAGTTATTATTATCTAGAGTCTCTCAGCATTTATAGTTAAGTGCATTAGTATAGTTAACATAGAACAGATCTTTTTTAATCAGTCATATAGTTTGCACAGTTCTTTGAACTATTTTAATTTATAGATTAATTTAGCATCTATACATTTAAAATGGTTATCTATTCTCTTATCTCTTGGAATGTCAAAGGGCTAGGATCACCTATTAAAAGGAAGAAGGTCTTGACATCCTCGAATAGAACCAACGCTGATATAGCCTTCCTTTAAGAGACTCACCTTATACATGAAGAAGCTGTTAAACTATAAAGAGGGTGGGTGGGATTGGAAAAACATAGTTGTTACACTAAAAAGAAGAGGAACTTCTATTCTAATAAGAAAGGGAATCTGTTTCATTAAACAGACACACATAGTAGATCAGGAAGGAAGATTTCAGCTACTGGTGGGCTCATTAGATGGGGGAAACCAGTGCTTTGCAATATTTATGCTCCTAATGAGCGACAAGATAGCTTCTTCCACTTTGTAGGAGCAGCTTTGTATGAATATCCTGATTATGATATTATTATTGATGGAGACTTTAATACTATAATAGATCCCATAATCGATAGATCTTCTAATAAAGCTACTCAGTTTGAAACAAAGGCAAGAACTACTTTTAACAAACTTATTACTGATCTGAATCTTATAGACATGTGGCGCCTAGTGCATCCTCAGGACAAAGACTTTCCTTTTTTTTTTTAAATAGACATAGATCCTATAGTAGGACTGACTATATCCTAGTTTCCAGAAACATTACCAACACTGTTTCTAAAGCAGACATAGGGGATATTACAATATCAGATCATGCACCATTGATCATTAATCTGGAATGGAATGATAGAAATGACAAGCAACACAGGTGGCACCTTAACACTACTCAATTTATAGATAAAAATGTCATTGAACAGCTTAAACAACAGACTAAGGATTATTTTGAATTAAATGACACAGGATAGATTTCACAAAATACTGCATGGGATGCTTATAAAGCATTTATGGGGGATAGATAATAATTTATTATGCTTACAGGAAGAAAAAAGAAAAAGAAAATAACTGCTCTCAAAAGAAAAAGAACTTAGATCTCTCAAAAAACTCTCCAAATTCAAAAAAAAAAAAAAAACTCTGGATGGGAAAGTACTTAAAAAAATCTTCCTGATTAAATATGAGATCAATTAAATGTTAACAGCTAAAGCTGAGTATGCTTTCTTCAAAACTAAACAGCAATATTGGGAATATGGGGACAAATGTGACAAACTGCTGGCTGGAATATCCAACAACAAAACATTCTACCAGGTGTCAAAATAGGCAGGGAAAAGTGGTCATTGATAATAAGAATATTAATCAAGAATTTCTGGTCTTCTATAAAAAAATCTATAAGAATTCAGATATATGCTCTTCACATAACATTGAGGCCTTTCTAGAGAATGTTTATTTACCAACCTTAAGTGACTTTGACCTTGAATTTCTGGAGAGGGAAATAACATTACAGGAAATAGAAGAAACTATTAAAAGTGTACCCATTGGTAAAACACATGGGACTGATGGACTGCCAGGAGAATTGTATAAATTGCTATCTAGTATTTTAGCATCCAGATAACATAGAGAGTTACAAATTAATGAGGATTTGGAGTCTTTACCTGCTTCTATGCAAAACACTTTTGTTACCCTTATTCCAAAGAAAGACAAAGATCCACTTGACTGTTCTTACTACCATCCCATATCCTTATTGAACTTGGATTATAAAATATTTGCTGCTATACTAGCCAAGAGAACCCAAACGGTATAAACCAAACTTGTAGGCAGGGAGCAAGTGAGATTTGTTCAAAATAAATTGAGTGTAGAATGCTTCCATAGATTACTAAATCTAATCTGGTGGAGTAATAATAAAAAAGAACCTTACATGCTTCTTTCTCTAGACATATTTAAGACATTTGATTTTTTTCAATGGGACTATTTATTCAGAGTTCTAAGAAAGTATGGCTTTGGTGAAAATTTTCTATACAGGATATCATTAATATATGATAAACCCTCAGCACAAACTATTACCAATGGTTCACTTTCTTCTTGTTTCAGCTGCATTGCGGTACCAGGCAAGGCTGCCCTTTATCACCATATCTATTTATATTAGCCTTTGAGCCACTGATGTAAACAATTAACTGCAATCAGGTGATACAAGGGAATAAGATAGGGAAACAACATCATAAAGTGCTTGCCTTTGTGGATGATCTTTTACCCACTATTACAAATCTAAGGAAAACACGTAAATATCTGAAAATACATTTAAACAGTTTTGTCACTATCTGTGGCTTGGTCATAAATTGGGGAAAAAAAACTAATGGTAAATGAATACTTCACGACACATATTCAGCAAGAAATAGACCAAATATTGCATAAAACATGGGTCAAAGACACTATTACATGTTTAGGAATCAAAATTTCTCTGAACTTTAAAGATTTGTTTCAAAATAACCATCTTACTTTACTGAATAATTGGGAAGATGACTTTAAATGCTGGGCTAAACTAAATCTTTCCTTAGTGGGTAGAATTAATGCAATCAAAATGATAGAAGCTCCAAAACTATTTTATTTATTTCAAAATCTTCCAATACCACTAGGCTCTGTTTTTTTCTTTCAAAAAAATAGTTAATATAGTCAGAAAATTCATTTTGGATAATAAAAAACCTAGACTAAGCATCACGAAACTTGGAACTCCAAAAGAGGCTGGGGGTTTTCCCCTGCCCTGGTGGGAGAGATATTATCTTGCTTTTATTCTCAAACAAACACTACTACCTTTTTCAGGACAGTCCCACTCGGTGACACAGACCGCTTTATGGTTGGACATAGAAAAACAGATCATTAGACCCAAAAACATATGTGATTATATATTTATTAAAAAGGATCAAAATGTTCAAGACAGTCCATGCTTATTAGCATCTATTAGAACCTTAAAAATGACTAATAACATAATCAATCCCAACAAATGCTTTCCAGACTTCATGCCTTTATGGTCTAATCCTATCTTGGGTTTAGAAGGAAAGCCTTTAAGAAACTCATCCTGGGTAAAAGTGAGTATATTAACACTTAAGGATGTAATGGATCCTGAAACAAATACTCTTCTGTCCTTTGCTGATTTAAAACAGAGGTTCCCAATACACAAATCACATTTTTATTTTTATTTACATCTAAGGGAATGCTTAGCTAAAGAAGTCCTTTCGACCAAACTTCGGCTGACTAGGAATGATCAATGGGCACACATTATTAAATTACATAGACTAGGGGCCAAAGCAGGTACTCTATACAAGTGGGTAACAGATTCTCTCTCATCTGTAGCCTTGACTGACAGAGCTAGAGAACATTGGGGGACAGAACTGGGAATCAACATCCCTATCTCATATTGGAAAATGCTTGGAAGCAAGCTTGCTGCCATTTCAAGGAACTACAAGGTAGACTGATGTAATTCAAAATTTTGCATGGCTAATACATGTCACCTAAGAAACTATACGATATAGGGAGTGGAGTAGACTCTAAATGTTGGCACTGTAATCAACCAGAAGCTGACCCTACACATCTGCTATGGACCTGTTAGATTATACAACCGGGTTGGATGAAAATACATGAGATATGTTGTAAGGCCACCGGGATAGATATTCCCTATGATCCTGCAATTCATATCTTAGGTATTATGTGAGAATGTCCCTCTTTAAGCTATCATCAAAATATATGGGTATGCCAGGCCTCTCTTTGCTACAAAATGATTCTCTTAAGAAACTGGCTGAATAAGTTTAGTCCTACTTTGAACAAATGGCACAATCAAATGTTCTTACAAGTGAATAATGAGAGGATCAGCTGTAACATTTTAAATAAGAATGAAAACGTTATAAAGATATGGGCCCCCTTCATGACTTGGTGAGGTTAATACATAGAAGTATTCTTATTTTATTACTACCTTTTTATTTTTGTGTGTGCCTTATAGTGGAAATCTCTTTGTAATATACCCTAGATAAACTTATAGATGTAGGTCTATGATCTTCATTGGATTCTAGGCTCTAGGTATACTGTACAAAACTGATATAATATGAATTTCTTCTTGATAACAGAATAATCCAAATTATATGTGATGTCTACAGCTTTACTTTATAGTTCTCCAACAATTATATATGCTTAGATAAGAAAACAATGTTATGACAAGCATTGATTAGTTTTTGATTGTGTATTCTGTATGTTGATATTTGGAAACCAAATAAAAATTATTATTAGCAGTAACTCTGAGGTACAACAATAAATTTACAGATTATGTATGCCTTAATTATACTGCATGTGTGTCCATGTGTGGTACTGGTCTGCAACCCCGATAGTGCTAACATTTCCTGTGAATTACCAGTTCTGGCAAATGTACTGTACATTGGAAAATATTACTAACACCTGCATTTTTCTGAAGTCAACCAGGCATTTCAATCATTTTCTAAAGTGGTTTTACTTCTCAGCTGGCAGAGAAACCATTGTACTGCTCCAAATTTCCCTTTTTTAGCTTTCTCCTCCTCACTTTCTGCCACTAACTCCACACTGGCTCTGCCAATTTTGCTCCTACTACGCCTTGCCGTGTTGGTACCACCACCACTACACATGTACATGGTGACTACCCATTGGTTGGCATACCCTCTAAGGGGAATATTAATGACAAACTCCCACCTCACTGCTCCTGGTGTCAATGCTGTGTTTATTCTTATTCTTATGCTCTTTGTACATATTTTTTCAGAAATGCATTTTACTATCTACTGTATATATATCTTATTTTTTGTTGTTCCCAACTCCTCTTATCCGATAACACACCTGGAAATAAGTCATCTTCTGCTCAGTGTGTGCTGCTAACCACATAGGTTTTAAAGCAGCAGTGCATAACAGTGGTGAGCATTTTGACCTATACCCTATCTCCTGACATGATACCCTTTTTTCTGCAGTTTCGGTCTGCTTGAATACTTATTTTCACATTTGATTTCAAACAATAAAAGGAGCACTCCTTTTAATATGGCTCGGACCAGGTTTTCATCAGTGTTGAGCTGTTTATCTCAGTTGTTTTTGAACAACAGTTGTTTATTACTTCTGTTGCACTAAATTGAACTATAATGCAGCAGACAATGCTCCCAGCCCTTACTGGATAATAAATGTTCAAAAACAGCTGAAAATATTGATGAAAACCTGATCTGTACCATGTTAAAAAGGATCACTTCTTTCATTTGAACTGTGAAAAAAAGCAATAACGTAGACTTAGAATGGAATAAGAAGGTTGTCATACAAGTCAGGAAATAAGGAGCAATCAAAAACAGAGTAAAAAAAGTATGAGTCAAAATGCACTGCTAGCATGCACTACTGCTTTAAATAACATGCATGATACCATAATTGTGTATCAATCATCAATTCCAGAGATGCTAGATTCTTTGATGTTGCCATTTTAATTTATGCTAAAACTGTATTTATTTCTATCTAGTGTTGCACCACAGTAAAGATTCGGCAGTAGGCTTTACAGCCCTTCTCCTACCTTGAGGCCAGTCACCAGCAGCACACTTCTCACCATGGCTATGCGGGAACCTGCTTACACATGATTCTCATCATGACCAAACCCATGGGCCCGACCACAAGCAACTGAGATCCCTGGAAGAGCAGTCAGAACATTTAAAAGTGACAATTCTGAACTCACCTCATAACTCAGAAATACAGCACAATAAAAAATTGTTGGGTGCATTGATATTTGCAAATAACATTCAGACCTTTTACAACTGACAATTTTGAACTCACATTAGAAATACAATACAATTAAAATGTAATGTAAAAAACAGAAAAAATGCAAAAGACCTACGACCAGCACAAATTCCACTGGGTGAAATGCCCCCCCCCCAGGGTAGGGTTCCTAAAATAGCTGCTGCAGGCTCCCAGAGGATGCTTAAGGTAGCCTACCATAAGCACCCTCTGGGACACAGCAGCAGCCATTGGGTGACTCTACTGGGGGGGGAGGGGGAGCATTTGACCAAGTGCAACTTGTGCTAGTCATTGGTCTTTTGCATTTTTTCTGTTTTTCACATTAGACATGTCTGCAAAGCAGAAATACCCAAAAGCAGTTTTCTGTTCAAAACACGAGTTAAACTGCATGTCCTTACTGAGCACACCAGTCTCCTTTCATTGAGGGAGTAATCCTTAGACAAGCCTGTACTAGTACAGTACTAATGTATAGCTAACCAAGTGTTTCATGTAACAGTAATATTGCTGTGCTAAACTACACATGACACATCAAACATCATCATCATCATGACAAACAAGAAATGGTAGCGTTATGGTAGACATAGAATCCAAACCCCCTAATTTCTTTCTGTAGATAAAATTATATGGCGGGGTAGGGGGACTGACTGAAATTAGTAGAGTTTCCCCAATTCCCAACTCTTGCTTTGCTGATTGCACAGAAGATCAGGAGATCAAAAAGAAAAAATATATTTCTGTTTGGAGTCTTAGACACACAAATAAACTGGCAGCATGAGCTGAGCAGAGTAGAACATGGCTTTTTGGACTGTCATACACTCACTATCTGTTCTCATAAATATATCAGAATCCAAATGGAATATGCAAATTAAAATATAAACACAGTACAAATTACTGTGACTGAAGATTGAAGAAAGGATAACAAATTAATCCGACAGTCACAGACATCAGCCCTCAGCTCACTTATAGTTAGTGCTTTTTCTCAATCTCTTCCAACCGAGTCAGTCCGCAGCACTCCATGTTGTCCACTCCAGAGTCACTTGAGTCCCAATTAGTGAGGTAGGGCAGATTCCATTCCAGACTGTACGGAGACTTGTCAATCCTGTATTGCCACTGATGCCAAACACCACCAGGGTCGATGAAAATTCTCCTCCGACTGCAGACAGGCTCATGGACACGCTCAGTCACAGTTAGGGACACCACACAGCAGTTGTTTCTTGCTAAAGTTCTACCTCTCCAGTAGTCCTAATTCTGATCAAGTCACCGGTGGAGTGAAAGGGTGGATGGCAGTGATCTCCTGGTGGCTGTCTCACTTACTGAACACAAGTAAGACTTCTTCTCTGCTCTTGGCACTGTAGTCCTGACTTCTCTTTTCTCCTCTTCCACAGCTGGTTCCAGTGAGGGCAGTACATTAACGTTGGGGTATTTAAACATGGCACCCCTTAGTAGCCACACCTCGCACCTGACACAGAGCAGCCAATCACTGTGAAGTGCAGTACTGTGTGAACCTGATTGAGAATTCAGGTACAACTTGCACCTGAATTTCTCAATCAGGTCTGTGACTGAGCTCCGCCCCATTGCACCCCCCCCCCAACAAAGCTCCAAGGAAATAATAGTCATCATCACAGTCAGAAAGCCTGTGAAAGGCAAAGACAAACAAAGGAGAAAGGCACACTGGCCAGCTTGTTTTTGCTTCTCTTACTATTTTTGTAAGTATGCCATGGTGTGCTTAATGTATCAGTGCCTAGGCCCTTGACAATGAATCCACATTTTCATCTGACTTGCTCCTAAAGAATCTGTACTTGTCTCTGAGGGCTATTCAGCATCCATTTTGAAGAACAAAGGAAAGATACAGACAAAAGGTTTCCACATCCTGCATATGTCCAGGCCACAGATCATCACCTTCTGGAATTTCTGCAAAACATCACCACCAGATATTAGCATTTTCATTTTAAATCAACTTTTTGCAAGCCGGCCAAAGAAAAACAAAACTCCCCTGTTCACTACCAGGCTATAGCCTGAAGTACATTAGGGTGTGTGCAGCAGTTCACTGTTTGACACACAAGAAGGGATTTTACATCAAGAATTAAAGGGGCTGTCTCTAATGTGTGTTTTTTTCAGAATTTGAGTGTATATATTTTAAGGGGCTTTTCTGCAGGGGTGGGCCTGCTATTGGTGCTAGTCCTTGTGGCAAAAATTTCACTGGAGGAACCTAGATAGGAGGATCGGCTCTATGATGGGACATCCTTCAAATACTCCAGCCCCTGCATAGCTCCAACAAATCACCCCTGGTCTTTGGTATTGGAAGCTTTTACGGACTGCAAGGCTAGGGTACTACCTACGCTTCCAATCTTTCCATGGAACTAAGAGATACAGGTACTGGCTAAAGTATGTGCTTGAGTTATGGCTACACTTACTTAGACTGCCGAGGTCGGACAAAGTTGAAAGTTATCATGCACATAATTTGAGTACACACCCATCCATCACTCCTCAGTGGAACATGGGCAAGGGGATGAAGATGGCACATACTAAGATCAGGAGTCTTACAGCTAATTTTGTGGAACTGGACGCATGAGTGGGACAATATTCCCCTGACATACCTGGGCTAATGGAGATGTGGTTGAAGCCTAATATTCTGGACACCATATGTGCAATAAATGGCTATAAACATCTCCATAGGGATCACTATACCTCCAATTGGTGTGGAGGGGTCACCCTATATGCTAAGGATCACTTAGCAATAACTGCTCAGCCTATGGACCTAACTGGCTCTTTGGAGGCCCTTCATGTGATCCTGACTCTTGGTAACACCAAAAAATGCAATCTGCTATGTGTCTGCAACCCACCCAAAAGTGTCATCACTGGCTTAACTAACCTTATGGATCACCTGGCATCACATAAGACAAAATGAGAATTCCTCCTCAGGGGGGATTTCAGCCTGGACTGAATGGGGAAATACTCAGGACTGTATGTTGCTGTACTCAGCAAGTTGTACCTGGTTCATATAATAAAATGTCCAATGAGGCCATCACAATGGGGAGACCACAACTACCTCCTGGACTAGATTGCCACAAGCAGAGCAGACCATATTCAAGGCTTGGGCACTCTACCTGATGCTATAAGTGACCATACCCTGGTTTATTACATAAGGAGGGCATACACCCCAAAGCCTCCCCCGAAAGAAATACACTTTCTGGACTTTTTTAAAATTAACATCAGCAAGCTACATGTGGATTTCTGCCACACCAACTGGTCCCCAATTTACCAGGCAGATACATAGATACATAGATACATAGACAGTGTCGGCAGATAAGGGCCTATGGCCCACCCAGTCTGCCCATTTGAGCTTGTAAGTTCAGTTTGTTTTCCTAGACATCTGTTGCCCCTTACCCCTGACCTCCAGAATTCCTTTATGTCTATCCCATGCATTCTTAAATCCCATGATTGTTTCAGCCCCCACCACTTCCTCTGGCAGGGTGTTCCACTTGTCCACCACCCGTTCTGTGAAGAAATTCTTTCTCATGTTTCCTCTGAATCATCCTCCCTCCAACTTCATCCCATGCCCTCTAGTCCTGGAACATCTTTTTCACTTAAAAATAGTGTTTTCCTGCACCCTGTTCCTCCCTGTAAGATACTTGTATGTCTCTATCATATCCCTCTCTCCTCTCCTCTCCTCCAGGGAGTACATGTTCAGTTCCTTCAACCTGTCTTCATAGGACTTGTGATGCAATCCATGCACCATCTTTGTTGCCCTCCTCTGACCTTCTCTACCCTGTCTATGTCCTTACGTAGGTATGGTCTCCAGAACTGTACACTGTACTCCAGGTGGGGCCTCACTAGTGTCTTGTATAGCGAAATTATGACCTCCTTTTCCTGCTGGTGATGCCCCTGCCTATACATCCCAGCATCTTATTTGCTTTACCTGCTGCCTTGTCACACTGTTTCCTACCTTGAGGTCATCAGAGATGATAACCCCAAGATCCCTTTCCTGCTTGGTGCATGCTATATCCTCACCCCCCAACTGATATATTGTGCCAGGGTTTTTGTGCCCCATATGCATTATCTTGCACTTCTTTGCATTGAATTTCAACTGCCAAACCCCTGACCATTCTTCAAGTTTCTGCAGGTCGCGTCTCATTCTGTCTACACCCTCTGGTGTGTCTACTCTGTTACAGAGCTTTGTGTCATCAGCGAACAGTGAAATTCTGCCTTCTAGGTCTCGCAATGTCACTGATGAAGATGTTGAATAGGACCAGTCCAGCACTGATCCCTGTGGTACCCCACTGGTCACTCTTCCCTCTGTGGAGTGACAGCCATTTACCACCACCCTCTGTGGAGTGACACCCAGCCAGTTACCTACCCACCACACTACTGTCCTGCCCACACCCATATTCCCCAGTTTGTGTAATAGTCTTCTATGTGGCACAGTGTCAAAAGCCTTGCTGAAGTCCAGATAGGCCATGTCCACTGCCCTCCCTGATCCACCTCCCTAGTCACCCAGTCAAAAATTCAATGGGTTGGTCTGACATGGACCTCCCCTGGTGAAACCATGCTGCCTTGGGTCCTGAAGTCCATTGACAACCAGATGTTCCACCAATCTCTCCTTCAGTAGTGCTTCCATGATCTTCCCACTACCGAGGTGAGGCTGACTGGTCTGTAGTTCCCTGTTTCCTCTTTGTTCCCACTTTTGTATAAGGGACTACATCTGCTGTCCTCCAGTCTTTGGGTACCTCCCTGTTTCCAGTGATCAGTTAAACAGGATAGCCGAGGTTCAACCACCACCTCTCTTAGTTCTTTAAGGACCCTGGGTGCACCCCATCTGGCCCCATTGCTTTATCAACTCTTATTACTTCCAGTTCCTTCAGGACCCTTTCTCGTGTAAAGGGACTTGTGTCCATTCTACACCATTCTCACCCCTTGTACTCCCTTCAGACCCATTACCCTCCTCTTCCTCAGTAAAGACTGAGCAGAAATACCTGTTCAATATGTCAGCTTTACTGTTGTCATCCTCCACGTGGCCCCCATCCTCCCCCTTCAGTCTCACTATCCCTCCCTTTGTCTTTCTTTTTTCACTTATGTACCTGTAAAAGGTTTTGTCCCCTCTACCCACTGATTTTGCAATGTGCTCTTCTGTCTGAGCTTTGGCTTCCCTTACTGACCTCCCTGCCTCCCTTTGCTTCTCCTGGTACTTCTCCCTATCCCCATCTGCCTGTGTCTTTTTGTATTGCCTGAATGCAATCTTTTTGGCTTTCACTTTCTTTGCTACAAAAGTATTCTGCCTGTCCATGTGTATTTTATTTTTCTAATGGTTTAACCAGTAAAGATGCACCAAGCTGAAAGCTTGTTTACAGGTGTGACCTGGGAGCACAGGGAAGTTAAGTGACTTGCTCAGAGTCGCACAGTACGCAAGTGGGGGCAGTGGGATTCAAACCCAGGTCTCCAGATTTGCAGTTCAGTGCCTTAAACCACTGTGCTATGCTGCCTATGTTGTTGACATTGCTGTATCCTACCTCATAACCACCCTAAAGGAATTTCAAAATAAGCACCTTCCCAATAAAAGAAAGAGAGTCCAAGGCACAGCAACAAAATGGGTGAATAGTGAGAGCCTTACCAGCATCAAGAACAGGGACAAGACATGGGTTACTGCAAAGAAAAATGTCCGTCAAGCTGACTGGAATGAATATCGTAGGCCGAGGAACACATGCAAGAAAGAAATTCAGGCAGGAAAAAGGGCTTACTCTCTTAGCTACTACAGAAATTGACCAACAAAGTACATGTTTCCAGAACCATATTAAGACTTTCTTGGTACAAGTTGGATGCTGAATGATCACTGATATGACTGTTAATGGTGCCAACTGCAATAACACCTATACCATTGTGAATGCCCTAAACATCCACTTCTCCAGCCTCTTGGACTATGAGAGGCTGACCAGTCAACCCTCTGTCTCTCCAACTGTGTCCCCAGCCCAGGCCTCCACTTCATTTAGTTTTAAACAGGTCACCACACTTGAGGTTCTGAGACTTCTGAGGAAACTACCTGAGCATGGATCAGTGGGATCAGATGACCTACTATCAAAATTCTTTAAACTAGCAGCCCCTGTTATAGCGGCACCAGTTGCCAGCATCTACAATGTTTCTATCAGTATGCAGGGAATACAGTTTCTCTGAAAGATAGTATAAGCTGCCCCATCCATAAGAAAGGGGACACAAAAGGCATCAACAACTATCATCCAATTGTAATATTGTCAGCACTAAATAAAATTCTTGAAAAACTGGTAGCCAACTAGATCAAGGACTACATAAAATAAAATAACCTTCTCCCCCCCAGCCCAATATTGCTTCAGGAAGGGGCACAGTATGGCCACAGTGCTTATCAAACTCAATAATTACATCAAGCTATTGATGGATAAAGGGTTATACACTGGAGAGATTTTCATGGATTTAACTAAAGCATTCGATCTGATGAATCGCATATTGCTACTATATACACTGGCCACATTTGGATTTTCCCAATTTGGTACAGCAGTTTCCTATATGGGCAAAAGTAATTTGTTCAGATTGACAATTGCAAATCTGATTTCTCTCCTACCAGCATTGGCGTACCACAAGGCTCAATTTTCGGACCACTACTTTTCTCACTGTTTGTGAGTAGGCTGCCTCAAATGTGAAGTGCTAGCTCTACCTTCTTATATGTGAATTATATGCTGTTATACACCAGCACCAAGGACATCACCTCCATTAATACTACACTTAAGTTGAAATGTGCCTGTCTACATGAGTGGCTAGTTTTAAACAAACATTCTGAATACCACAAAAATGGTGGCAATGCTGTTTTGTATCAGCACCAGGGGTCAAAGCTAGCTCTGCAACACTGGTAAGATGTGGCTCAGACAGTTTGCTCCTTGATTTGGTGGACTCTTTCAGATACCTGGGTATAAACTTCAACCCTTCATTAGATTTCAGTCTCCATATCACTAAGACTTGTACGGCAGCCAATATCAAGCTGGGGCTGGCCTACAAAGCTCTAAGGCAAAATTAGTGATCATGCAGGGGGTAATACGACTCAGCCTGACTTATGGAATCACTTCTTAAAAGGATGCAAACAATGGACTATTGTAGAAGTGGGACATCTGTTATAATAGTACGTGTCCTTTGCACTATCAGTACCTAGGCACACCCACCATTGCGTACTTTACTCCAGTCTGAGCTGGCTCTTTGCTTCTTACCTATACCACAGAATGCACAATTGACAGTATCATCAGAAATGGAACACCAATATCCCTTGCATGCTTGATAAACTGGCCCATCAGACTTGCCTGCTAAGATCTACCAAAAGTCACTCCTTAGTACACCCAAATGCACCAATGGATGAGTGAGCAGGCATTTGTGGTATCCACCAAAACTGTGGAACTCCTGCCTTCAACTGTGAGGCAGTCCACCACACCTGATCTTAAAATGAGCTCTGTACCTACCTCCTGGCCTCTGATATATGCACTTGCGACCTAACCCCTGGGGAAGACACCTTGTTAGGCTTCCTTTTCATGTCCCTTCAGCACATATTCAGGCACTTATCACTCTAGCTGGCTTTTAAATAGCAGGCAAGGACAGGCTGTGAAGTCTCCCACTGTGAGAATGGAATAGTTTCTCCATTTATTTAGACCATACTCTATCTCCTTGAAACTGTATTGTGTATTCCCCTGTATCTATGGATAGCTTAGTGTTATGACTAATTTCTGCTGTACAGTAGGTATCACCGTGCCTGTCTATACTATAATGTGTTTGACCCAAGTCTTTATTATGTAATAGTATTCACTGTGATGTGATGTGCTTTTACCTATATTTGTATCTCTCCCAGGTCATGACTTGAAAATAGGCAATCTCTTCATCTACAGCACTTACACAGTAATCAAAAACTAAATATATAGAGCACGTTAACTGTAAATAAAGGTACTTACTTGGTGGACAAGCACTACTAGGGATACAGGAGTTGTCTGAAGATCAAAGTCATGTTTAACAAATGATCTGTGCTTACACAGTGATTGGTTACTCCCTTAAGAAAAACAGTATCATGGCAAAGATAATTCTTAGCATGGTCAATGAAACTGCAGAATGAAATGTTAGAAGAGCTTTATTTATTTATTTTAAAGAGAATTACCAGGAAAGAAAAACAGCCATAAAGCTAATTTTCAGATGTGTCCTGGTGGAAAGGGGAGGGAAGGGGATAACTACAAAATAACAGGTAAAAATAGTAATATGATGATGCAATAGAGTACAGCAATGTACAGTAACACACAGTAATGTACTATCATAATAACAGTACAAATTAATTAGATCTGGAATGTGAGGTACCAGGCCCTCACAGGCTGTAATGTCAGGAAAAGGACAGAGTAGGAAGAGGTCAATTAAAACTGGAGACAGGAGGGGGGCATAGGGAGGAGACAGGTGGAGGGAAAGAAGAGAAGGGAGAGATGGATTAAGGTATGAAAAACAAGTATAGAGGAATGGAAAGGGGAAAATTGATGGGGAAAGAATATGTGGAGGAGAAGGAGCATGGAGAAGGTTGAGAGGAGGAGGAAGTGGGTGCAGGAAGAATGGGAATGAGGATGAGGTACTGTAGCAGTGGAGGACAATGAGGAGGGGAGTGAGAAAGAGAGGGAGAAATTGAAGGGAGGAAGGGATTTTAAAGGTAGATGGGGAAGAAGAAGGGAGGGATTGAAAGGGGGAGAGGATGAGTGTAGAGATTGTAATACATTAGAAGTAGGACACAGGAGGTGCAGAGAGGTGCAGGATATTGGGGGCAAGTAGAGTGTAGTGAAAGAGGAAAGGGGGAAGTCAGGACATTGGGCTATGGGCATTTGCAGGAGGGGACTTAGAGTAGAGAGGAAATAGAGCTTTTGGAGGAGGCAGAGTGAATTGTTAGAGGAAGATAGTTCCAGAAAATAGGAAAGTAGAAGAAAGCATTCTGCCCAGCAAGGAATTTATGAGAAGGAGTAGTAGGGATGACAGCCTGAGTTATAGAGAGAGTAAAAGGAAGGAAGCATGGGGGAGAGAAGCGAGATAAGGGGGGGGGGTGAAGCCAGCCAGAATTAAGAAATGAAGGAGGTGCAGTGGGCTAGGTGGCAGTCTGCCAATGTGGATTGGGAAAGAGCAGAGTACAGAGAACAGTGGTGAGTACGGAGAAGGCAAGCTAAGGCAAAACTGCTGAAGAAGTGGAAGAGGGGGTCTAGTCTGGCCAACATGAACTTAGGAGCAGCACAACAGATAATATCATCATAATCAAAGATGGGGAGAATCATCTTAGAGAAGATGTTTCAGTGAGCAGATATAGGGATGCAGCTTTTATTCCTATAAAGGGCAGAGAGCATGGGGTGGAGTTTTTTGTGAATCACATCTGCGTGCTGAGAGAAGCCAAGGCACCGTTCAAGTAAGACACCAATGTATTTAAATGAGGATACATTGTCAATAGTACCCCATCTAAGGTATGGAAGGTGGGGTGGGAGGGGAGCCTAGACAGCATCTGCCTAGTGCCAAAGTACATGAAGACCGTTTTCTTTGCATTTAGGGATAACTGATTTGACCTGAACCATTTCTGGACAGTGTCAAAATCATGTTGAAGCCTGGGGCACGATTCCAAGATGCATGGCGCAACTCGCATGTGTATGCAGGTTGCATTATGTGCCACTATGCTGGGGACCCTGGACCCCATTTCAGAACAGGCAACGGTCCCCAGCACTTATGTCCTGGAACTTGCAGCAGCTATAGAGTTGTGCCACAGGAATGGTGCAATGGACCCAGGTGCCGCAAGCTACAGACTACACTAAACAGCCCCCCAGAGCTCCCCCTGCCTCGTAACAAGCTCATAATCCCCTGGGGGCCTTGGGGGGTAGGCTGGGTGGAACAAGTGCGGGGGAGGGGCACTGTGCAATATAGACCTGGGTGACACGCCGAATTGTGGCAGGTGGGGGGTGGCACTGTGCTGGGTGGGGTCCATGAGGCATGACTTTGTGCGTTTCATGGCACTGCGGGGGGGGCATCCATCTTTTTGCCAGGATGGATGCTCCTTAGATCAGCTAAGTGCTGGCCTAACTCCGCAGTGCCGTATTGGGACCTGGAATGGTGTAGGCAGGGTACAGCAGCTGCCCTTTCTAAATAGAGTGCAGCCACTGCCGTAACTCCACTTCTGCCCTGCTGTAGGGGCTGTGGCTGGAGGAAGGCCCCTTGGACACAGGCTGCAAGGGCCTTGGTGCAGGCCATGTCTGAGAATAGCAAAAGGCGTAACACATGTCGCAAGATGCGATTTGTGCCAAAGGGTTTGGCGCAAGTCACCAAGCGACATGTTTAACCCCTTTTAGAATCAGGCCCCGGATGTTAACTCTGAAGGAGATTACCCAAAGGCAACAGGACTGTGACATCTGCATACATATGTATGGAAGCAGAGGAGCAGGCTGAGTGAAGGTCCCCTTCCCCGGGTGCGTGCCTGAAAATAGGCAGAATTTGTCTTGTGCACTTACCTGGTCAACAAAAACTAAATAAATAAATTGAGGAATATGGAGAAGAGCAACGGGCCAAGGATGGAAGCCTTGGGGTACACCAGTGAGGATGAAGGGGGTGAGCAGTGCATCTCCAATTCTCAATGATTGAGATCTTCCTTCCAGGTAGGAATGGAACCACTTGGTTGCTGACTCTGGGAGACCCACTGACATGAGTTTTCCAGGGAGAAGATGGTGGGAGGCAGTGTCAAAAACTTTCACTAGATCAGAAAAGTTGGCAGCAGTGAGGTGGCCTTAGTTCATGCCAGTATGAATGGACTCAGTGAGCCTGAAAAGAGAGGAGGTGGTGGAGTGTGTTTGCAAAGCCAGATTGGAAGAGGAAGAAGAAGAGGAGGAGTCAAGGATGGAATAGAGCTGAAACAGAACTATGCATTCTTGTACTTTGGATAAGGTTGGAAGGAGTGATATTGGGCGGAATTTGCTGGGAAAGGAATAGTTACCACCTTTAGGGAGAGGGATGACTATTGCATGCTTCCAGGAGTCTGGGACTGAGGCAAGAGATCTCGGTAGGTTAGGTCGAGAAGAGAGGAGATAGAAATGGCACTGGCAGGTGCAGAGAGGTGCAGGAGCTTGGTTCAAGCCCATTCGTGCTCCCACCTTTTAGAGGATTGCGAGATAGGAGGGCATTTAGAGAGGAAGACTGGGTAACTGGCAGAAAAGAGAAGGGATGTACAGGGGAGGTCATGGGGGATGTAGGGAGTGGAGAGGTGGCAGGAAAGACAGACAGGAGTGAGGAAGCACAGGTGGCGAAGTAGGAGTTGAAATCAGAGGTGACAGAAGAGGGGTCGAAATGGTGCAGTCACCCACCTTGAGGATTGGAGAAGGGGAATAGGTAGATGGGGAGAAGAGGGCATGAATTACTTCCAGAACATACAGGGATGATTTAGATTATTCTGAAAAGAGGAGGAAGAAAACTCAGCCTCATCTAGCCTAGTGGACCTAGAACAAGTATTTCTCAAGGCACAGTACTCATTAAGATTCGCCAGCGTGCAGATGACTTGTAAGACTTTAAGCCAGGTCATGTGCACAGATGCAGGCCGAAGTTCAGCTGAGATCCAGGGGAGGTGTGAGCCCTCACCCTGGCTTTTAGGGGGCATGCTGATCCCAGATTAGTAATAATTTAGAGAGAAATATTGGAGGGCTTGGTTGATATTACTGGCCATGGAGATAGGGGACCAGTTGATGGAAAGCAGATTAGCATGTAACAAGGATGAGCCACTTGACCGGAATGACTTGATGACTGTACTGTATACCTTGTTTATGTACTTATATACTCTATAGATTGCTATTTTATTATTGAGTAACAACTGAAAGGGTAGGAGAGTAACTGTGATAGTCAAAAGCCTTTTCTGATTCCAATTTTTTAGTAATCATATTAATCCTAAAGTTTGTTAATATAGATTTGAACACAATTGTATGTTTTTTGTGACTAAGCACCTTGCACATATTGTATCTTGTGCTCTTCGTTTTGGCTTGGATGACTGTGAAAATAAGCACATTACTGACATGACCTTCCAGACAACCAATCAATCAATAGAGCACAATTCCATGCAACACACTGGTTAGAAACAATGCTAGCACAGCTGTCCTCGATAAGTGTTCCTCTTTCTTAAGTTCCCTTACCTTCAGGACTGCTATCAGTGTGGCTCCATTATGTGGACAAGTGGCTTGACCTCTGTCCATTGCCCCCCCCACCTATTTTCTTAGCTTTTAAATTTCTCTGGTGAGCTATAAGTACCCCTTATTTAAACCCCAGCCCCCACTGGGTTGATTACCACCTGGGCCATTGCTCAACTTCTTCAGATTCTTTCTCATCCTAGCCTCCTCCCTACCTCCCAGTTATGTATCTATCCAGCTGTCTTACCTTTGTCCTTTTCCTATTCTCATGTCTGCTTCCTACTACCTCCCTCCACCAGCCATCTTCCCAGCTACCACTCCTCAGCTCTTTCTTTCTTCCTTCACATTCCCATTTCTGTGTCCCAGCTCTCAGCACCTCTTGCCTCTCTCTTTCCCACCCCCTTGGCACCCAGGTGACCCACTCCTCCCATCTGTCTCCTTCTGGCTACATTTAATGCACTTCAGATTCTTCCACCCTTACCACCCTCCTACCCCTCCCTATGCACCTCCTATTCACCTTTATTGCCCCAAATTCACCATCAAGCTCTTACTTTCCCTCCTGCTCCTAATGGCTGATGATGTTGAGCCTAACCTCGGCCCTGTCCACTCCCTTCTCACTGATCTTTCTAAAGGATTCCATGTGGCCCACATCAGCATCCGCAGCTTCCTTCCCAAAATCAATCAGCTACAATCTCTTTTTATCTCTCTCCACCCAGATGTTCTAATTGTTTCTGAATCTTGGCTCTTTCCCAAAATTCCTGACTCTGCCATCACAATCCCATGGTGCACTCTCACCACCAAGACTGCTCCGCTAATGGTAGTGGTATAGCTATAGATAGATAGACAGATATTTTTATTTATAAAGTGCCCAATTCCTAAGACTCTGGGTGCTGAGCAGTAAAATCATAATTCAATATTATTTAAAATCACCATGCATACATAATAAAATCAATACAAATACATAATATCATTCAAACAGCAAACTAACTTTATAAAAGCCAATTCAGACAGGTAGGTTTTCAGTCCCCTTTTAAAAGCTTCCACTGATGGGGCCTCCCTTAGTTAGTCAGGTAAGGAGTTCCACAGGGTTGGTGTGGCCACTGCAAATGCTCTATCTCCTGAATGACACAACCTAACCATAGGGAACCCCCAGGAGGCCCCCCCTCAGCATAACGAAGCATCTGGGTCAGGCAGTAAGGGTCAAGGAGATCTTGCAGATAAGCAGGACCCCGTCAAGCAGGGTTTTATAGGTAAGGAGCCCTGTCTTGAAGACAATCTTCCACCTGACCAGCAACCAGTGTAGTCTGTGGAGGACAAGGGTAATATGCTCACACCTCTTTACCCTGGTCAGAAATCTTGCCACCACATTCTGCACCAGCTGCAGTCTGCAGAGGTTGCCTCCAGATAACCCAAGGTACAGGGCATTACAGTAATCCAGCCTGGAAGTTACAAAAGCATGTGCCAGTGTTTGCAGGTCCTCAGAAGGGATCAGGGCTCGAATTCGGGCAATGTTCCTGGGATGATAAAAAACACTTTTGGCTGTGGCTGACACCTGAGCATCAAGTGTCAGGTCATCATCCAGGATCGCACCCAAATCCTTTACCTGTCTAGAAGGGACAAGGGGAACGCCCACCAATACTAGATTAAGGGACAACCCCCCCA
Source organism: Neoceratodus forsteri (assembly GCA_016271365.2). NCBI lineage: Eukaryota > Metazoa > Chordata > Ceratodontiformes > Ceratodontidae > Neoceratodus > Neoceratodus forsteri. Next base: position 19,389,573 of record JADMNL010000035.1, read on the forward strand.
GCCCCCCTCCTTCACGATGACTCAGCTCTACCACCAGAACCTCAGTTTTGTCTGAGTTGAGTCTAAGCCAGTTTTGCATCATCCATGACTGATTTCCTGAGGCAGCTGTTAAATACGGAGTCCGACACCTGGACATCAGGTGAACAGGATAGGTACATTTGGGTATCATCTGCATAGCAGTGAAAATGCAACCTGTACCACCTGATAATGTCCTTCAATGGCAGCATGTACACTGTGAACAATAAGGGCAACAAGACACACCCCTGTGGCACTCCACAACTCAGAGGCTTCGGGCTAGATGAGACAAGTCCCATTTTCACCCTCTGTACTCTGTCCATCAGGTATGACCTGAGCCAGCTGATGATATTGCCAGACAGGCCACACCAGAACCATAGGCAGTCAAGCAGCACCTCATGATCTACAGTGTCAAATGCCACAGAGTGATCCAGGAGAATCAAGATGGTACAAGCTCTCCTGTCCCTCACCATCAGGAGATCATTAAGCACCCTTACCAGGACAGTCTCTGTACTATGCCCCGCATGGAACCCAGACTGAAATGGCTCATTGGTAGATGAAGATGTGAGGTGTGTCTCAAGCTGAACAGCCACCATTTTAGCTATAACCTTCCTTAAAAATGGGAGGTTTGAGACCGGCCTGTAGTTGCTGAGGCAGTCAGGGTCCAAAGAGGACTTCTTTAAAAGGGGTCTAACCAGAGCATCTTTCAAGGACACTGGGAAGATACCACTCCTCAATGAACTCCAGACAACCTCAGCAGCCACAGGTCCTATAAGGTCCAAACATCCAACCACAAGGCAGATCAGACCTGGGTTCAGATCACAATATGTAGGCCACAGCTTTGAGATTATCCCCATCACCTTTTCCACTCCAACTAGCTCAAACTCATCCCAGACAGGAGGAGTGTTTCAGCACAACTCAGGCTGGACACTGCATCCCTTTCGAGAGACATTTGAGGAGACCTCAGCCCTGATAGAGGACACCTTGTCAGCGAAAAACAAAACCAAATCCTCGCACTTTGTACTGGAAACTGCTCCTCCCACGCGTACAACCCACAAGTATAGATATAATTCCAGAGTTTCTTTCCTGAGTATGAGGGAGCCAGAGGCAGGAGTCTTTAAGAGATGATGTCCACAGGTCAGAGTGCTGGGCATACCCTTGAAATGAATGGAATTATTTTTATTAATATTGTATACATTATGACGGTGAATTGAGAATAATGAAAGCCACTGTTATGCTAACAAGGCCCTTGTTAATCAAGCAGTGGCCTTCATTAATCTCCAACTCTCCATCAATAATGTATAAAATAGTAACAAAAAAACCCCAACAAGATTCATTTCAATGGTGCATGCTCCTGCAGTCTCCCTTGCCCTATGTCATACTGTGCCTGAGTGTGGGGATGTGCAGGTCAGCATCACTGGAGAGGGGCCATAAGCCTGACTATAGTGGGGCTGCAATAGCCTGTGCATACCATACCACACAACTGTCTCTGAATGCAAGGAACAGCCCACATTTAACCCCTGAAAACTGCTCTGCGCCTCATCCATCCCTCATGGAAAACATGCTGCTCTCACAAAGGATGTCCTGTAAATTTAGACTTTATGGCACGGGCGCCATTTCATATTTCAGCAGTGGGGAGCCAACAACCAGTGGAGGCCTGGCGCTAGTTAGCGCCTAAGTGGCAAGCTCTGGAATGTCTGGAACATCTCTAAAAGGTAACACTCCCCTAAAAGAACATCGTCCCGATTTCTCTCCCCAAATCCATTCCATTCAAACCCATCCCATATGGTCATAAAGTCACCAAACGTGCAGAAACATGAAAACACATCAATATTTTAGTCCTTCCTCCTGCTCCAGTGAATATCTACATATTTACTCTTACTTACCTTATATTTACTCTTACTTACCTGACCATCTGGCCAGAACCTGTGGCCTAGCCCAGTGTGACAGCAGCCCAATTTTCAATCTGCTCCTCCTCCTCTGTCCTTCTGCCAGAAGCTGGATGCTAGAATTGACCATCCCTGGTCCCCAATGTGGCCATGACCAAGTCACCTCATCAATTGAACCCACCCAACCTGTGTGCTGCTTGCTTCTTGCTTGGCTGCTGCCCCACTGCAGTGATCAAAGCCTATGAAAGCTGTCTATACCGCTGTCACCACTGCTGCTAGGCATAGCTTGCTACAACGGAGGGCCTGTGCTGTTTTTTTGGGGGGGGTTTTTTGCAAGGTGAGCCTGGTAGAGTAAGTAGGTAGTATAATCTCAAGTTAGCTTCTAGCTCACCCTCTGCCCCTTCAGCCACCGAGGAGATGGAGACTCACTAAGAGCAGATCAAGAAAAATATGCTGCCACAATATTGCTATTGACAGTTCAGTGCTCATCGACTCCTCCAAGCTGTAGTGTGCAGCCTGTCTACTCTGTGGTGGGAAAGACAGTGTTGCACTCAAGTGACTCGTATGATCTTTCTTGGCTGGAGCTACTCCACATCATGTGTGATGGTGCCACCACTAATAGGTGGAGAGAGAGTGGACAACACAATACAAGCTCAGTTGAATCATGAGTTCTCCTGCAGCATGAGCACACACAGGCCAGGGGGACAGTTATTGTGCAAAATATTAAATCCAAATTGAATGCCATTATTGCCACACCATAAGAACAACCTAGACACAATTCCACATGGGGGGCAACTGCCCCTCTTTGCCCTACCTAAATGGCACACTTGCTTTATGGTAGAAATTCATTCTCAGGAGTTAATATCGGTACAAGTAAAAACAGTTGCTCCCACCATGTTCTGAGGTACAGTACTGTATCTTTATGTTTCAGGATGTGTCTTGATCATAGTGATTGTTGGTGTCCGTCATTGTCTCTCATTTCAGTGGCAAAATGTGAGGTATGGTGCATGCTTCCAAGACCCTACTCAGCACAAAGAGTGCTGAGCATGGCCTTAGTGTATATGCTAAATACAGTATGACAAAGGGAAAGTAAGTGAGCTGAAACAGTCATGGTGAAACACATTTGTAGCACTAAATATGCATCATGGGATTTGCATAGCTCAAAATAAAAAGGTCAGGCTTCACAACACAGAGGTCCCTCTTCATACATCTGGAATAGGGGATGTTGGCTGACTATATACTAGGCATTTTATGCAGTAAGCAAACAATACTTTACAAATAATGGCAATTTAGTGACAACAATCAAAAGCAATTAAACAACTTACAAGGATCAGAATTAATGAGTTTACCTAATTTTTTTGTGGTTAAATTTTATTGATTTGACTTATTAAGGCGATACAAACATTAAAACAGTCGGATACATTGCAAAGATCTTACAGACTGTTACATATGTCTGTAGAAGCAGAGAACGGAACATGCTGGCCAAATAGTAACAAACTGAATATACTAGCCAGGTAAGCAGTAGGATAATACTCTGTGCCTGGATGTACAACACCTACCCAGCTGGCGATTAACTTTGAAAGTATTAGCAGTTGGTGCCTTGCATTATAGCTAACTCATACAAACATATCTTACCTGGCCCCATCCTGCTAGTTTCTGCAGTATTTGATAAAGCATCAGAAATTATGAGAGGTCCAGGGCCGCTGTCCTCCACATTACACCTACAAAATACAAGAGGTCACACACACAAAGCAAACAGGTCTTCATTGTCAGAGAAGATACTATTCTTTACTGATATTATACCATGTCATCCGTAGAGCAGGGTCCCCTATAACTCAGTAACAATCTCTCCAGCACTTGCCCCTAAATGCACCATGAGAGGAGACCATTATAGTAGCATGGTTGTACCTATTCAGCCGATTCCCTCCCTAGGTTTCAAAAACAGAAGGAGGGAGTTCAGAGGGCAGTATATTTAAAGAGGGTATTGGTCACATATGTGTGATATTCTGGCCCAGTTGGCAACTTGAGCCATGGAGGTAAGTACCTCCCACAGGGAGGGGATTATCTGGCACCACCATTTACACAGTAGGAGTCTTTTAACCTGCATACTGAGTGTCAGAAGTAGTTTCAACTCGGAGAGATGAAGGTGAGGGGCCGGGGTCTGGAGTCCTAATAATAGCAACTCAGGGAACTGAGGCACAGGCTTCCTAAGTATTTTGGACCCCATCTCACAGGTAGCCTGCCATAGGGGCTGGATCAGCCTGCATGACAAAAGTATATGGAACAGGTCTCCTGGGAGTTCCTGACGCCTCCAACACAGGTCAGACTGAGCAAGTTTTGCCTTGGCAAGGACTACAGGAGTCCTGTACCAGGAGTGAATTATCTTGTTCTGTATTAATTGACTACTGGTGTCAGGATATGCCCCGTGAACTAGTTTTAGACAAGACTTCCACTCCAGGTTCGTAATAGGGGCATGCAGTGCTTTCTCCCATTTATTACTTGGATTCCTCTGCTTGGGACGGTATGGTACTCCGAATGGCCATATATACTCAGCTTGACTGTCCTCTTTCTAGGGCCAGCCATGACTCTACCTGGGAGAGTTTTTGCTCTTGGTGCTGCTTATGCCTGTACATAAGGATGGCACTTCTTATTTGGAGGAATCGCCAGAAGTCTTTGGGAGAGATCCCATAAGAGCTCCGCAGGCCCTGAAAGGAATTAAGGGTATCTGTACCAGGAACAAGCATATCTCAAGCAATGAGATACCACCATGTTCCCATAAGGGCCATGCAATTGGTTGTTTATTGATGGTAATCTCATTATTGCCCCATAAGTGGGGTAAGTCTTAGGGGAGATGGGAGGCCCCAACTTCTTATGCACCTTGGCCCAATATTCAGAGAGGAACCTATAGTAGGATGAGAGTGAATGCTCTTAGGAGGATGGTTAAATAACAATAGTACCAAGTGAGTACGCTGACATACCTCTCTCTCATATCCAGCTACTAGGAGGCGTTGTGTCCAGGAAAAGGTACCATTTTAACATCTGAACCAGCTGAAAGACCCATTTATACCCCTCTAACCATGGAAGGCCCCAGCCCCCTTCTGACCAATGAGCTCTGAGCTTATTTCTACTGTACCTAGGTTTTTTACCCTCCCACAAAAAGGATCCCAACAGGGAGTCTAACTTAGTAAACCAATAACAAAGTATTTTCAAAGGAATGTGGGAGAGAAGATACATAATTTTTGGTGCTGTGACCATTTTAATTGCAGCTATTTTACCTACAAGTGACAGTCGAAGAGATTTCCATCTGTCCAGTTCTGTACGAATGGAAGCAAAAAGTGGTTTCATATTCAAGTCCCAGATTTTATGCAGATTAGGAGAGATAGTAATGCCCAAGTAGGTAATCCCCTCCGGTGCCCTTTGGAGCCCATGCTGAGTAACCATTTGAGAGGTACACTTACAGTTTAAAGGTAGGACCTCCGTCTTGGCCAGGTTAATCTTGAGCCCTGAAAATGTAGAGAAATCTGACAAGGTGGACAGTAGGGGAGGGAGGTAGGTGACGATATTGGCTATAGGGAGCAACAGGTCATCCGCATACATAAGAGTAGGGTATGCCCTTGTTCCCACCTGGACCCCGGAAATTAGAGGATTTTGCCTAATAGCAGCTGCCAGGGGTTCTGCTGCCAATATAAAAAGTAGTGGGGAAAGTGGGCAGCCCTGACGAGTACCCCTACCCAGTATGAATGGGGGAGATAGCATCATATTGGTGAGTATCCGTGCAGCTGTGGATGAATATATTGCCCCAATCCAGGCCCAAAACCCTGCCCCCATGCCCATAGTGCAAAGTACTTGTTGGACATAGTCCCACTCCAGGGAATCAAAGGCCTTTTTGAAATCTATTGCAATGGCAGCAGTGGGGGAAGATAATGTTTGGGCCTTATGGATCAAATTTACCAACGATCTAATATGGTCTGCTCTAAAGCGGCCCTTAACAAAGCCTACTTGGGATAGGTGGATCAAACTGGGAAGGAGAGGATTAAGTCTGTTAGCTAGTATTTTTAGCTAGCACCTTGCTGTCAGCATTCAATAATGAAACAGAGCAGTAGCTGGACACTTTAAGAGGGTCTTTATTTTTTTGGTAGGATAGTAATAGTCACCTCCCTAAGGGATGAAGGGAGAGACCCTGTTTGCAATGACTCAGTAAATACTTGTTGTAATACCAGAGAGATTATGGGATGCAACAGCTGCCACACTTCAATAGGGAAACCGTCCCCTCCTGAGACCTTTCCCTTTTTAAGGGAGAGGATGGTGTCTACCACCTCCTGGGTTGAGATCGGGGTATCTAGGGTATCAGCTTGGGCTTTCGAGATTTTGGGGAGATGTAGGGCCTCCAGAAATGGGCGGACCCATGGAGGTCTGGGGCTCTGGAGGATTTATATAACGAGGAGTAAAAATCCATCATTACTTGATTAATACCTTGTTCTGAGGTCTGGGTCCTACCCCCTGCATCCTCTAAAGCCGCTATATGTCTTTTGGCTTGCTGCTTTTCAAGACGGTATGCCAGCAGCTTACCCCCCTTTTCTCCCCCTTCCCAATATTTATGCTTGAGTCTAATGATCGAAATCTCTGCCTTTCTAGAGACCAGCTCGTTCACTTGCATCTTCAGAGAGGTGACCTTGTGACCTGCCTCTGACCTAAGGGAAGGGACATGAAGGGCCTTAAAAGTAAGCTCCGCTTCTCTGAGTTGTCATTCAAGTCCCCTCAAATGTTGTTCCCTCCTCTTTCAGTGCCAGCTCGCATACTGTATTATCGCCCCTCTTAGAGTAGCTTCGAATGCCTCCCATGTGGTACCTGCAGAGGAATCTGCTATGACGTTATGCCGAAAAAATTCTGTTGCTTCCTTTTGAAGCCAAGGGGGAAAGCCTGGGTCACAAAGTAGCAATTTTCAACATAGGGATTTTAGGACCTCTGGTCATGAACAGTGTCACTGTCATTTTCTTAATCTGTCACGAACATTGATTTCTCACAGCAATCGCGCTATTCTGCGCCGCAAGTGAGAAAACACATTTCGTCCAGGATGTGAAAAATGACAGCTGTACTGTTCATAAGGAGGTGTGAAAAATGCCAGTGTTGAAAATCTGGTGTGAAAATATTACTGATTTGCGAAGTTACAAGGGTGCATGGAAACTGCACAATGCACGCTCGTAACACAGTCATTTTATGGACTTTTATCACAAAATTTTCAACATACGCATTTTAGGACCTCTGCACATGAACAGTGTCACTGTGGTTTTCTTAATGTGTCCTGAACACTGATTTCCCACAGCGACTGCAATATTCTGCGTTGGCAGTGCAAAAACGCATTTCAGCCAGAATGTGAAAAAATGACAGTTGTGCTGTTCATAAGGAGGTGTGGGCATATCCAGTCATTGGTTTGTCACCACTCCAGAGACCCTGCTGTAACATAGGACCACGGAGGACCCTGGGCGGGGGGGTGATCAACTCTATAGTTCCGGCACAGCTATATTGAGCTCGCTCACTCCCCCTCTCTCACTCTCTCATTCTATTTTTCCCAACGCTGCAGGCTGCCCTTTTGTACTGGGCTTCTGCTTGCATTGGCACCTTTTTCTACCCACAAAGAAATCCTCAGCAGTCCAGACACAGCTCCATTGAGTTCACTCACTCCCCCTCTCTCACTCGCTCATTCTGTGTCTCCCCATGCTGCAGGCTGCCCTTTTGCACTGGGTTCCTGCCTGTGGTGGCGCCTTTTTCTACCCACAAAGAAGTTCACATCTGTCATGATGAGCTCCGTTGAGGTCACTTACTCCCCCTCTCTCACTTGCTCATTCTGTTTCTTCTGGCACTGCAGGCCGCCCTTTCGTACTGGGCACCTGCCTTCATTGGTGCCTTTTTCTACTCACAAAAAAATCTGCAGCAATCCCAACAGAGCTCCATTGAGCTCACTCACTCCATCCCCCTCTCTCAGTCACTCGTTCTGTTTCTCCCGGCGCTGCAGGCTGCCCTTTGGTACTGGGCTCCTGCCTGTATTGATGCATTTTTCTGCCCATAAAGAAATCCACAGCAGTCCTGATAGAGATCTATTGAGCTCCCTTACTCCATCCCTCCCTCACTCGTTCTATCGTTCTCTTTTTCCCAGAGCTGCAGAATGTCCTTTTGTACTGGGCTCCTGCGTTGGGGCCATTTTCTTCCCACAAAGAAATCTGCAGCAGTCCTGACAGAGCTCAGTTGAGCTCGGTCACTCCCCCCTCTCACTCACTCGATCTTAATCTTTCCCAAACACTGATTTTCCACAGCAACTGTGCTATTCTGCGGCAGGAGTGCAAGAACATATTTTGGCCAGGATGTGAAAATGACAGCTATACTGTTCATAAGGAGGTGTGAAAAAATGCCAGTGTTGAAAATGTGGCGTGAACATATTACAAATTTGCGAAGTTACAAGAGTGCGTGGAAGGAGTTCAACGCACGCTTGTAACATAGTCATTTTATGGACTTTCATCACCAAATTTTCAACATAGGAATTTTAGGACCTTTGGTCATGAACAGTGTTGCTGTCATTTTCTTAATCTGTCCCGAACATTGATTTCCCACAGCAACTGCGCTATTCTGTGCCGCAAGTGCGAAAACACATTTCGTCCAGGATGTGATAAATGACAGCTGTACTGTTCATAAGGAGCTGTGAAAAAATGCCAGTGTTGAAAATCTGGCATGAAAATATTACTGATTTGCAAAGTTACAAGGGTGCGTGGAAACTGCACAACGCACGCTCGTAACACAGTCATCTTAAGGACTTTTATCACAAAATTTTCAACATACATATTTTAGGACCTCTGCTCATGAACAGTGTCACTGTGGTTTTCTTAATGTGTCCCGAACACTGATTTCCCACAGCGACTGCACTGTTCTGCGCTGGCAGTGCAAAAACGCATTTTGGCCAGAATGTGAAAAATGACAGTTGTACTGTTCATAAGGAGGTGTGGGCGTATCCAGTCATTAGTTTGTCTGCACTCCAGAGACCCTGCTGTAACATAGGACCATGGAGGACCCTGGGTGGGAGGGTGGGCAACTCTAAAGTTCCAGCACAGCTATTTTGAGCTCGCAAACTCACCCTCTCTCACTCACTCGTTCTATTTCTCCCGGCGCTGCAGGTTACCCTTTTGTACTGGGCTCCTGCTTGCATTGGCACCTTTTTCTGCCCACAAAGAAATCTGCAGCAGTCCCGACACAGCTCCACTGAGTTCACTCACTCCCCCTCTCTCAATTGCTCGTTCTGTGTCTCCCCGCGCTGCAGGCTGCCCTTTTGCACTGGGTTCCTGCCTGTGGTGGTGCCTTTTTCTACCCACAGAGAAGTTCACATCTCTCCTGAAAGAGCTCCGTTGAGGTCACTTACTCCCCCTCTCTCACTTACTTATTCTGTTTCTTCTGGCACTGCAGGCCGCCCTTTCGTACTGGGCAGCTGCCTCCATTGGTGCCTTTTTCTACTCACAAAAAAATCTGCAGCAGTCCCAACAGAGCTCCATTGAGCTCACTTACTCCCTCTCCCTCAGTCACTTGTTCCATTTCTCCCGGCGCTGCAGGCTGCCCTTTTGTACTGGGCTGCTGCCTGTATTGATGCCTTTTTTTGCCCACAAAGAAATCCACAGCAGTCCTGATAGAGCTCCGTTGAGCTTGCTTACTCCCCTCCTCCCTCACTTGTTCTCTCGTTCTCTTTTTCCCAGTGCTGCAGAATGTCCTTTTGTACTGGGCTCCTGCGTTGGGGCCTTTTTCTTCCCACAAAGAAGTCTGCAGCAGTCCCGACAGAGCTCAGCTGAGCTCAGTCACTCCCCCCTCTCACTCACTCAATCTTAATCTGTCCCTAACACTGATTTTCCACAGCAGCCATGCTATTCTGCGGCAGGAGTGCAAGAACATATTTTGGCCAGGATGTGAAAAATGACAGCTATACTGTTCATAAGGAGGTGTGAAAAAATGCCAGTGTTGAAAATGTAGTGTCAAAATATTACAAATTTGCAAAGTTACAAGGGTGTGTGGAAACTGCACAATGCACGCCCATAACACAGTCATTTTATAGACTTCTGTCCCCAAATTTTCAACATAGGGATTTTAGGACCTCTGGTGATGAACAGTGTTACTGTCATTTTCTTAATCTGTCCCAAACATTGATTTCCCACAGCAACCGCGCTATTCTGCACCGCAAGTGCAAAAACACATTTCGTCCAGGATGTGAAAAATGACAGCTGTACTGTTCATAAGGAGGTGTGAAAAAATGCCAGTGTTGAATTTCTGGTGTGAAAATATTACTGATTTGCAATGTTACAAGGGTGCGTGGAAACTGCACACTGCACGCTCATAACACAGTCATTTTATAGACTTTTATCACAAAATTTTCCACATACACATTTTAGGACCTCTGCTCATGAACAGTGTCACTGTGGTTTTCTTAATGTGTCCCAAACACTGATTTCTCACAGTGACTGCACTATTCTGCGCTGGCAGTGCAAAAATGCATTTTGGCCAGAATGTGAAAAATGACAGTTGTACTGTTCATAAGGAAGTGTGATGGTATCCAGTCACTGGTTTGTCGCCACTCCAGAGACCCTGCTGTAACATAGGACACAGAGTACCCTGGGTGGAAGGGTGGGCAACTCTAAAGTTCTGGCACAGCTATATTGAGCTCACTCACCCCCTCTCTCCTCCTCGTTCAATTTCTCCTGATGCTGCAGGCTGCCCTTTGTACTGGCTCTGCTTACAATGGCACCTTTTTCTGCCCTCAAAGAAACCTGCAGCAGTCCCGACACAGCTCCATTGAGTTCACTCACCCCTCTCTCACTTGCTTGTTCTGTGTCTCCCTGTGCTGCAGGCTGCCCTTTTGCACTGGGTTTCGCCTGTGGTGGTGCCTTTTCTACCCACAAAGAAGTTCACATCTATACCGACAGAGCTCTGTTGAGGTCGCTTACTCCCCCTCTCTCACTCGCTCATTGCGTTTCTCCTGGTGTTGAAGGCTGCCCTTCTGTACTGGGCTCCTGCATCCGTTGGTGCCTTTTTCTACCCACAAAAAAATCTGCAGCAGTTCCAACAGAGCTCCATTGAGCTCGCTCACTCCCCCTCTCTCAGTCACTCATTCCATTTCTTCCGGCGCTGAAGGCTGCCCTTTTGTACTGGGCTCCTGCCTTTATTAATGCCTTTTTCTGCACACAAAGAAATCTGCAGTAGTCCTGATAGAGCTCCGTTGAGCTCACTTACTCCCCCCCCGCACTTGTTCTCTCATTCTGTTTCTCCCAGTGCTGCAGGATGCCCTTCTGTACTGGGCTCCTGTGTTGGGGCCTTTTTCTTCCTACAAAGAAATCTGCAGCAGTCCCGACAGAGCTCAGTTGAGCTCAGTCACTCCCACCTCTCACTCACTCGATCTTAATCTGTCCCAAACACTGATTTCCCACAGCAACTGTGCTATTCTGTGGCAGGAGTGCAAGAACATATTTGTGCCAGGATGTGAAAAATGACAGCTATACTGTTCCCAATGAGGTGTGAAAAAATGCCAGTGTTAAAAATGTGGCGTGAAAATATTACAGATTTGTGAAGTAACAAGGGTGCATGGAAACAGTTCAATGCACGCTTGCAACACAGTCATTTTACAGAGTTTCATCACCAAATTTTCAACATAGGGATTTTAGGACCTCTGCTCTTGAACAGTGTCACTGTCATTTTCTTAATCTGTCTTGAAAACTGATTTCCCACAGCGATTGTGCTATTCTGCACCAGAAGTGCGAAAACACATTTCAGTCAGGATGTGAAAAATGACAGCTGTACTGTTCATAAGAAGGTGTGATAAAATGCCAGTGCTGAAAATCTGGCATGAAAATATTACTGATTTGCAAACTTATAAGGGTGCGTGGAAACTGCACAACGTACGCTCGTAACACAGTCATCTTAAGGACTTTTATCACAAAATTTTCCACATACACATTTTAGGACCTCTGCTCATGAACAGTGTCACTGTGGTTTTCTTAATGTGTCCCGAACACTGATTGCACTATTCTGCGCTGGCAGTGCAAAAACGCATTTTGGCCAGAATGTGAAAAATGACAGTTGTATTGTTCATAAGGTGTTGAGCATCCAGTCATTGGTTTGTCTCCACTCCAGAGACCCTGCTGTAACATAGGACCACGGAGGACATTGGGCGGGAGAGTGGGCAACTCTAAAGTTCCGGCACAGCTATATTGAGCTCGCTCACTTCCCCTCTCTCACTCGCTCATTCTATTTCTCCTCACACTGCATGCTGCCCTTTTGTACTGGGTTCCTGCTTGCATTGGCACCCTTTTCTGCCCACAAAGAAATCCGTAGCAGTCCCGACACAGCTCCATTGAGTTCACTCACTCACTCCCCCTCTCTCAATCACTCATTCTGTGTCTCCCCGGGCTGCAGGCTGCCCATTTGCACTGGGTTCCTGCCTGTGGTGGAGCCTCTTTCGACCCACAAAGAAGTTAACATCTATCCTGACAGAGCTCCGTTGAGGTTGCTTACTCCCCCTCTCTCACTTGCTCATTCTGTTTCTTCTGGCACTGCAGGCTGCCCTTTTGTACTGGGCTCCTGCCTCCATTGGTGCCTTTTTCTGCTCACAAAAAAATCTGCAGCAGCCCCAGCAGAACTCTGTTGAGCTCACTCACTCCCCCTCTCTCAGTCACTCATTCCTTTTCTCCCGGCGCTGCAGGCTGCCCTTTTGAAATGGGCTTCTGCCTGTATTGACGCCTTTTTTCTGCCCACAAAGAAATCCAGAGCATTCCTGATAGAGTCTGCTGAGCCGCTTACCCCCCTCACTTGTTCTCCGTTCTCTTTCTCCCAGTGCTGCAGAATGTCCTTTTGTACTGGGCTCCTGCGTTAGGGGCCTTTTCCTTCCCACAAAGAAGTCTGCAGCAGTCCCGACAGAGCTCAGTTGAGCTCAGTCACTCCCCCTTCTCACTCACGCGATCTTAATCTGTTCCTAACACTGATTTTCCACAGCAACCGTGCTATTCTGCGACAGGAGTGCAAGAACATATTTTGGCCAGGATGTGAAAAATGACAGCTATACTGTTCATAAGGAGGTGTGAAAAAATGCCAGTGTTGAAAATGTGGCGTGAAAATATTACAAATTTGCGAAGTTACAAGGGTGCGTGGAAGCAATTCAACGCATGCTAGTAACACAGTCATTTTATAGACTTTTGTCACCAAATTTTCAACACAGGGATTCTAGGACCTCTGGTGATGAACAGTGTTGCTGTCATTTTCTTAATCTGTCCCGAACATTGATTTCCCACAGCAACCGCGCTATTCTGTGCCGCAAGTGCGAAAACACATTTCGTTCAGGATGTGAAAAATGACAGCTGTAGTGTTCATAAGGAGGTGTGAAAAAATGCCAGTGTTGAAAATCTGGCATGAAAATATTACTGATTTGCAAAGTTACTACGGTGCATGGAAACTGCACAACACACGCTCGTAACTCACACATCTTATGGACTTTTATCACAAAATTTTCAACATACACATTTTAGGACCTCTGTTCATGAACAGTGTCACTGCAGTTTTCTTAATTTGTCCCTAACACTTATTTCCCTAGCTGACTGCACTATTTCTAGCATGGTGCAAAATGCATTTTGGCCAGAATGTGAAAAATGACAGTTGTACTGTTCATAAGGAAGTGTGGGCGTATCCAGTCACTGGTTTGTCTCCACTCCAGAGACCCTGCTGTAACATAGGACCACGGAGGACCCTGGATGGGAGGGTGGGCAACTCTAAAGTTCTGGCACAGCTATATTGAGCTTGCTCACTCCCCCTCTCTCACTCACTCGCTCTTTTTCTCCTGATGCTGCAGGCTGCCCTTTTGTACTGGGCTCCTGCTTGCATTGGCACCTTTTTCTGCCCTCAAAGAAATCCTCAGCAGTCCCGACACAGCTCCATTGAGTTCACTCACTCCCCCTCTCTCACTTGCTCGTTCTGTGTCTCCCTGTGCTGCAGGCTGCCCATTTGCACTGGGTTTCTGCCTGTGGTGGTGCCTTTTTCTACCCACAAAGAAGTTCACATCTATCCCGACAGAGCTCCGTTGAGGTTGCTTACTCCCCCTCTCTCACTTGCTCATTCTGTTTCTCCTGGTGCTGAAGGCTGCCCTTCTGTACTGGGCTGCTGCTCATTGCGCCTTTTCTACCCACAAAAAATCTGCAGCAGTTCCAACAGAGCTCCGTTGAGCTCACTCCCCTCTCTCAGTCACTCATTCCATTTCTTCCGGCGCTGAAGGCTGCCCTTTTGTACTGGGCTCCTGCCTTTATTGATGCCTTTTTCTGCACACAAAGAAATCCGCAGTAGTCCAGATAGAGCTCCGTTGAGCTCACTTACTCCCCCTTCCCTCACTTGTTCTCTCATTCTGTTTCTCCCAGTGCTGCAGGATGCCCTTTTGTACTGGGCTCCTGCGTTGGGGCCTTTTTCTTCCCACAAAGAAATCTGCAGCTGTCCTGACAGAGCTCAGTTGAGCTCAGTCACTCCCCCCCTCACTCACTCGATCTTAATCTGTCCCAAACACTGATTTCCCACAGCAACTGTGCTATTCTGTGGCAGGAGTGCAAGAAGATATTTGTGCCAGGATGTGAAAAATGACAGCTATACTGTTCATAAGGAGGTCGGAAAAAATGCCAGTGTTAAAAATGTGGCGTGAAAATCTTACAAATTTGTGAAGTAACAAGGGTGCATGGAAAGAGTTCAATGCACGCTTGAAACACAGTCATTTACAGAGTTTCGTCCCAAATTTTCAACATAGGGATTTTAGGACATCTGCTCATGAACACTGTCACTGTCATTTTCTTAATCTGTCTTGAAAACTGATTACCCACAGCGATTGTGCTATTCTGCGCCAGAAGTGCGAAAACACATTTCGTTCAGGATGTGAAAAATAACAGCTGTACTGTTCATAAGAAGGTGTGAAAAAATGCCAGTGTTGAAAATCTGGCATGAAAATATTAATGATTTGCAAAGTTACAAGGGTGCGTGGAAACTGCACAATGCACGCTTGTAACACAGTCATCTTAAGGACTTTTATCACAAAATTTTCAACATACACATTTTAGGACCTCTGCTCATGAACAGTGTCACTGTGGTTTTCTTAATGTGTTGCGAACACTGATTTCCCACAGTGACTGCACTATTCTGTGCTGGCAGTGCAAAAACGCATTTTGGCCAGAATGTGAAAAATGACAGTTGTACTGTTCATAAGGTGTTGGCGCATCCAGTCATTGGTTTGTCTCCACTCCAGAGACCCTGCTGTAACATAGGACCACGGAGGACATTGGGCGGGAGAGTGGGCAACTCTAAAGTTCCGGCACAGCTATATTGACCTCACTCACTCCCCCTTTCTCACTCGCTCATTCTATTTCTCCTGACACTGCAGGCTGCCCTTTTGTACTGGGCTCCTGCCTGCATTGGCACCTTTTTCTGCCCACAAAGAAATCCATAGCAGTCTCAACACAGCTCCATTGAGTTCATACTCCCCTCTCTCAATCGCTCATTCTGTGTCTCCCCACACTGCAGGCTGCCCTTTGCACTGGGTTCCTGCCTGTGGTGGCACCTTTTTGACCCACAAAGAGTTCACATCTATCCCAAAAGCACAGTTGAGATCGCTTACTCCCCTCCTCCCTCACTTGTTCTCTCGTTCTCTTTCTCCCAGTGCTGCAGAATGTCCTTTTGTACTGGGCTCCTGCGTTGGGGCCTTTTTCTTCCCACAAAGAAGTCTGCAGCAGTCCCGACAGAGCTCAGCTGAGCTCAGTCACTCCCCCCCTCTCACTCACTCAATCTTAATCTGTCCCTAACACTGATTTTCCACAGCAACCGTGCTATTCTGTGGCAGGAGTGCAAGAACATATTTTGGCCAGGATGTGAAAAATGCCAGCTATACTGTTCATAAGGAGGTGTGAAAAAATGCCAGTGTTGAAAATGTTGCGTGAAAATATTGTTACAAATTTGCAAAGTTACAAGATTGCTTGGAAGCAGTTCAACACATGCTTGTAACACAGTCATTTTATTGAGTTTCATCACCAAATTTTCAACATAGGGATTTTAGGACCTCTGGTGATGAACAGTGTCACTGTCATTTTCTTAATCTGTCCTGAACATTGATTTCCCACAGCAACCACGCTATTCTGCACCGCAAGTGCGAAAACACATTTTGTCCAGGATGTGAAAAATGACTGCTGTACTGTTCATAAGGAGGTGTGAAAAAATGCCAGTGTTGAAAATCTGGTGTGAAAATATTACTGATTTGCAAAGTTACAAGGGTGCATGGAAACTGCACAACGCATGCTCATACAGTCATTTTATAGACTTTTATCACAAAATTTTCAACATACACATTTTAGGACCCTGCTCATGAACAGTGTCACTGTGTTTTCTTAATGGGTCCCAAACACTGATTTCCATAGCGACTGCACTATTCTGGCGCTGGCAGTGCAAAACGCATTTTGGCCAGAATGTGAAAATGACAGTTGTACTGTTCATAAGGAGGTGTGGGTGTATCCAGTCATTGGTTTGTCTCCACTCCAGAGACCCTGCTGTAACATAGGACCACAAAGGACCCTGGGTGGGAGGGTGGGCAACTCTAAAGTTCCGGCAGAGCTATATTGAGCTTGCTCACTCCCCTCTCTCACTCACTCATTCTATTTCTCCCGACGCTGTAGAGGCTGCCCTTTTGTACTGGTCTCCTGCTTGCATTGGCACCTTTTCTGTCCACAAAGAAGTCTGCAGCAGTCCGACACAGCTCCACTGAGTTCACTCACTCCCCCTCTCTCAATCGCTCATTCTGTGTCTCCCCACGCTGCAGGCTGCCCTTTACACTGGGTTCCTGCCTGTGGTGGTTCCTTTTCTACCCACAAAGAAGTTCACATCTATCCTGACAGAGCTCCATTGAGGTTGCTTACTCCCCTCTCTCACTTGCTCATTCTGTTTCTCCTGGTGCTGAAGGCTGCCCTTCTGTACTGGGCTGCTGCCTCCGTTGGTGCCTTTTTCTACCCACAAAAATCTGCAGAGTTCCAACAGGCTCCATTGAGCTCGCTCACTCCC
Source organism: Neoceratodus forsteri (assembly GCA_016271365.2). Classification (NCBI taxonomy): domain Eukaryota; kingdom Metazoa; phylum Chordata; order Ceratodontiformes; family Ceratodontidae; genus Neoceratodus; species Neoceratodus forsteri. The sequence continues at coordinate 19,406,567 of JADMNL010000035.1, forward strand.
TCTCTTAGTCACTCTTTCCATTTCTCCCTGCGCTGAAGGCTGCCCTTTTGTGCTGGGCTCCTGCCTTTACTGGCGCCTTTTTCTGCCCACAAAGAAATCCACAGCAGTCCTGATAGAGCTCCGTTGAGCTCGCTTACTCCCCCCCACTTGTTCTCTCGTTCTGTTTCTCCCAGTGCTGCAGGATGCCCTTTTATACTGGGCTCCTGCGTCGGGGCCTTTTTCTTCCCACAAAGAAATCTGCAGCAGTCCTGACAGAGCTCAGTTGAGCTCAGTCACTTCCCCCTCTCACTCCTTTGATCTTAATCTGTCCCAAACACTGATTTCCCACAGCAACTGTGCTATTCTGTGGCAGGAGTGAAAGAACATATTTGTGCCAGAATGTGAAAAATGACAGCTACTGTATACTGTTCATAATGAGGTGTGAAAAAATGCCAGTATTAAAATGTGGTGTGAAAATATTACAAATTTGTGAAGTAACAAGGGTGCATGGAAACAGTTCAACGCACGCTGCAACACAGTCATTTTACAGAGTTTCATCACCAAATTTTATAACATAGGGATTTTAGGACCTCTGCTCATGAACAGTGTCACTGTCATTTTCTTAATCTGTCTTGAAAACTGATTTCCCACAGCGATTGTGCTATTCTTGTGTCGGAAGTGCGAAACACATTTCGGTCAGGATATGAAAATTGACAGCTGTGCTGTTGATAAGGAGGTGTGAAAAAATGCCAGTGTTGAAAATCTGGCATGACAATATTACAAATTTGCGAAGTTACAAAGGTGCATGGAAACTGCACAATGCACACTTCTAACACAGTCATTTGATGGGCTATCATCCCCAAATTTTCAACATAGGCATTTTAGGACCTCTGCTCATGAACAGTATCACTGTCATTTTCTTAATCTGTCCCGAACACTGATTTCCCTCAGTGACTGCGCTATTCTGCACCAGATGCGAAAACACATTTCAACCAGGTTGGGAAAAAATAGCTGTACCATTCATAAGTAGGTGTGGGAAAATGGCAGTGTTAAAATCTGGAATGAAAATGTATAAATTCACAAAGTTACGGTCGTGCAAACCGTAATGCGCGCTCATAACACAATCATTTTATAGATGTCGTCACCAAATTTTCAACTTAGGCATTTAAGGACATCTGCTCATGAGAAGTGTCACTGCCATTTTCTTAATCTGTCCTGAACACTGATTTCCCACAGCAACTGCGCTATTCTGCGCGGAAGTGCAAAAACAAATTTCAGCGAGGATGTGAACAATGACAGTAGTACTGTTCACAAGGAGGTGTGGAAAAATGCCACTGTTGAAAATCTGGCATGAAAATATTGCAAATTCTCAGACTTATGAAAGGCAGTATCAACTGCCGATGCATGCTCATAAAACAGTCATTTTTTGATTTTATCCACCAAATTTGCAAAATAGGCTTTTTGAGAGCCCACCTCATGAACACTGGCACTGTTATTTCGGTAATTATTCCTGAAAGGTGATTCCACACAGTGACTGCGAAATCACCTTTCGGGGCCAAGTACCGCCATGACAGTGGCAGAATTCAGGAGGAGGGGTCCCAAACACCCAAGTTGAAAATTTGGTGCCCAAATTCCAAACAATCCCTGAGATATGCATCAAAGTTGAAAAAACCCTATTTATTCCATTATACAGCTTACCATCATTTCTTCAGTTGGCGGTCGGCTTTGAAGAGTTCAGACATGATCCCGGTCCACCAAAGATCGTCACGCCAGACTCTGGAGGTAAGTATGGGGTGAGGGGGTGTGGGGATACAGGGTGCGCAGGGGCTGGGCGCGGGTTGTGGAAGGGGGCAGGGAGACTGTGAGGGACCATTTTCTTTTTTGACAGGTTACAAGAAAAAAAAACATTGCAGGACTTTTTATTATTTTGCAGAGCTATTTGGCATGCTGGAGTGGGCTCCCAATGTGCCAACAGAGTGTTTTTTTGGAGGGCAGCTCTAGTCAACTGGGGTTGGCACCCCCATCGGCACAAAGGGATGCAAGAGCTGAGGGGATTGGGCACCCTCGTCACAACTGCACTGGGTGTTTCAGGGGATTATGCTGACAGGGGAGTGGGCTCCCCATCAGCAAATGAAAGTGGAAGGGGGACATAATGCCAGTGGGGGTGGGCTCCTCTGTTGGCAACATGAATGTAGGCTCTGAAGCCGGCGAGGATTGGGGCCCTGTCGGCAAACAAACACGTGGGTGGAGGCACATGCTGCTGAGGGGATTGGCACCCCTCAGCAATGGGGATGCTTTAATATTGTTTGTGAACATGGCGGCAAGCCACCACCATGTTCACAAACAATATCTCAGAAACAAGGTTCCGCCCAGCAATGACGGGTCGCTCCCTTATTACAGCTAATGGCTTATGCTGCAATGATGATGCGGCCACTGATTGTAGCAGCTGAAACCTTACAAGGTTGTGGCACACTGGCTGAACTAGTGTCAGCAGCAGCATGCCACCCCATTGGAAACTGCGGGCCAAGCCTCCAAAGGCTGTGGGGCCATTGGCCACAACAGTGCTGCGCCACCACAACCTGCTTCTGGAGCAAGCTGCCACAATATGTTTCTTGCTCATGCACACAATCAACATAAAAATAAGGTCTAAAAGCACGCAGAGATCACATAAAAGCTGAAATTGTGTCAAGTCAATACAATAGGGCTGAATCTCTGAACATGGATGCTAATATAGCATCAGACCAAAAGCCTGTCATAGCTATTTTTAAAGGCTGTAAGAACAGAGTACAAATACTCCATTGGACGCTATATTTCATCCTATCCAACAGACTATTCAAAAGGACCCACAGAAAATTCTGGACATCTCCCAGAGTTATTTAGAAGCTCAATTTGGTACTCCATCTCCTGCGGTTTTGGATGTTACCTACCTACAGGTTTAGAATTTCCACCCATTACAAAGGATATGCAGGAGAAGTTGACCACAGACATTACACTTAAAGAAACTACAAGCTATAATCAAATTAAAAATTAAATTGCCTGCGAGGCCTAGATAGTATAACTGTAGAGTTCTACAAAAAAATTACTCAGTATATGACTCAATTTTAACTTTAGTGTATAATGAAAAATTACAAAGTAATTATCTATCTATCAAGTCTGATGGCACATTCTATATTAATATTATTTAAAAAGGAGAGACATAATTTAAAACTTGAGGCCCATTAATCTTCTAAATGTGGACTACACAATTTTAGCATCCATGCTATTGAAAAGATTATCCTAGTAACAAGATACAATAATGTCCCGTACAAATCTTGCATAGTCCCATCTAGATCAATTTTCCACAACCTAATTTTCTTGGGGATCTGGTAACTGATGGATCTCACACTAAGTCTTCTGGTCTTCTGCTTTCTCTAGATCAGGAGAAAGCTTTTTATCATGTGGACCATGATTATTTATTTCATGTTTAACTTCTTATTATATTCCTTGGAAATGTATTGGTTGAATACATTTATTATATAAAAACACATGGATTCAACTTTATATAAATGGAACCCCTGGTTCAGTTTTTTTAGGTAAAAAAGGGGTCAGAAAAGGTTGCCCCTTGAGCCCACTTTTATATGTCCTACAGATTGACCATTTACTCAGAAGAATTCTGAACAATCCCACCATACCCAGACTTCAACTCTCAGATGGGCAGGTGGCACTCACAGTGTGTGCCTATGCAGATGACATCTGCATTTGTACTACTACTACTACTACTATTATTACCACTATTCAAGATTTGGTTCTAGTCCCAATTATAGCAGCTTTTAAATATGTTTCTTGGTCAAAATTAAACTATCATAAAAGTAGTAGCATACGACTTCATCTTTCAGTAGTTACAGGCCAGGCTTAATGTTTTGCTAATATACCTATTTCTGCCACACCTGTAAAAATTATGGGTTTATTCTTCAGAAGCTCAGATGATGCTACCTTAAACTGAAAAATGGTCACATCAAATTGAAATATAGGACTATTACAAAAGGAAAAAGAATGTTTTTATTAAAACATCTACATGCCATTTATTTTTACATATAGCACACATATTATGTATTCCCTGGCTAATGAAGTAAAAAGTCACAAATATTTTCTTTCAGAGCTTCTGGGGTAGCAGGTTTAACCTGATAAAAAGAAGTGTCATGTAGCATGAATATTGCCATGCTGCAATAAGAATGCTCCACCCAATAGTTTTTACCATAGTGTATTTGTTTGTGGTCTCTGTCTGCTGAGACAGAGAGAGAGAGAGAGAGAGAGAGAGAGAGAGAGAGAGAGAGAAGAAGCCAAAGCTTCCTCAAATCAAGGAGGTTATTTTCTAGACTACACTGAATTGAATTATTACTTGTTGTACCTGTGTAAGTAACTAGTATTGATTCTGTTTTGGGGGTTGACTTTCTTAGTTTAACTTTAATTTGCCAGGGAGGAACTGTAGCTGGGAGATTTTTGCAGTCATTTGTGACTAGACCTGTTACTTAACCTCTGTGAAATAGGTGGCTGAAAGTAGAAGGAAGGAAGGAGCACTCCCGGGGTGGAGGGTCAGAGTTGTAGTTGATTGTTTCTGGAGGGCACAGGTTTACTCCATCCCACCCTGCCCCTCAACCCACCTGTCCCAAGCACATAACTTCCTTTATAGCAGGGGTTCTGACATCACTTCCCCAAAACTGCTAACAACATACACCTGCTCATACCCTTAAAGGCACAGTACACTGAATATGAGGTAGAGACACTCACAAGCTTGCACACACTAAAACAAGAACAAAAAAAAAGAAAAGCATCTATAACAGGAAGGGACACAGACATGTGGGGAGTGGTGCGATGCACTGGCTGTGGAGCAGCAGTCTTCCGGGAGACATTCTGGAGACTGCGTTGCTGCCCTATATGTAGGCACCTCTCTGGTCTGAGGGAGGAGGTTGTTCGTCTCCATGCTGACCTGGTAAGAATTTGGGAAACCTGCTCCCCCACCTAGGGACCACCCAGGCCACTGCCACTACTTCAGAGGTTGCCAAGAAAGAGGAGTGGTTGGACCACAGTGGGCTCAGGGAGAGTGAGGGTAGTGGAAGAGAGGCACATCCCTCCAGTTGTGCCTCTCCACAATTCATTCACCACTCTGGTGGAGCATGGTTCCTCTAGGGAGGCACCCACAATGGAGACCAAGGAGGATGCTGGGAACCTCCATAATGGAGACCCACAGGAGGATGGCAGAGGACCCCACAGGAGAAGGAAGCAACTCCTGGTGGGGGACTCAGTTGTTAGGGGGTAGAACTGGGGAAGGGAGGGGAAAGGGAGGTAAGGTGCCTGCCCAGCACCATGGCTTGGAGGGGCAGGAAACAAATCCTCAGGACCATGGGAGAAGCTGCAAGGGGGAGTGAGCTGGATGTCATTATCCATCTAGGGATGAATGACCAGGCTGAGAATGGGATCAGAGCAGTGCTACAGGAGTTTGTGGAGTTGGGCAGGGGTCTTAGACAAGTAGCACACAAGGCAACTTTCTCGGAAGTGTTACCTGTCTATAGCATGGGTGAGGCTAGGGTACTCCATGCCATGGGATTCAATGACTGGTTGAAAAACTGGTGCAGAGCTCAGGGATTTGCATTCATTGAGGACTGGGGCTCCACCTGGAGGGATGCAGCCTAAACAGGTGTAATGGTCTGCATCTATCCAGGAGGGGAACCAGGATCCTAGGTGATAGGTTTAAATGCTTCATTAGCAAGCATTTAAACTAACCAAGGGGAAGGCACTGAAAAAGGGAAACCTAGAGCCCCAAAAATCAGGTTAGTTAGTGAGGTAAACACCAAGATAGAGCAGTTGATAGGAGAAGGGCATGGGTAAATGGAGAAAAGATGAAGGCAGTAAGTAGGACTGCCTCAAATGTGAAGTGCTAGCTCTACCTTCTTATATGTGAATTTATATGTTGTTATACACCAGCACCAAGGACATCACCTCCATTAATACTACACTTAAGTTGAAATGTGCCTGTCTACATGAGTGGCTAGTTTAAACAAACATTCTGAATACCACAAAATGGTGGCAATGCTGTTTTGTATCAGCACCAGGGGTCAAAGCTAGCTCTGCAACACTGGTAAGATGTGGCTCAGACAGTTTGCTCCTTGATTTGGTGGACTCTTTTCAGATACCTGGGTATAAACTTCAACCCTTCATTAGATTTCAGTCTCCATATCACTAAGACTTGTACGGCAGCCAATATCAAGCTGGGGCTGGCCTACAAAGCTCTAAGGCAAAATTAGTGATCATGCAGGGGGTAATACGACTCAGCCTGACTTATGGAATCACTTCTTAAAAGGATGCAAACAATGGACTATTGTAGAAGTGGGACATCTGTTATAATAGTACGTGTCCCTTTGCACTATCAGTACCTAGGCACACCCACCATTGCGTACTTTACTCCAGTCTGAGCTGGCTCTTTTGCTTCTTACCTATACCACAGAATGCACAATTGACAGTATCATCAGAAATGGAACACCAATATCCCTTGCATGCTTGATAAACCTGGCCCATCAGACTTGCCTGCTAAGATCTACCAAAAAGTCACTCCTTAGTACACCCAAATGCACCAATGGATGAGTGAGCAGGCATTTGTGGTATCCACCCAAAAACTGTGGAACTCCCTGCCTTCAACTGTGAGGCAGTCCACTACACACCTGATCTTTAAAAATGAGCTCTGTACCTACCTCCTGGCCTCTGATATATGCACTTGCGACCTAACCCCTGGGGAAGACACCTTGTTAGGCTTCCTTTTCATGTCCCTTCAGCACATATTCAGGCACTTATCACTCTAGCTGGCTTTTAAATAGCAGGCAAGGACAGGCTGTGAAAGTCTCCCACTGTGAGAATGGAATAGTTTCTCCATTTATTTAGACCATACTCTATCTCCTTGAAAGCTGTTGTGTATTCCCTGTATCTATGGATAGCTTAGTGTTATGACTAATTTCTGCTGTACAGTAGGTATCACCGTGCCTGTCTATACTATAATGTGTTTGACCCAAGTCTTTATTATGTAATAGTATTCACTGTGATGTGATGTGCTTTTACCTATATTTGTATCTCTCCCAGGTCATGACTTGAAAATAGGCAATCTCTTCATCTACAGCACTTACACAGTAATCAAAAACTAAATATATAGAGCACGTTAACTGTAAATAAAGGTACTTACTTGGTGGACAAGCACTACTAGGGATACAGGAGTTGTCTGAAGATCAAAGTCATGTTTACAACAAATGATCTGTGCTTACACAGTGATTGGTTACTCCCTTAAGAAAAACAGTATCATGGCAAAGATAATTCTTAGCATGGTCAATGAAACTGCAGAATGAAATGTTAGAAGAGCTTTATTTATTTATTTTAAAGAGAATTACCAGGAAAGAAAAACAGCCATAAAGCTAATTTTCAGATGTGTCCTGGTGGAAAGGGGAGGGAAGGGGATAACTACAAAATAACAGGTAAAAATAGTAATATGATGATGCAATAGAGTAGTCAATGTACAGTAACACACAGTAATGTACTATCATAATAACAGTACAAATTAATTAGATCTGAAATGTGAGGTACCAGGCCCTCACAGGCTGTAATGTCAGGAAAAGGACAGAGTAGGAAGAGGTCAATTAAAACTGGAGACAGGAGGGGGCATAGGAGGAGACAGGTGGAGGGAAAGAAGAGAAGGAGAGATGGATTAAGGTATGAAAACAAGTATAGAGGAATGGAAAGGGGAAAATTGATGGGGAAAGAATATGTGGAGGAGAAGGAGCAGAGAAGGTTGAGAGGAGGAGGAAGTGGGTGCAGGAAGAATGGGAATGAGGATGAGGTACTGTAGCAGTGGAGGACAATGAGGAGGGGAGTGAGAAAGAGAGGGAGAAATTGAAGGGAGGAAGGGATTTTAAAGGTAGATGGGGAAGAAGAAGGGAGGGATTGAAAGGGGGAGAGGATGAGTGTAGAGATTGTAATACATTAGAAGTAGGACACAGGAGGTGCAGAGAGGTGCAGGATATTGGGGGCAAGTAGAGTGTAGTGAAAGAGGAAAGGGGGAAGTCAGGACATTGGGCTATGGGCATTTGCAGGAGGGGACTTAGAGTAGAGAGGAAATAGAGCTTTTGGAGGAGGCAGAGTGAATTGTTAGAGGAAGATAGTTCCAGAAAATAGGAAAGTAGAAAGAGAAAGCATTCTGCCCAGCAAGGAATTTATGAGAAGGGAGTAGTAGGGGATGACAGCCTGAGTTATAGAGAGAGTAAAAGGAAGGAAGCATGGGGAGAGAAGGAGATAAGGGGGTGAAGCCAAACAGAATTAAGAAATGAAGGAGGTGCAGTGGGCTAGGTGGCAGTCTGCCAATGTGGATTGGGAAAGAGCAGAGTACAGAGAACAGTGGTGAGTACGGAGAAGGCAAGCTAAGGCAAAACTGCTGAAGAAGTGGAAGAGGGGTCTAGTCTGGCCAACATGAACTTAGGAGCAGCACAACAGATAATATCATCATAATCAAAGATGGGGAGAATCATCTTAGAGAAGATGTTTCAGTGAGCAGATATAGGGATGCAGCTTTTATTCCTATAAAGGCAGAGAGCATGGGGTGGAGTTTTTGTGAATCACATCTGCGTGCTGAGAGAAGCCAAGGCACCGTTCAAGTAAGACACCAATGTATTTAAATGAGGATACATTGTCAATAGTACCCCATCTAAGGTATGGAAGGTGGGTGGAGGGAGCCTAGACAGCATCTGCCTAGTGCCAAAGACATGAAGACCTTTGCTTTGCATTTAGGATAACTGATTTGACCTGAACCATTTCTGGACAGTGTCAAAATCATGTTGAAGCCTGGGCACGATTCCAAGATGCATGGCGCACTCGCATGTGTATGCAGGTTGCATTATGTGCCACTATGCTGGGGACCCTGGACCCATTTCAGAACAGGCAACGGTCCCCAGCACTTATGTCCTGGAACTGTAGCAGCTATAGAGTTGTGCCACAGGAATGGTGCAATGGACCCAGGTGCCGCAAGCTACAGACTACACAAACAGCCCTCCAGAGCCCTCTGCCTGCAACAAGCTCATAATCCTCTGGGGCCTTGGGGGTAGGCTGGGTGGGAAGGCAGGGGAGGGGCACTGTGCAATATAGACCTGGGTGACACGCCGAATTGTGGCAGGTGGGGGTGGCACTGTGCTGGGTGGGGTCCATGAGGCATGACTTTTAGTGCGTTTATGGCACTGCGGGGGCATCCATCTTTTGCCAGGATGGATGCTCCTTAGATCAGCTAAGTGCTGGCCCAACTCCGCAGTGCCGTATTGGGACCTGGAATGGTGTAGGCAGGGCACAGCAGCTGCCCTTTTCTAAATAGAGTGCAGCCACTGCCGTAACTCCACTTCTGCCCTGCTGTAGGGGCTGTGGCTGGAGGAAGGCCCCTTGGACACAGGCTGCAAGGGCCTTGGTGCAGGCCATGTCTGAGAATAGCAAAAGGCGTAACACATGTCGCAAGATGCGATTTGTGCCAAAGGGTTTGGCGCAAGTCACCAAGCTACATGTTTAACCCCTTTTAGAATCAGGCCCCGGATGTTAACTCTGAAGGAGATTACCCAAAGGCAACAGGACTGTGACATCTGCATACATATGTATGGAAGCAGAGGAGCAGGCTGAGTGAAGGTCCCCCTTCCCCGGGTCGTGCCTGAAAATAGGCAGAATTTGTCTTGTGCACTTACCTGGTCAACAAAAACTAAATAAATAAATTGAGGAATATGGAGAAGAGCAACGGGCCAAGGATGGAAGCCTTGGGGTACACCAGTGAGGATGAAGGGGGTGAGCAGTGCATCTCCAATTCTCAATGATTGAGATCTTCCTTCCAGGTAGGAATGGAACCACTTGGTTGCTGACTCTGGGAGACCCACTGACATGAGTTTTCCAGGGAGAAGATGGTGGGAGGCAGTGTCAAAAACTTTCACTAGATCAGAAAAGTTGGCAGCAGTGAGGTGGCCTTAGTTCATGCCAGTATGAATGGACTCAGTGAGCCTGAAAAGAGAGGAGGTGGTGGAGTGTGTTTGCAAAAGCCAGATTGGAAGAGGAAGAAGAAAGAGGAGGAGTCAAGGATGGAATAGAGCTGAAACAGAACTATGCATTCTTGTACTTTGGATAAGGTTGGAAGGAGTGATATTGGGCGGAATTTGCTGGGAAAGGAATAGTTACCACCTTTAGGGAGAGGGATGACTATTGCATGCTTCCAGGAGTCTGGGACTGAGGCAAGAGATCTCGGTAGGTTAGGTCGAGAAGAGAGGAGATAGAAATGGCACTGGCAGGTGCAGAGAGGTGCAGGAGCTTGGTTCAAGCCCATTCTGTCTCCACCTTTTAGAGGATTCGTAGATAGGAGGGCATTTAGAGAGGAAGACTGGGTAACTGGCAGAAAAGAGAAGGATGTACAGGGAGGTCATGGGGGATGTAGGGAGTGGAGAGGTGGCAGGAAAGACAGACAGGAGTGAGGAAGCACAGGTGGCGAAGTAGGAGTTGAAATCAGAGGTGACAGAAGAGGGGTCGAAATGGTGCAGTCACCCACCTTGAGGATTGGAGAAGGGGAATAGGTAGATGGGGAGAAGAGGGCATGAATTACTTTCCAGAACATACAGGGATGATTTAGATTATTCTGAAAAGAGGAGGAAGAAAACTCAGCCTCATCTAGCCTAGTGGACCTAGAACAAGTATTTCTCAAGGCACAGTACTCATTAAGATTCGCCAGCGTGCCAGATGACTTGTAAGACTTCCAAGCCAGGTCATGTGCACAGATGCAGGCCAGAAGTTCAGCTGAGATCCAGGGGAGGTGTGAGCCTCTCACCCTGGCTTTTTTAAGGGGGGCATGCTGATCCCAGATTAGTAATAATTTAGAGAGGAAATATTGGAGGGCTTGGTTGATATTACTGGCCATGGAGATAGGGGACCAGTTGATGGAAAGCAGATTAGCATGTAACAAGGATAGGCCACTTGACCGGAATGACTTGATGACTGTACTGTATACCTTGTTTATGTACTTATATACTCTATAGATTGCTATTTTATTATTGAGTAACAACTGAAAGGGTAGGAGAGTAACTGTGATAGTCAAAAGCCTTTTCTGATTCCAATTTTTTAGTAATCATATTAATCCTAAAGTTTGTTAATATAGATTTGAACACAATTGTATGTTTTTGTGACTAAGCACCTTGCACATATTGTATCTTGTGCTCTTCGTTTGGCTTGGATGACTGTGAAAATAAGCACATTACTGACATGACCTTCCAGACAACCAATCAATCAATAGAGCACAATTCCATGCAACAACTGGTTAGAAACAATGCTAGCACAGCTGTCCTCGATAAGTGTTCCTCTTTCTTAAGTTCCCTTACCTTCAGGACTGCTATCAGTGTGGCTCCATTATGTGGACAAGTGACGACCTCTGTCCATTGCCCCCCACCTATTTTCTTAGCTTTTAAATTTCTCTGGTGAGCTATAAGTACCCCTTATTTAAACCCCAGCCCCCACTGGGTTGATTACCACCTGGGCCATTGCTCAACTTCTTCAGATTCTTTCTCATCCTAGCCTCCTCCCTACCTCCCAGTTATGTATCTATCCAGCTGTCTTACCTTTGTCCTTTTCCTATTCTCATGTCTGCTTCCTACTACCTCCCTCCCACCAGCCATCTTCCCAGCCTACCACTCCTCAGCTCTTTCTTTCTTCCTTCACACATTCCCATTTCTGTGTCCCCAGCTCTCAGCACCTCTTGCCTCTCCTCTCTTTCCCACTCCCCTTGGCACCCAGGTGACCCACTCCTCCCATCTGTCTCCTTCTGGCTACATTTAATGCACTTCAGATTCTTCCACCCTTACCACCCTCCTACCCCTCCCTATGCACCTCCTATTCACCTTTATTGCCCCAAATTCACCATCAAGCTCTTACTTTCCCTCCTGCTCCTAATGGCTGATGATGTTGAGCCTAACCTCGGCCCTGTCCACTCCCTTCTCACTGATCTTTCTAAAGGATTCCATGTGGCCCACATCAGCATCCGCAGCTTCCTTCCCAAAATCAATCAGCTACAATCTCTTTTTATCTCTCTCCACCCAGATGTTCTAATTGTTTCTGAATCTTGGCTCTTTCCCAAAATTCCTGACTCTGCCATCACAATCCCATGGTGCACTCTCACCACCAAGACTGCTCCGCTAATGGTAGTGGTATAGCTATAGATAGATAGACAGATATTTTTATTTATAAAGTGCCCAATTCCTAAGACTCTGGGTGCTGAGCAGTAAAATCATAATTCAATATTTAAAATCACCATGCATACATAATAAAATCAATACAAATACATAATATCATTCAAACAGCAAACTAACTTTATAAAAGCCAATTCAGACAGGTAGGTTTTCAGTCCCCTTTTAAAAGCTTCCACTGATGGGGCCTCCCTTAGTTAGTCAGGTAAGGAGTTCCACAGGGTTGGTGTGGCCACTGCAAATGCTCTATCTCCTGAATGACACAACCTAACCATAGGGAACCCCCAGGAGGCCCCCCCTCAGCATAACGGAGCATCTGGGTCAGGCAGTAAGGGTCAAGGAGATCTTGCAGATAAGCAGGACCCCGTCAAGCAGGGTTTTATAGGTAAGGAGCCCTGTCTTGAAGACAATCTTCCACCTGACCAGCAACCAGTGTAGTCTGTGGAGGACAAGGTAATATGCTCACACCTCTTTACCCTGGTCAGAAATCTTGCCACCACATTCTGCACCAGCTGCAGTCTGCAGAGGTTGCCTCAGATAACCCAAGGTACAGGGCATTACAGTAATCCAGCCTGGAAGTTACAAAGCATGTGCCAGTGTTTGCAGGTCCTCAGAAGGGATCAGGGCTCGACTGGCAATGTTCCTGGGATGATAAAAACACTTTTGGCTGTGGCTGACACCTGAGCATCAAGTGTCAGGTCATCATCCAGGATCGCACCCAAATCCTTTACCTGTCTAGAAGGGACAAGGGGAACGCCCACCAATACTAGATTAAGGGACAACCCCCCCAGCCCCCCTCCTTCACGATGACTCAGCTCTACCACCAGAACCTCAGTTTTGTCTGAGTTGAGTCTAAGCCAGTTTTGCATCATCCATGACTGGATTTCCTTGAGGCAGCTGTTAAATACGGAGTCCGACACCTGGACATCAGGTGAACAGGATAGGTACATTTGGGTATCATCTGCATAGCAGTGAAAATGCAACCTGTACCACCTGATAATGTCCTTCAATGGCAGCATGTACACTGTGAACAATAAGGGCAACAAGACACACCCCTGTGGCACTCCACAACTCAGAGGCTTCGGGCTAGATGAGACAAGTCCCATTTTCACCCTCTGTACTCTGTCCATCAGGTATGACCTGAGCCAGCTGATGATATTGCCAGACAGGCCACACCAGAACCATAGGCAGTCAAGCAGCACTCATGATCTACAGTGTCAAATGCCACAGAGTGATCCAGGAGAATCAAGATGGTACAAGCTCTCCTGTCCTCACCATCAGGAGATCATTAAGCACCTTACCAGGACAGTCTCTGTACTATGCCCCGATGGAACCCAGACTGAAATGGCTCATTGGTAGATGAAGATGTGAGGTGTGTCTCAAGCTGAACAGCCACCATTTTAGCTATAACCTTCCTAAAATGGGAGGTTTGAGACCGGCCTGTAGTTGCTGAGGCAGTCAGGGTCCAAAGAGGACTTCTTAAAGAGGGTCTAACCAGAGCATCTTTCAAGGACACTGGGAAGATACCACTCTCAATGAACTCCAGACAACCTCAGCAGCCACAGGTCCTATAAGGTCCAAACATCCAACCACAAGGCAGATCAGACCTGGGTTCAGATCACAATATGTAGGCCACAGCTTTGAGATTATCCCCATCACCTTTTCCACTCCAACTAGCTCAAACTCATCCCAGACAGGAGGAGTGTTTCAGCACAACTCAGGCTGGACACTGCATCCCTTTCGAGAGACATTTGAGGAGACCTCAGCCCTGATAGAGGACACCTTGTCAGCGAAAAACAAAACCAAATCCTCGCACTTTGTACTGGAAACTGCTCCTCCCACACGTACAACCCACAAGTATAGATATAATTCCAGAGTTTCTTTCCTGAGTATGAGGGAGCCAGAGGCAGGAGTCTTTAAGAGATGATGTCCACAGGTCAGAGTGCTGGGGCATACCCCCTTGAAATGAATGGAATTATTTTTTATTAATATTGTATACATTATGACGGTGAATTGGAGAATAATGAAAGCCACTGTTATGCTAACAAGGCCCTTGTTAATCAAGCAGTGGCCTTCATTAATCTCCAACTCTCCATCAATAATGTATAAAATAGTAACAAAAAAACCCCAACAAGATTCATTTCAATGGTGCATGCTCCTGCAGTCTCCTTGCCCTATGTCATACTGTGCCTGAGTGGGGATGTGCAGGTCAGCATCACTGGAGAGGGGCCATAAGCCTGACTATAGTGGGGCTGCAATAGCTCTGCATACCATACCACACAACTGTCTCTGAATGCAAGGAACAGCCCACATTTAACCCCTGAAAACTGCTCTGCGCCTCATCCATCCCTCATGGAAAACATGCTGCTCTCACAAAGGATGTCCTGTAAATTTAGAACTTTATGGCATGGGCCATTTCATATTTCAGCAGTGGGGAGCCAACAACCAGTGGAGGCCTGGCGCTAGTTAGCGCCTAAGTGGCAAGCTCTGGAATGTCTGGAACATCTCTAAAAGGTAACACTCCCCTAAAAGAACATCGTCCCGATTTCTCTCCCCAAATCCATTCCATTCAAACCCATCCCATATGGGTCATAAAGTCACCCAAACGTGCAGAAACATGAAAAACACATCAATATTTTAGTCCTTCCTCCTGCTCCAGTGAAATATCTACATATTTACTCTTACTTACCTTATATTTACTCTTACTTACCTGACCATCTGGCCAGAACCTGTGGCCTAGCCCAGTGTGACAGCAGCCCAATTTTCAATCTGCTCCTCCTCCTCTGTCCTTCTGCCAGAAGCTGGATGCTAGAATTGACCATCCCTGGTCCCCAATGTGGCAGGACCAAGTCACCTCATCAATTGAACCCACCCAACCTGTGTGCTGCTTGCTTCTTGCTTGGCTGCTGCCCCACTGCAGTGATCAAAGCCTATGAAAGCTGTCTATACCGCTGTCACCACTGCTGCTAGGCATAGCTTGCTACAACGGAGGGCCTTGTTTTTTTGGGGGTTTTTGCAAGGTGAGCCTGGTAGAGTAAGTAGGTAGTATAATCTCAAGTTAGCTTCTAGCTCACCCTCTGCCCCTTCAGCCACCGAGGAGATGGAGACTCACTAAGAGCAGATCAAGAAAAATATGCTGCCACAATATTGCTATTGACAGTTCAGTGCTCATCGACTCCTCCAAGCTGTAGTGTGCAGCCTGTCTACTCTGTGGTGGGAAAGACAGTGTTGCACCAAGTGACTCGTATGATCTTTCTTGGCTGGAGCTACTCCACATCATGTGTGATGGTGCCACCACTATAGGTGGAGAGAGAGGACAACACAATACAAGCTCAGTTGAATCATGAGTTCTCCTGCAGCATGAGCACACACAGGCCAGGGGACAGTTATTGTGCAAAATATTAAATCCAAATTGAATGCCATTATTGCCACACCATAAGAACAACCTAGACACAATTCCACATGGGGCAACTGCCCTCTTTGCCCTACCTAAATGGCACACTTGCTTTATGGTAGAAATTCATTCTCAGGAGTTAATATCGGTACAAGTAAAAACAGTTGCTCCACCATGTTCTGAGGTACAGTACTGTATCTTATGTTTCAGGATGTGTCTTGATCATAGTGATTGTTGGTGTCCGTCATTGTCTCTCATTTCAGTGGCAAAATGTGAGGTATGGTGCATGCTTCAAGACCCTACTCAGCACAAAGAGTGCTGAGCATGGCCTTAGTGTATATGCTAAATACAGTATGACAAAGGGAAAGTAAGTGAGCTGAAACAGTCATGGTGAAACACATTTGTAGCACTAAATATGCATCATGGGATTTGCATAGCTCAAAATAAAAAGGTCAGGCTTCACAACACAGAGGTCCCTCTTCATACATCTGGAATAGGGGATGTTGGCTGACTATATACTAGGCATTTTATGCAGTAAGCAAACAATACTTTACAAATAATGGCAATTTAGTGACAACAATCAAAAGCAATTAAACAACTTGCACAAGGATCAGAATTAATGAGTTTACCTAATTTTTTTTGTGGTTAAATTTTATTGATTTGACTTATTAAGACGATACAAACATTAAAACAGTCGGATACATTGCAAAGATCTTACAGACTGTTACATATGTCTGTAGAAGCAGAGAACGGAACATGCTGGCCAAATAGTAACAAACTGAATATACTAGCCAGGTAAGCAGTAGGATAATACTCTGTGCCTGGATGTACAACACCTACCCAGCTGGCGATTAACTTTGAAAGTATTAGCAGTTGGTGCCTTGCATTATAGCTAACTCATACAAACATATCTTACCTGGCCCCATCCTGCTAGTTTCTGCAGTATTTGATAAAGCATCAGAAATTATGAGAGGTCCAGGCGCTGTCCTCACATTACACCTACAAAATACAAGAGGTCACACAAAGCAAACAGGTCTTCATTGTCAGAGAAGATACTATTCTTTACTGATATTATACCATGTCATCCGTAGAGCAGGGTCCCCTATAACTCAGTAACAATCTCTCCAGCACTTGCCCCTAAATGCACCATGAGAGGAGACCATTATAGTAGCATGGTTGTACCTATTCAGCCGATTCCCTCCCTAGGTTTCAAAAACAGAAGGAAGGGAGTTCAGAGGGCAGTATATTTAAAGAGGGTATTGGTCACAGTATGTGATATTCTGGCCCAGTTGGCAACTTGAGCCATGGAGGTAAGTACCTCCCACAGGGAGGGGATTATCTGGCACCACCATTTACACAGTAGGAGTCTTTTAACCTGCATACTGAGTGTCAGAAGTAGTTTCAACTCGGAGAGATGAAGGTGAGGGGCCGGGGTCTGGAGTCCTAATAATAGCAACTCAGGGAACTGAGGCACAGGCTTCCTAAGTATTTTGGACCCCATCTCACAGGTAGCCTGCCATAGGGGCTGGATCAGCCTGCATGACAAAGTATATGGAACAGGTCTCCTGGGAGTTCCTGGCGCCCAACACAGGTCAGACTGAGCAAGTTTTGCCTTGGCAAGGACTACAGGAGTCCTGTACCAGGAGTGAATTATCTTGTTCTGTATTAATTGACTACTGGTGTCAGGATATGCCCGTGAACTAGTTTTAGACAAGACTTCCACTCCAGGTTCGTAATAGGGCATGCAGTGCTTTCTCCCATTTATTACTTGGATTCCTCTGCTTGGGACGGTATGGTACTCGAATGGCCATATATACTCAGCTTGACTGTCCCTCTTCTAGGGGCCAGCCATGACTCTACCTGGGAGAGTTTTTGCTCTTGGTGCTGCTTATGCCTGTACATAAGGATGGCACTTCTTATTTGGAGGAATCGCCAGAAGTCTTTGGGAGAGATCCCATAAGAGCTCCGCAGGCCCTGAAAGGAATTAAGGGTATCTGTACCAGGAACAAGCATATCTCGAAGCAATGAGATACCACCATGTTCCCATAAGGGCCATGCAATTGGTTGTTTATTGATGGTAATCTCATTATTGCCCCATAGTGGGGTAAGTCTTAGGGGAGATGGGGAGGCCCCCAACTTCTTATGCACCTTGGCCCAATATTCCAGAGAGGAACCTATAGTAGGATGAGAGTGAATGCTCTTAGGAGGATGGTTAAATAACAATAGTACCAAGTGAGTACGCTGACATACCTCTCTCTCCATATCCAGCTACTAGGGAGCGTTGTGTCCAGGGAAAAGGTACCATTTTAACATCTGAACCAGCTGAAAGACCCATTTATACCCCTCTAACCATGGAAGGCCCCAGCCCCCTTCTGACCAATGAGCTCTGAGCTTATTTCTACTGTACCTAGGTTTTTTACCCTCCCACAAAAAGGATCCCAACAGGGAGTCTAACTTAGTAAACCAATAACAAAGTATTTTCAAAGGAATGTGGAGAGAAGATACATAATTTTGGTGCTGTGACCATTTTAATTGCAGCTATTTTACCTACAAGTGACAGTCAAGAGATTTCCATCTGTCCAGTTCTGTACGAATGGAAGCAAAAGTGGTTTCATATTCAAGTCCCAGATTTTATGCAGATTAGGAGAGATAGTAATGCCCAAGTAGGTAATCCCCTCCGTGCCCTTTGGAGCCCATGCTGAGTAACCATTTGAGAGGTACACTTACAGTTTAAAGGTAGGACCTCCGTCTTGGCCAGGTTAATCTTGAGCCCTGAAAATGTAGAGAAATCTGACAAGGTGGACAGTAGAGGGAGGTAGGTGAGTATATTGGCTATAGGGAGCAACAGGTCATCCGTGATACATAAGAGTAGGGTATGCCCTTGTTCCCACCTGGACCCCGGAAATTAGAGGATTTTGCCTAATAGCAGCTGCCAGGGTTCTGCTGCCAATATAAAAGTAGTGGGGAAAGTGGGCAGCCCTGACTAGTACCCCTACCCAGTATGAATGGGGGAGAGAGCATCATATTGGTGAGTATCCGTGCAGCTGTGGATGAATATATTGCCCCAATCCAGGCCCAAAACCCTGCCCCCATGCCCATAGTGCAAAGTACTTGTTGGACATAGTCCCACTCCAGGGAATCAAAGGCCTTTTTGAAATCTATTGCAATGGCAGCAGTGGGGGAAGATAATGTTTGGGCCTTATGGATCAAATTTACCAACGATCTAATATGGTCTGCGCTAAAGCGGCCCTTAACAAAGCCTACTTGGGATAGGTGGATCAAACTGGGAAGGAGAGGATTAAGTCTGTTAGCTAGTATTTTAGCTAGCACCTTGCTGTCAGCATTCAATAATGAAACAGAGCAGTAGCTGGACACTTTAAGAGGGTCTTTATTTATTTTTTGGTAGGATAGTAATAGTCACCTCCCTAAGGGATGAAGGGAGAGACCCTGTTTGCAATGACTCAGTAAATACTTGTTGTAATACCAGAGAGATTATGGGATGCAACAGCTGCCACACTTCAATAGGGAAACCGTCCCCTCCTGAGACCTTTCCCTTTTTAAGGGAGAGGATGGTGTCTACCACCTCCTGGGTTGAGATCGGGGTATCTAGGGTATCAGCTTGGGCTTTCGAGATTTTGGGGAGATGTAGGGCCTCCAGAAATGGGCGGACCCCATGGAGGTCTGGGGCTCTGGAGGATTTATATAACGAGGAGTAAAAATCCATCATTACTTGATTAATACCTTGTTCTGAGGTCTGGGTCCTACCCCCTGCATCCTCTAAAGCCGCTATATGTCTTTTGGCTTGCTGCTTTTCAAGACGGTATGCCAGCAGCTTACCCCCCTTTTCTCCCCCTTCCCAATATTTATGCTTGAGTCTAATGATCGAAATCTCTGCCTTTCTAGAGACCAGCTCGTTCACTTGCATCTTCAGAGAGGTGACCTTGTGACCTGCCTCTGACCTAAGGGAAGGACATGAAGGGCTTAAAAGTAAGCTCCGCTCTCTGAGTTGTCATTCAAGTCCCCTCAAATGTTGTTCCTCCTCTTTCAGTGCCAGCTCGCATACTGTATTATCGCCTCTTAGAGTAGCTCAATGCCTCCCATGTGGTACCTGCAGAGGAATCTGCTATGACGTTATGCCGAAAAATTCTGTTGCTTCCTTTTGAAGCCAAGGGGGAAAGCCTGGGTCACAAAGTAGCAATTTTCAACATAGGGATTTTAGGACCTCTGGTCATGAACAGTGTCACTGTCATTTTCTTAATCTGTCACGAACATTGATTTCTCACAGCAATCGCGCTATTCTGCGCCGCAAGTGAGAAAACACATTTCGTCCAGGATGTGAAAAATGACAGCTGTACTGTTCATAAGGAGGTGTGAAAAATGCCAGTGTTGAAAATCTGGTGTGAAAATATTACTGATTTGCGAAGTTACAAGGGTGCATGGAAACTGCACAATGCACGCTCGTAACACAGTCATTTTATGGACTTTTATCACAAAATTTTCAACATACGCATTTTAGGACCTCTGCACATGAACAGTGTCACTGTGGTTTTCTTAATGTGTCCTGAACACTGATTTCCTACAGCGACTGCAATATTCTCGTGCTGGCAGTGCAAAACGATTTCAGCCAGAATGTGAAAAAATGACAGTTGTGCTGTCATGGAAGGAGGTGGGCATATCCAGTCATTGGTTTGTCACCACTCCAGAGACCCTGCTGTAACATAGGACCACGGAGGACCCTGAGGGGTGATCAACTCTATAGTTCCGGCACAGCTATATTGAGCTCGCCTCCCCTCTCTCACTCTCTCATTCTATTTTTCCCAACGCTGCAGGCTGCCCTTTGTACTGGGCTTCTGCTTGCATTGGCACCTTTTTCACCCACAAAGAAATCCTCAGCAGTCCAGACACAGCTCCATTGAGTTCACTCACCCCTCTCTCACTCGCTCATTCTGTGTCTCCCAGCTGCAGGCTGCCCTTTGCACTGGGTTCCTGCCTGTGGTGGCGCCTTTTTCTACCCACAAAGAAGTTCACATCTGTCATGATGAGCTCCGTTGAGGTCACTTACTCCCTCTCACTTGCTCATTCTGTTTCTTCTGGCACTGCAGGCCGCCCCTTTCGTACTGGGCACCTGCCTTCATTGTGTCTTTTCTACTCACAAAAATCTGCAGCAATCCCAACAGGCTCCATTGAGCTCACTCACTCCATCCCCCTCTCTCAGTCACTCGTTCTGTTTCTCCCGGCGCTGCAGGCTGCCCTTTGGTACTGGGCTCCTGCCTGTATTGATGCATTTTTCTGCCCATAAAGAAATCCACAGCAGTCCTGATAGAGATCTATTGAGCTCGCTTACTCCATCCCTCCCTCACTCGTTCTATCGTTCTCTTTTTCCCAGAGCTGCAGAATGTCCTTTTGTACTGGGCTCCTGCGTTGCAGCCATTTTCTTCCACAAAGAAATCTGCAGCAGTCCTGACAGAGCTCAGTTGAGCTCGGTCACCCTCTCACTCACTCGATCTTAATCTTTCCCAAACACTGATTTTCCACAGCAACTGTGCTATTCTGCGGCAGGAG
The DNA here is from genome assembly GCA_016271365.2 of Neoceratodus forsteri. Classification (NCBI taxonomy): domain Eukaryota; kingdom Metazoa; phylum Chordata; order Ceratodontiformes; family Ceratodontidae; genus Neoceratodus; species Neoceratodus forsteri. Next base: position 19,427,762 of record JADMNL010000035.1, read on the forward strand.
TGCAAGAACATATTTTGGCCAGGATGTAGAATGACAGCTATACTGTTCATAAGGAGGTGTGAAAAAATGCCAGTGTTGAAAATGTGGCGTGAACATATTACAAATTTGCGAAGTTACAAGAGTGCGTGGAAGGAGTTCAACGCACGCTTGTAACATAGTCATTTTATGGACTTTCATCACCAAATTTTCAACATAGGAATTTTAGGACCTTTGGTCATGAACAGTGTTGCTGTCATTTTCTTAATCTGTCCCGAACATTGATTTCCCACAGCAACTGCGCTATTCTGTGCCGCAAGTGCGAAAACACATTTCGTCCAGGATGTGATAAATGACAGCTGTACTGTTCATAAGGAGCTGTGAAAAAATGCCAGTGTTGAAAATCTGGCATGAAAATATTACTGATTTGCAAAGTTACGAGTGCGTGGAAACTGCACAACGCACGTCAGAATACAGTCATTCTTGACTTTTATCACAAAATTTTCAACATACATATTTTAGGACCTCTGCTCATGAACAGTGTCACTGTGGTTTTCTTAATGTGTCCCGAACACTGATTTCCCACAGCGACTGCACTGTTCTGCGCTGGCAGTGCAAAAACACATTTTGGCCAGAATGTGAAAAATGACAGTTGTACTGTTCATAAGGAGGTGTGGGCGTATCCAGTCATTAGTTTGTCTGCACTCCAGAGACCCTGCTGTAACATAGGACCATGGAGGACCCTGGGTGGGAGGGTGGGCAACTCTAAAGTTCCAGCATAGCTATTTTGAGCTCGCAAACTCACCTCTCTCACTCACTCGTTCTATTTCTCCCGCGCTGCAGGTTACCCTTTGTACTGGGCTCCTGCTTGCATTGGCACTTTTTCTGCCCACAAAGAAATCTGCAGCAGTCCCGACACAGCTCCACTGAGTTCACTCACCCCTCTCTCAATTGCTCGTTCTGTGTCTCCCCGCGCTGCAGGCTGCCCTTTTGCACTGGGTTCCTGCCTGTGGTGGTGCCTTTTTCTACCCACAGAGAAGTTCACATCTCTCCTGAAAGAGCCCGTTGAGGTCACTTACTCCCTCTCTCACTTACTTATTCTGTTTCTTCTGGCACTGCAGGCCGCCCTTTCGTACTGGGCAGCTGCCTCCATTGGTGCCTTTTTCTACTCACAAAAAAATCTGCAGCAGTCCCAACAGAGCTCCATTGAGCTCACTTACTCCCTCTCCCTCAGTCACTTGTTCCATTTCTCCCGGCGCTGCAGGCTGCCCTTTTGTACTGGGCTGCTGCCTGTATTGATGCCTTTTTTTGCCCACAAAGAAATCCACAGCAGTCCTGATAGAGCTCCGTTGAGCTTGCTTACTCCTCCTCCTCACTTGTTCTCTCGTCTTTTTCCCAGTGCTGCAGAATGTCCTTTTGTACGTCGGGCTCCTGCTAACTTTTTCTTCCCACAAAGAAGTCTCAGCAGTCCCGACAGAGCTCAGCTGGAGCTCAGTCACCCCCTCTCACTCACTCAATCTTAATCTGTCCCCTAACACTGATTTTCCACAGCAGCCATGCTATTCATGGCAGGAGCAAGAACATATTTTGGCCAGGATGTGAAAATGACAGCTATACTGTTCATAAGGAGGTGTGAAAAATGCCAGTGTTGAAAATGTAGTGTCAAAATATTACAAATTTGCAAAGTTACAAGGGTGTGTGGAAACTGCACAATGCACGCCCATAACACAGTCATTTTATAGACTTCTGTCCCAAATTTTCAACATAGGGATTTTAGGACCTCTGGTGATGAACAGTGTTACTGTCATTTTCTTAATCTGTCCCAAACATTGATTTCCACAGCAACGCTATTCTGCACCAGCAAGTGCAAAAACACATTTCATCCAGGATGTGAAAAATGACAGCTGTACTGTTCATAAGGAGGTGTGAAAAATGCCAGTGTTGAATTTCTGTGAAAATATTACTGATTTGCAATGTTACAAGGGTGCGTGGAAACTGCACACTGCACGCCATAACACAGTCATTTTATAGACTTTTTATCACAAAATTTTCCACATACACATTTTAGGACCTCTGCTCATGAACAGTGTCACTGTGGTTTCTTAATGTGTCCCAAACACTGATTTCTCACAGTGACTGCACTATTCTGCGCTGGCAGTGCAAAAATGCATTTTGGCCAGAATGTGAAAAATGACAGTTGTACTGTTCATAAGGAAGTGTGATGGTATCCAGTCACTGGTTTGTCGCCACTCCAGAGACCCTGCTGTAACATAGGACCACAGAGTACCCTGGGTGGAAGGGTGGGCAACTCTAAAGTTCTGGCACAGCTATATTGAGCTCACTCACTCCCCCTCTCTCACTCGCTCGTTCAATTTCTCCTGATGCTGCAGGCTGCCCTTTTGTACTGGCTTCTGCTTACAATGGCACCTTTTTCTGCCCTCAAAGAAATCCGCAGCAGTCCCGACACAGCTCCATTGAGTTCACTCACTCCCCCTCTCTCACTTGCTTGTTCTGTGTCTCCCTGTGCTGCAGGCTGCCCTTTTGCACTGGGTTTCTGCCTGTGGTGGTGCCTTTTTCTACCCACAAAGAAGTTCACATCTATACCGACAGAGCTCTGTTGAGGTCGCTTACTCCCCCTCTCTCACTCGCTCATTGCGTTTCTCCTGGTGTTGAAGGCTGCCCTTCTGTACTGGGCTCCTGCATCCGTTGGTGCCTTTTTCTACCCACAAAAAAATCTGCAGCAGTTCCAACAGAGCTCCATTGAGCTCGCTCACTCCCCCTCTCTCAGTCACTCATTCCATTTCTTCCGCGCTGAAGGCTGCCCTTTGTACTGGGCTCCTGCCTTTATTAATGCCTTTTCTGCACACAAAGAAATCTGTAGTCCTGATAGAGTCTCGTTGAGCTCACTTACTCCCCAGCACTTGTTCTCTCATTCTGTTTCTCCCAGTGCTGCAGGATGCCCTTCTGTACTGGGCTCCTGCGTGGGGCTTTTTCTTCCTACAAAGAAATCTGCAGCAGTCCCGACAGAGCTCAGTTGAGCTCAGTCACCCCACCTCTCACTCACCGATCTTAATCTGTCCCAAACACTGATTTCCACAGCAACTGTGCTATTCTGTGGCAGGAGTGCAAGAAAATATTTGTGCCAGGATGTGAAAATGACAGCTATACTGTTCATACAATGAGGTGAAAAATGCCAGTGTTAAAAATGTGTGTGAAAATATTACAGATTTGTGAAGTAACAAGGGTGCATGGAAACAGTTCAATGCACGCTTGCAACACAGTCATTTCACAGAGTTTCATCACCAAATTTTCACATAGGGATTTTAGGACTTCTGCTCTTGAACAGTGTCACTGTCATTTTCTTAATCTGTCTTGAAAACTGATTTCCACAGCGATTGTGCTATTCTGCACCAGAGTGCGAAAACACATTTCAGTCAGGATGTGAAAATGACAGCTGTACTGTTCATAAGAAGGTGTGATAAAATGCCAGTGCTGAAAATCTGGCATGAAAATATTACTGATTTGCAAACTTATAAGGGTGCGTGGAACTGCACAACGACGCTGTAACACAGTCATCTTAAGGACTTTTTATCACAAAATTTTCCACATACACATTTTAGGACCTCTGCTCATGAACAGTGTCACTGTGGTTTTCTTAATGTGTCCCGAACACTGATTGCACTATTCTGCGCTGGCAGTGCAAAAACGCATTTTGGCCAGAATGTGAAAAATGACAGTTGTATTGTTCATAAGGTGTTGGCGTATCCAGTCATTGGTTTGTCTCCACTCCAGAGACCCTGCTGTAACATAGGACCACGGAGGACATTGGGCGGGAGAGTGGGCAACTCTAAAGTTCCGGCACAGCTATATTGAGCTCGCTCACTTCCCCTCTCTCACTCGCTCATTCTATTTCTCCTCACACTGCATGCTGCCCTTTTGTACTGGGTTCCTGCTTGCATTGGCACCCTTTTCTGCCCACAAAGAAATCCGTAGCAGTCCCGACACAGCTCCATTGAGTTCACTCACTCACTCCCCCTCTCTCAATCACTCATTCTGTGTCTCCCCGGGCTGCAGGCTGCCCATTTGCACTGGGTTCCTGCCTGTGGTGGAGCCTCTTTCGACCCACAAAGAAGTTAACATCTATCCTGACAGAGCTCCGTTGAGGTTGCTTACTCCCCTCTCACTTGCTCATTCTGTTTCTTCTGGCACTGCAGGCTGCCCTTTGTACTGGGCTCCTGCCTCCATTGGTGCCTTTTTCTGCTCACAAAAAAATCTGCAGCAGCCCCAGCAGAACTCTGTTGAGCTCACTCACTCCCCCTCTCTCAGTCACTCATTCCTTTTCTCCCGGCGCTGCAGGCTGCCCTTTTGAAATGGGCTTCTGCCTGTATTGACGCCTTTTTCTGCCCACAAAGAAATCCAGAGCATTCCTGATAGAGCTCCGTTGAGCTCGCTTACTCCCCCCCCCTCACTTGTTCTCCCGTTCTCTTTCTCCCAGTGCTGCAGAATGTCCTTTTGTACTGGGCTCCTGCGTTGGGGCCTTTTCCTTCCCACAAAGAAGTCTGCAGCAGTCCCGACAGAGCTCAGTTGAGCTCAGTCACTCCCCCTTCTCACTCACGCGATCTTAATCTGTTCCTAACACTGATTTTCCACAGCAACCGTGCTATTCTGCGACAGGAGTGCAAGAACATATTTTGGCCAGGATGTGAAAAATGACAGCTATACTGTTCATAAGAGGTGTGAAAAATGCCAGTGTTGAAAATGTAGCGTGAAAATATTACAAATTTGCGAGTTACAAGGGTGTGTGAGGAACTGCACAATGCACGCCTATAACACAGTCATTTTATAGACTTCTGTCACCAAATTTTCAACACAGGGATTCTAGGACCTCTGGTGATGAACAGTGTTGCTGTCATTTTCTTAATCTGTCCCGAACATTGATTTCCCACAGCAACCGCGCTATTCTGTGCCGCAAGTGCGAAAACACATTTCGTTCAGGATGTGAAAAATGACAGCTGTAGTGTTCATAAGGAGGTGTGAAAAAATGCCAGTGTTGAAAATCTGGCATGAAAATATTACTGATTTGCAAAGTTACTACGGTGCATGGAAACTGCACAACACACGCTCGTAACTCACACATCTTATGGACTTTTATCACAAAATTTTCAACATACACATTTTAGGACCTCTGTTCATGAACAGTGTCACTGCAGTTTTCTTAATTTGTCCCTAACACTTATTTCCCACAGCGACTGCACTATTCTGCGCTGGCAGCGCAAAAATGCATTTTTGCCAGAATGTGAAAAATGACAGTTGTACTGTTCATAAGGAAGTGTGGGCGATCCAGTCACTGGTTTGTCTCCACTCCAGAGACCCTGCTGTAACATAGACCACAGGAGGACCCTGGATGGGAGGTGGGCAACTCTAAAGTTCTGGCACAGCTATATTGAGCTTGCTCACTCCCTCTCTCACTCACTGCGTCTTTTTCTCCTGATGCTGCAGGCTGCCCTTTGTACTGGGCTCCTGCTTGCATTGGCACCTTTTCTGCCCTCAAAGAAATCCTCAGCAGTCCCGACACAGCTCCATTGAGTTCACTCACCCCCTCTCTCACTTGCTCGTTCCTGTCTCCCTGTGCTGCAGGCTGCCCATTTGCACTGGGTTTCTGCCTGTGGTGGTGCCTTTTTCTACCCACAAAGAAGTTCACATCTATCCCGACAGAGCTCCGTTGAGGTTGCTTACTCCCCCTCTCTCACTTGCTCATTCTGTTTCTCCTGGTGCTGAAGGCTGCCCTTCTGTACTGGGCTGCTGCTCCATTGGTGCCTTTTTCTACCCACAAAAAAATCTGCAGCAGTTCCAACAGAGCTCCGTTGAGCTCGCTCACTCCCCCTCTCTCAGTCACTCATTCCATTTCTTCCGGCGCTGAAGGCTGCCCTTTTGTACTGGGCTCCTGCCTTTATTGATGCCTTTTTCTGCACACAAAGAAATCCGCAGTAGTCCAGATAGAGCTCCGTTGAGCTCACTTACTCCCCCTTCCCTCACTTGTTCTCTCATTCTGTTTCTCCCAGTGCTGCAGGATGCCCTTTGTACTGGGCCCTGCGTGGGCCTTTTTCCCACAAAGAAATCTGCAGCTGTCCTGACAGAGCTCAGTTGAGCTCAGTCACCCCCTCACTCACTCGATCTTAATCTGTCCCAAACACTGATTTCCCACAGCAACTGTGCTATTCTGTGGCAGGAGTGCAAGAAGATATTTGTGCCAGGATGTGAAAAATGACAGCTATACTGTTCATAAGGAGGTCGGAAAAAATGCCAGTGTTAAAAATGTGGCGTGAAAATCTTACAAATTTGTGAAGTAACAAGGGTGCATGGAAAGAGTTCAATGCACGCTTGAAACACAGTCATTTTACAGAGTTTCGTCACCAAATTTTCAACATAGGGATTTTAGGACATCTGCTCATGAACACTGTCACTGTCATTTTCTTAATCTGTCTTGAAAACTGATTACCCACAGCGATTGTGCTATTCTGCGCCAGAAGTGCGAAAACACATTTCGTTCAGGATGTGAAAAATAACAGCTGTACTGTTCATAAGAAGGTGTGAAAAAATGCCAGTGTTGAAAATCTGGCATGAAAATATTAATGATTTGCAAAGTTACAAGGGTGCGTGGAAACTGCACAATGCACGCTTGTAACACAGTCATCTTAAGGACTTTTATCACAAAATTTTCAACATACACATTTTAGGACCTCTGCTCATGAACAGTGTCACTGTGGTTTTCTTAATGTGTTGCGAACACTGATTTCCACAGTGACTGCACTATTCTGTGCTGGCAGTGCAAAAACGATTTTGGCCAGAATGTGAAAATGACAGTTGTACTGTTCATAAGGTGTTGGCGCATCCAGTCATTGGTTTGTCTCCACTCCAGAGACCCTGCTGTAACATAGGACCACGGAGGACATTGGGCGGGAGGTGGGCAACTCTAAAGTTCCGGCACAGCTATATTGACCTCACTCACTCCCCCTTTCTCACTCGCTCATTCTATTTCTCCTGACACTGCAGGCTGCCCTTTTGTACTGGGCTCCTGCCTGCATTGGCACCTTTTTCTGCCCACAAAGAAATCCATAGCAGTCTCAACACAGCTCCATTGAGTTCACTCACTCCCCCTCTCTCAATCGCTCATTCTGTGTCTCCCCACGCTGCAGGCTGCCCTTTTGCACTGGGTTCCTGCCTGTGGTGGCACCTTTTTTGACCCACAAAGAAGTTCACATCTATCCCAAAAGAGCTTCGTTGAGATCGCTTACTCCCCTCCTCCCTCACTTGTTCTCTCGTTCTCTTTCTCCCAGTGCTGCAGAATGTCCTTTTGTACTGGGCTCCTGCGTTGGGGCCTTTTTCTTCCCACAAAGAAGTCTGCAGCAGTCCCGACAGAGCTCAGCTGAGCTCAGTCACTCCCCCCCTCTCACTCACTCAATCTTAATCTGTCCCTAACACTGATTTTCCACAGCAACCGTGCTATTCTGTGGCAGGAGTGCAAGAACATATTTTGGCCAGGATGTGAAAAATGCCAGCTATACTGTTCATAAGGAGGTGTGAAAAAATGCCAGTGTTGAAAATGTTGCGTGAAAATATTGTTACAAATTTGCAAAGTTACAAGATTGCTTGGAAGCAGTTCAACACATGCTTGTAACACAGTCATTTTATTGAGTTTCATCACCAAATTTTCAACATAGGGATTTTAGGACCTCTGGTGATGAACAGTGTCACTGTCATTTTCTTAATCTGTCCTGAACATTGATTTCCCACAGCAACCACGCTATTCTGCACCTCAAGTGCGAAAACACATTTTGTCCAGGATGTGAAAAATGACTGCTGTACTGTTCATAAGGAGGTGTGAAAAAATGCCAGTGTTGAAAATCTGGTGTGAAAATATTACTGATTTGCAAAGTTACAAGGGTGCATGGAAACTGCACAACGCATGCTCATAGCACAGTCATTTTATAGACTTTTATCACAAAATTTTCAACATACACATTTTAGGACCCCTGCTCATGAACAGTGTCACTGTGGTTTTCTTAATGGGTCCCAAACACTGATTTCCCATAGCGACTGCACTATTCTGCGCTGGCAGTGCAAAAACGCATTTTGGCCAGAATGTGAAAAATGACAGTTGTACTGTTCATAAGGAGGTGTGGGTGTATCCAGTCATTGGTTTGTCTCCACTCCAGAGACCCTGCTGTAACATAGGACCACAAAGGACCCTGGGTGGGAGGGTGGGCAACTCTAAAGTTCCGGCAGAGCTATATTGAGCTTGCTCACTCCCCCTCTCTCACTCACTCATTCTATTTCTCCCGACGCTGTAGGCTGCCCTTTTGTACTGGTCTCCTGCTTGCATTGGCACCTTTTTCTGTCCACAAAGAAGTCTGCAGCAGTCCCGACACAGCTCCACTGAGTTCACTCACTCCCCCTCTCTCAATCGCTCATTCTGTGTCTCCCCACGCTGCAGGCTGCCCTTTTACACTGGGTTCCTGCCTGTGGTGGTTCCTTTTTCTACCCACAAAGAAGTTCACATCTATCCTGACAGAGCTCCATTGAGGTTGCTTACTCCCCCTCTCTCACTTGCTCATTCTGTTTCTCCTGGTGCTGAAGGCTGCCCTTCTGTACTGGGCTGCTGCCTCCGTTGGTGCCTTTTTCTACCCACAAAAAAATCTGCAGAAGTTCCAACAGAGCTCCATTGAGCTCGCTCACTCCCCCTCTCTTAGTCACTCTTTCCATTTCTCCCTGCGCTGAAGGCTGCCCTTTTGTGCTGGGCTCCTGCCTTTACTGACGCCTTTTTCTGCCCACAAAGAAATCCACAGCAGTCCTGATAGAGCTCCGTTGAGCTCGCTTACTCCCCCCCACTTGTTCTCTCGTTCTGTTTCTCCCAGTGCTGCAGGATGCCCTTTTATACTGGGCTCCTGCGTCGGGGCCTTTTTCTTCCCACAAAGAAATCTGCAGCAGTCCTGACAGAGCTCAGTTGAGCTCAGTCACTTCCCCCTCTCACTCCTTTGATCTTAATCTGTCCCAAACACTGATTTCCCACAGCAACTGTGCTATTCTGTGGCAGGAGTGAAAGAACATATTTGTGCCAGAATGTGAAAAATGACAGCTACTGTATACTGTTCATAATGAGGTGTGAAAAAATGCCAGTATTAAAAATGTGGTGTGAAAATATTACAAATTTGTGAAGTAACAAGGGTGCATGGAAACAGTTCAACGCACGCTTGCAACACAGTCATTTTACAGAGTTTCATCACCAAATTTTTAACATAGGGATTTTAGGACCTCTGCTCATGAACAGTGTCACTGTCATTTTCTTAATCTGTCTTGAAAACTGATTTCCCACAGCGATTGTGCTATTCTGTGTCGGAAGTGCGAAAACACATTTCGGTCAGGATATGAAAATTGACAGCTGTGCTGTTGATAAGGAGGTGTGAAAAAATGCCAGTGTTGAAAATCTGGCATGACAATATTACAAATTTGCGAAGTTACAAAGGTGCATGGAAACTGCACAATGCACACTTCTAACACAGTCATTTGATGGGCTATCATCCCCAAATTTTCAACATAGGCATTTTAGGACCTCTGCTCATGAACAGTATCACTGTCATTTTCTTAATCTGTCCCGAACACTGATTTCCCTCAGTGACTGCGCTATTCTGCACCAGAAGTGCGAAAACACATTTCAACCAGGTTGGGAAAAAAAATAGCTGTACCATTCATAAGTAGGTGTGGGAAAATGGCAGTGTTGAAAATCTGGAATGAAAATATTATAAATTCACAAAGTTACGAGCGTGCGTGCAAACTGCGCAATGCACGCTCATAACACAGTCATTTTATGGAGTATCGTCACCAAATTTTCAACTTAGGCATTTAAGGACATCTGCTCATGAGAAGTGTCACTGCCATTTTCTTAATCTGTCCTGAACACTGATTTCCCACAGCAACTGCGCTATTCTGCGCCGGAAGTGCAAAAACAAATTTCAGCGAGGATGTGAACAATGACAGTAGTACTGTTCACAAGGAGGTGTGGAAAAATGCCACTGTTGAAAATCTGGCATGAAAATATTGCAAATTCTCAGACTTATGAAAGTGCGTATCAACTGCACGATGCATGCTCATAAAACAGTCATTTTTTTGATTTTATCCACCAAATTTGCAAAATAGGCTTTTTGAGAGCCCACCTCATGAACACTGGCACTGTTATTTCGGTAATTATTCCTGAAAGGTGATTCCACACAGTGACTGCGAAATCACCTTCCGGGGCCAAGTACCGCCATGACAGTGGCAGAATTCAGGAGGAGGGGTCCCAAACACCCAAGTTGAAAATTTGGTGCCCAAATTCCAAACAATCCCTGAGATATGCATCAAAGTTGAAAAAACCCTATTTATTCCATTATACAGCTTACCATCATTTCTTCAGTTGGCGGTCGGCTTTGAAGAGTTCAGACATGATCCCGTCCACCAAAGATCGTCACGCCAGACTCTGGAGGTAAGTATGGGGTGAGGGTGTGGGGATACAGGGTGCGCAGGGGCTGGGCGGGTTGTGGAAGGGGCAGGGAGACTGTGAGGACCATTTTCTTTTTTGACAGGTTACAAGAAAAAAAAACATTGCAGGACTTTTTATTATTTTGCAGAGCTATTTGGCATGCTGGAGTGGGCTCCCAATGTGCCAACAGAGTGTTTTTTTGGAGGGCAGCTCTAGTCAACTGGGGATTTGGCACCCCCATCGGCACAAAAGGGGGGATGCAAGAGCTGAGGGGGATTGGGCACCCCTCGTCACAACTGCACTGGGTGTTTCAGGGGGATTATGCTGACAGGGAGTGGGCTCCCCCATCAGCAAATGAAAGTGGAAGGGGGGGACATAATGCCAGTGGGGAGTGGGCTCCTCTGTTGGCAACATGAATGTAGGCTCTGAAGCCGACGGGGATTGGGGCCCCTGTCGGCAAACAAACACGGTGGGTTGGGAGGCACATGCTGCTGAGGGGGATTGGCACCCCCTCAGCAATGGGGATGCTTTACTATTGTTTGTGAACATGGCGGCAAGCCACCACCATGTTCACAAACAATATCTCAGAAACAAGGTTCCGCCCAGCAATGACGGGTCGCTCCCTTATTACAGCTAATGGCTTATGCTGCAATGATGATGCGGCCACTGATTGTAGCAGCTGAAACCTTACAAGGTTGTGGCACACTGGCTGAACTAGTGTCAGCAGCAGCATGCCACCCATTGAAACTGCGGACCCAAGCCTCCAAAGGCTGTGGGGCCATTGGCCACAACAGTGCTGCGCCACCACAACCTGCTTCTGGAGCAAGCTGCCACAATATGTTTCTTGCTCATGCACACAATCAACATAAAAATAAGGTCTAAAAGCACGCAGAGATCACATAAAAGCTGAAATTGTGTCAAGTCAATACAATAGGGCTGAATCTCTGAACATGGATGCCAATATAGCACATACGGCCAAAAGCCTGTCATAGCTATTTTTAAAGGCTGTAAGAACAGAGTACACAATACTCCATTGGACGCTATATTTCATCCTATCCAACAGACTATTCAAAAGGACCCACAGAAAATTCTGGACATCTCCCAGAGTTATTTAGAAGCTCAATTTGGTACTCCATCTCCTGCGGTTTTGGATGTTACCTACCTACAGGATTTAGAATTTCCACCCATTACAAAGGATATGCAGGAGAAGTTGACCACAGACATTACACTTAAAGAAACTACCCAAGCTATAATCAAATTAAAAATTAAATTGCCGCCAGGCCTAGATAGCATAACTGTAGAGTTCTACAAAAAAATTACTCAGTATATGACTCCAATTTTAACTTTAGTGTATAATGAAAAATTACAAAGTAATTATCTATCTATCAAGTCTGATGGCACATTCTATATTAATATTATTTAAAAAAGGGAGAGACATAATTTAAAAAACTTGAGGCCCATTAATCTTCTAAATGTGGACTACACAATTTTAGCATCCATGCTATTGAAAAGATTATCCCTAGTAACAAGATACAATAATGTCCCCGTACAATCTTGCATAGTCCCATCTAGATCAATTTTCCACAACCTAATTTTCTTGAGGGATCTGGTAACTGATGGATCTCACACTAAGTCTTCTGGTCTTCTGCTTTCTCTAGATCAGGAGAAAGCTTTTTATCATGTGGACCATGATTATTTATTTCATGTTTAACTTCTTATTATATTCCTTGGAAATGTATTGGTTGAATACATTTATTATATAAAAACACATGGATTCAACTTTATATAAATGGAACCCCTGGTTCAGTTTTTTTAGGTAAAAAAGGGGTCAGAAAAGGTTGCCCCTTGAGCCCACTTTTATATGTCCTACAGATTGACCATTTACTCAGAAGAATTCTGAACAATCCCACCATACCCAGACTTCAACTCTCAGATGGGCAGGTGGCACTCACAGTGTGTGCCTATGCAGATGACATCTGCATTTGTACTACTACTACTACTACTATTATTACCACTATTCAAGATTTGGTTCTAGTCCCAATTATAGCAGCTTTTAAATATGTTTCTTGGTCAAAATTAAACTATCATAAAAGTAGTAGCATACGACTTCATCTTTCAGTAGTTACAGGCCAGGCTTAATGTTTTGCTAATATACCTATTTCTGCCACACCTGTAAAAATTATGGGTTTATTCTTCAGAAGCTCAGATGATGCTACCTTAAACTGAAAAATGGTCACATCAAATTGAAATATAGGACTATTACAAAAAGGAAAAGAATGTTTTTTTATTAAAAACATCTACATGCCATTTATTTTTACATATAGCACACATATTATGTATTCCCCTGGCTAATGAAGTAAAAGTCACAAATATTTTCTTTCAGAGCTTCTGGGGTAGCAGGTTTAACCTGATAAAAAGAAGTGTCATGTAGCATGAATATTGCCATGCTGCAATAAGAATGCTCCACCCAATAGTTTTTACCATAGTGTATTTGTTTGTGGTCTCTGTCTGCTGAGACAGAGAGAGAGAGAGAGAGAGAGAGAGAGAGAGATGTCAAAGCTTCCTCAAATCAAGGAGGTTATTTTCTAGACTACACTGAATTGAATTATTACTTGTTGTACCTGTGTAAGTAACTAGTATTGATTCTGTTTTGGGGGTTGACTTTCTTAGTTTAACTTTAATTTGCCAGGGAGGAACTGTAGCTGGGAGATTTTTGCAGTCATTTGTGACTAGACCTGTTACTTAACCTCTGTGAAATAGGTGGCTGAAAGTAAGGAAGGAAGGAAGGAAGGCACTCCCCGGGGTGGAGGGTCAGAGTTGTAGTTGATTGTTTCTGGAGGGCATAGGTTTACTCCATCCCACCCTGCCCCTCAACCCACCTGTCCCAAGCACATAACTTCCTTTATAGCAGGGGTTCTGACATCACTTCCCCAAAACTGCTAACAACATACACCTGCTCATACCCTTAAAGGCACAGTACACTGAATATGAGGTAGAGACACTCACAAGCTTGCACACACTAAAACAAGAACAAAAAAGAAAAGCATCTATAACAGGAAGGGACACAGACATGTGGGGAGGGTGCGATGCACTGGCTGTGGAGCAGCAGTCTTCCGGGAGACATTCTGGAGATCATGCTGCTGCCCTATATGTAGGCACCTCTGGTCTGAGGGAGGAGGTTGTTCTGCCTCCATGCTGACCTGGTAAGAATTTGGGAAACCTGCTCCCCACCTAGGGACCACCCAGGCCACTGCCACTACTTCAGAGGTTGCCAAGAAAGAGGAGTGGTTGGACCACAGTGGGCTCAGGGAGAGTGAGAGTGGTGGAAGAGAGGCACATCCTCCAGTTGTGCCTCTCCACAATTCATTCACCACTCTGGTGGAGCATGGTTCCTCTAGGGAGGCACCCACAATGGAGACCAAGGAGGATGCTGGGAACCTCCATAATGAGACCCACAGGAGGATGGCAGAGGACCCCACAGGAGAAGGAAGCAACTCCTGGTGGGGACTCAGTTGTTAGGGGTAGAACTGGGGAAGGGAGGGGAAAGGGAGGTAGTGCCTGCCCAGCACCATGGCTTGAGGGGCAGGAAACAAACCTCAGGACCATGGGAGAAGCTGCAAGGGGAGTGAGCTGGATGTCATTATCCATCTAGGGATGAATGACCAGGCTGAGAATGGGATCAGAGCAGTGCTACAGGAGTTTGTGGAGTTGGGCAGGGGTCTTAGACAAGTAGCACACAAGGCAACTTTCTCGGAAGTGTTACCTGTCTATAGCATGGGTGAGGCTAGGGTACTCCATGCCATGGGATTCAATGACTGGTTGAAAAACTGGTGCAGAGCTCAGGGATTTGCATTCATTGAGGACTGGGGCTCCACCTGGAGGGATGCAGGCCTAAACAGGTGTAATGGTCTGCATCTATCCAGGAGGGGAACCAGGATCCTAGGTGATAGGTTTAAATGCTTCATTAGCAAGCATTTAAACTAACCAAGGGGGAAGGCACTGAAAAAAGGGAAATCCTAGCGCCCCCAAAAAATCAGGTTAGTTAGTGAGGTAAACACCAAGATAGAGCAGTTGATAGGGAGAAGGGCATGGGTAAATGGAGAAAAAGATGAAGGCAGTAAGGAGAGGGATGGGGCAAAAAGAAATAAAGCCATAAAAAATGGAGGGTAATGAGTACCAATGTCTGTAGTCTAGGTAAAAAGCTCCCCAAAAAGGTGGCCTTGATGGAGAAAGGATGCCTGGATATTGTGGCAGTCACAGAAACATGGTACACAGAGAACCATGACTTGGATGTCAACATACCAGGGTACACAATCTACAGGAGGGACAGGGAGGGAAGAAGAGGAGGAGGAGGAGGAGTAGCTGTCTGTGTAAGGGAAGGGATCAAAACAGCAGAACAAAAAGGTAAACAGGGAGGAGAGGAGGCACTGTGGGTCACCCTGGAGACTGGAAATGGCACCACTATCTGCAAATCTAATTGATTTCTTTGACTGGGTGACCAAAGTAGTAGACGAGGAAGGGGATGTGGACATGGCCTACCTAGACTTTAGCAAGGCATTTGACACAGTCCCACACAAAAGATTAATAAACAAATTAGCCAGCTTTGGAGTGGGTCCCAGGGTGGTAGCCTGAGTAAAACACTGGCTAGACAACAGGACAAAGTGGGTAATAGTAAATGGAGTCCACAGTGAAGGAAGGGGTTACTAGTGGGGTACCACAGGGTTCAGTACTTGGGCCGGTCCTTTTTAATGTCTTTATAAGTGACATTGTAGAGGGACTGGAAAGGAAAGTATGTCTCTTTGCAGATGACACAAAGATCTGCAACAGGGTTGATATACAGGGTGGGGTAGAAAGGATGAAAAGGGACTTGGCAAGGTTGGAGGAATGCTGAAATGTATGGTAGCTTAGATTCAATGCAAAGAAGTGCAAAGTAATGCACCTGGGAAACAAAAACCCAGTGAAAGAGTACACAATGGGGAGTGAGGTACTGACAACAACAAAAATGGAAAAGGACCTGGGGTAGTCATATCAGACAACCTAAAGATGGGCCAGCAATGTGAGAAGGCAGTAAGGAGGGCTGGGGGGAGATACTGGAATGTATAGGGAGAGCATCACCAGTAGAAAACAGGAAGTTGTTGGCCTTCTGTACAGACAGTTGGTAAGACCACATCTGGAGTGCTGTGTACAGTTCTGGAGACCCCATCTCTGCAAAGACATAGACAGGGTGGGGCTGTCCAGAGGAGGGCAACCAAAATGGTGCATGGTCTGCACCAGAAGACATATGAAGAAAGGCTAAAGAAGCTTAAGATGTATAGCCTCAAGAAAAGGAGGGAGAGGGGGGGACATGATAGAAACTTTGAAATACCTCAAGGGAATCAACAAAGTCCAAGAGGGTAGCATCTTTCAGAAAAGGAGATGTGCAAGAACAAGGGGGCACAATTTGAAGATAGAGGGGGGGATGGCTCAGAGGTAATTTGAGGAAGTATTTCTTCACAGAGAGGGTTGTAGATGCATGGAATGACCTTCGTGAGGAGGTCGTAGAATCAAAAACAGTGGGGGAATTCAAGAATGCATAGGACACACATAAGTCAAT
Source organism: Neoceratodus forsteri (assembly GCA_016271365.2). Lineage (NCBI taxonomy): Eukaryota > Metazoa > Chordata > Ceratodontiformes > Ceratodontidae > Neoceratodus > Neoceratodus forsteri. Next base: position 19,443,847 of record JADMNL010000035.1, read on the forward strand.
TCTAGTGTGGGTAGGAGGAAGTAGGCTGTTGGTTAACTAGGATCAGCAGCTTATCCATTAGGTAGGGAAATGGGCAGACTAGGTGGGCCAAGTATTCCTTATCTGCCATCATATTCTATGTTTCTATGTTTTATCTACTGAAATATGTGTCTGTCTTTGAATAGACAATTCCTCCCTTGGTATGTCCTTTTCCACAGTTGGATAGCAGTAATTCAAGACAGATGGGACAAGGATCTATTTGTAATTCCTACATACATTAAGGATTTTAATGTACCCATATGTTTGTATCCTGTCTTCACTAAGCTTAGACAATGGAAGCTTACAACTCAATTTGTTGTTTTAAATACTGGGAACACATGTATACTACCATTATATGAGATCATTTCTATGATTTTCCTAAATTATGGGTGGCACTAAAGAAATTCTGCAAGTAATATTTCAGCAGTTGACAGATAAATGGGCTGCATTAACATTTTGTGATGGTGCTTGGCTATCATGCCACTCAGACTTGGTGTTAAAAGCACAAGCAAACATAAAGCCATAGAGGAGAGAATCTGCCCACATCAATGTGTGTGGACACCCTGGAAAATTGGTGTAATCCACAAGCCACAATTAGTTAGCACACACCCCCCATTAAAATCTGGAACAGTGGTACCCACATACTGGTGTACTATTTTACTTTACAATAGGTAGGTAACCCACTTGGCGTTAGGATGAATACCTGGCTCATTTTCTAGAGGAAGAGAGGGCTGGGGGTACAGAAAAAAAAACAACATGAACATTGTGTAAAAAATTACAACCCAGGTCCTGGGTGGAGGCAGCCAGGTATATGCTAGATCTAACTTGCTGAGGGGACCCCAGTAAATCCACACAACCAGAAGCAATAATTGGAATGCCCAGAACAGTAACTGGGATTGTGCAGTATGGCTTTATTCAACAGATAGAAATGTAAAGCAAATGTGGACCCCCAATGATCGGTCTAGGCAGGACAGGTACATTTCACAAACTCTCCTTGCATGCAGTACAGTTCATGAACAGAAAAAATAACATCTTCTTCCCAATTTCCCAAATGGTGCATTTAGTGGACTCCTGGCCACACACCTTAGCATTTTCATCCCATGAGTGTCATTTAGTGAATCTAAGCCACATACTCAGAATTCCTTATTGAACATAGGTGACATTAAGTGAAACTCAGCCACACACCTAAACCTGCAGCTTGGCCCTTGCTCAGGTATAACTGATATCCTTTAAGAACCAGAAAGCCCTGCCTTGTAAGCACCTAGATGGCATTTCTCCCACCCTTTGCCCCAACTGGCAGTCTCTGCCATTCTTCAAAGTTACACCACTGAAACATCCATTTCCCACTGAAATGCTAGAGGCCCCATACTTTTAATCTGTCACTCACTGGGTGACCCAAGAACAAACTGCACTCTCCTGAGTGAACAGTTTAACAGAACATTCACTCACTTGGGTGAACTAGGGGCACTGACAGGTGATATCCAGCCATATCTATGGGCACATACACCCCAGACTATGATTCATCTATAGTGTGTGGAGATCTGGTCTCCTAGAACAGTACTCACAACTGGTTGTCCTGTCCACTGGGCATGGAACAGCAACAGAAAAGGGCATTCTCCTAGGTAGCAGATTGAACAGTCTCTCAAAGTCCTCTCCAAAGCAGCTGAAACACACACAGAACTTTCAGGGGATTGCCCCTTGAATCCACTGAAAACAAGCAGTTCCTTACACTTCAATGGGAGTAGAAATCAGGAAATTCTGCTGCAGCACTGGTCTCCACCACTTCACTGGAAGCTGGAAAACGATACTCCACTAGGATGAGAAATGCTGGGCCCTCACCTCAGAGCCCAACTGGCAGTCCTTCTGCCACTCTCACCTCCTCACTCACTAAGGATGACAACCAAACTGAACATTCTAAGATCCCCAGAGCAGCTGTCCACACAGTGTGGCTTATTATGCTGCTAGAATTCCGAATGCCCTAATCATCCTTCCCTCAGGCTAGCTGAATGAACAATGATGCCATTATGTAAGATGTCCCTAATGAGCTCCCTACCAGCTGCCTACTATCTTCCTAACAATAATACTGATAGGATTCTAGTAACCCCAGAGGACTGGCTGGTTACATCTGGATTTTTTTTATTATGCCTTTTTTCACTAGCATTCAGGGCACTATTTTTGAGGCAATGGGGGGATAGGTGTCTACCCCCTATTACATATGACATATTAATTATGGTCATATTTCCACCTAGATTATCAATGTTCCACCCAAGTAATTTAAGAATTATTTTTGCACTTTGCCACATATGTATATGGCAAGCTAAGTGTGCCTTTTTGTTGCAACAAAAAGAGATTAATGAGGTTCAAATAATAATACAGAAAATTATTTATTTATTTATTTTGAAAAGTTTCACCAGGAAAGGCACACTGAGCTGCAATAGCTCATTTCCAGATGCATCCCCGGGGGAAAGGGAAGAGGGGTACAATATAACTTAGATACAGAACAGATAAAACGTTAAGTAAATATAAAGTAAAAATAGAACTACTGTGGTCTAAACAACATTAACTACTGAAGCAACATAAACACATTTTAGGAAATCAGGCAGTGATTAGAAACAAAAATAAGTAAATAAGTACATACATTAACCATGCAAGTAGTTAACCCATGTTAATATAGTTAAGATTTTACATTAGGATTTGCCATATACCTACATTTTCACTATCATGGAAACATGCACATATCTCTTAACCCTTGCAGAGTTACGGACTAGTATATCAGTCCATTAATTTCTATATGTTCTAATTCTGTCAGCAGCTTAAGGGTTAAGAACAGGAAATGTTTTACTTATAACTAATTACAATTGCATGGAAATGAGGTAATTTGTCTAAAAGATGAAAGGGGGAATGGGTCAGGTGCAGTTGCATGAGGTGGAAGATGAAGTGATGGGGTAGATGAGATAATGAACATGAGAAAGAGGCAGAATTGATCTCTAAGGGGAGGGATTTCAAAATACTTGGACAGTGATAGGAGAAGGCTACTCTCCCTGTGGTAGAAGTCCGGGAAGGGTGGGCATGAGTCCTAATGGGAGAGTTGTGGAGAGAGTAAGAAGGGGTCAAATGGGTGGAGAGAAGGGAGTGAAGGTAAGGAGGTAGGAAGCCTAACAAGAACTTACTGAGTAGAGAGGCACTTTGGGCAAGGCATCAGTCCCTAAGAGAGGGAAAGGAGAGAGAGAGAGAGGAGTAGAGGTCATAGTGGTAATTACATGATGGGACAGGCAAGAGCAAAGTAGCAGAAAGAGTTGTAAAGAGTATCAAGCATGGTAAGGGTGGATTTGGGGCAACACTATAGACAATGTCACCAAAGTCAAAAATTGTGAGGCTCAGCTTCTGGATGATCTCACATCTGGCAGAAAAGGGAAGGCAGCTGCGTTGTTTATAGGAAGAACCCAGTTTTGGAAGCAGTTTTGTGTATAGTGTCCATATGACCAGTGAAATCAAGGCTCCTGTTAAACCAGAGCCCAAAGGTATTTGAAGGAAGCTACATTTCTAATGTGGCTCAATTGACAGTATGGAAAATGGGAGTAGCTGTTAGCCTAGCTAGCTTTTGCCTGGTGCCAAAGGTCATTGAGACTGCCTTTTAGTATTTAAAGACAATTTATTTGAGTGAAACTAGTGTTGGACATTATTGATATCCAGTTGGAGGCTGGCTGCACATCTCAGGCAGAAGTACCGGAGGCATAAAAACTGTATCACCAATATACATGTGGATATTTGAAGTAGAGCAGGGAGCAGGTAGGTCATTGAAGAAAACTGTGAAAAGTAGCAGTCCTAGAACTGACCTTGAAGGTCATTTGTATTTTTGGGGAGGGAGGAGACAGAGTTAGCAATCCTGACTGTCTGCAACATTCCAATGAGGTCAGGAATGGAACCAATAAGTGGCAGTCTCAGAGAGACCAGCCGCAACCAGCTTATTGAGGAAGAGGGAGTGGGCGGCAGTTAGAGATGCAGTGAATTTAAAATCCAACAGTGAAGTCACAGCAAAGTGGCTTATTCTGCCACATGGAGTAATCTGTGAAATTCTCCTGATTTTGCCTAATTTCACCAAAGCTAAAGTTTGCCTGCAGAAGGTGAAATTTAGCTGCGGAAAAGTAAAATTTTGCCTTGGAAGGTGAAATTTCACCTCTAAAAGGTGAATTTCACCTTGGAAAGCAAAATTTCGCCTTACAGGGTGAAATTTCACTGTTTCACAGGCTAAATTTTGTTGTTCTGCAGGTGAAATTTCATGGTGAAATTTCACATTTCGCTAAGCGAAACGGACAAAATTCATGGATTACTCCACATAGTGAATGTTTGGCACTTCACCCACCACTAGTGACAGTGTCAAAAGCTTTGGCTAGGTCAACAAAGATGGTGGAAGTAATGCAACCCTGACCCATGCCAGAGAGAATGTCATCTGTAATCAGGAGAAGGGAGGTTGTGGTACAATGGGCCTTACAGAAGCAAAACTGGAAGGGGGTGAAAAAGGAGGAGGAGTCAAGGAATGAAGCTAGTAGTTTAGCATGGACTGGAGAAGAGAAATAGGGTCAACATTGCCAGGGTTAGAGGAGTCATTGACCTTGGGAAGAGGGATGACAGTAGCTATAGTCCAGGCATCAAGAACCATGGCAAGTGAGAAGGAGAGGTTCAGCAGAGCAGATCAAGGGAAAGCTATAGATGAGCCGAAAGGTATACAAGCTTAGGGTTGAGCCCATCTGTGCTTTTGCCTTTGTTTGGGCTAAGGGCAAGAAGAGCTTGTAGGGTGTCTACAGGGGAAACTGGTTGGAAGGAAAAACAGAATGAGGAGGAATTAGGTACAGAAGAGGCAGAAGAAAGAGAAGCTGAAGGCGGAAAGGGATGCTAGGACGGTAGACACACAGGAGGTGAAAAAAATGTTAAATTCAATGGTTACATTAGGGGGTCAGAGATAATGATGTCACATACCTTTAGGACTTGAGGGAGGTTTGACAGGGTGGAGAATAGGGAATGACCACCTTCCAGAATTTATAGGGGCTATTAAGTTTTTCTTAAAAAGGTGGAGGAGAAGTATTCTGCTTTTGTGAGATGGATGGCCTCGGTACAGGTGTTGCAGAGATAACAATATCTACAGGAGAACCTAATATTTTGTAAGCCAACAATGCCAGGTCACAAGCATGCTGACAAGCCAATAGCTTGACTAATACTCAGGGGAGGTGAGAACCATGGACCCTGGTCTTCCTTAAAGGAGCATGCCAGTCTCACACATTAAGGAGTTGTGTTTTGAAATAACATAGGGCTGAGTTGACCCAAGAAGCATTGGCAATGGGAGACCAGTCGGATCCAACAAGTTCTTCATGCAGGGAGGACAAATCTAAGGATGTAAAAGAACAGAGATAAATGATATTTGGCAGAGCTTTGGGGCAATGGATTTTACAGATGCAATAGATCATATGGTGATCACTAAGAGCATCCAGTAAGATTCCTGAGGTAACAACCCGGTGGGGGTGAGTCACCAAAACCCAGTCTAACAGGGTGTGCTTGCCTGACTTATGGTTTAAACGTACTTTAGGTTTAAGGAACAGATGGGGTTGCAGATTATGGAATGGCTACTGGACAGCCAATTGATGTTGAAATCACCAAGGATGTAGCATTCCCCAGTTGAGGAGTGGATAATGAGAGTAGAAATAAGATTAGTGATAGAGGAAGGAGAGGAGGAGTGGAGACTAGGACAGCAGTAAACCCTGCCCACAAAGATAGAGAGGGAACAGGGAAAACACAGTTTTATTATCAGAATTTCATGGGCAGAGGGCGGAAGAAGTAGAAAGATAGATGGTATACTGAATGTATAATTCACAGGATAATTTAAGTTCATAATGCAGAAAAATGTAGGGTTATGAATTCTACCTTAAGAGTGTACTGGAAAGAGTGCTCTTGGTTTTTGAATGTTTAAATTGAGTACAAAAGTTGATTTATTCCTCTTTTTTCTTTCTTCTCTCTCCTGGGTTGTTTAATTCTCTTTGAATGTATGCACATATTACATTTTGATTTCCACTGTTATATTTGAGGATTGTTAAAGGGACACAGACAACCTGCTATGCATCTGTAACCAGGGGTCGGGTTGATGTTATTTTTGTTTTTATGCGTGGTGCCTCCATTTTTGTAACCCACTACCTGGCAGCCTGGGTTCGGGGAGAAAACTGTTGCTCGGCATTTTGGCTAAGTTTGAAACTACTGTACAGGGGCACCCAAGCAATCTGGACACAGGAAGCAATAACTGAAATGTCCAAACCAGGAGTGGAATTCTAGAGTATGACCTTTATTCACAACAACAACAGAATAATAAAGCATAGATGGACCCCCACGGGGCAACACTCCCTGGTAATGCAGATTGTCGGAGGCTTGAACACATCTTCTTACAACACTGTAACCCTCAGGTTCTGTACACACTGGGCTCTCAGCCCGAACTGGTACTCTTGTCTTGGATTCCCTGGCATGGCACTCCAGCCAGCACTTGGGCTACTTTCCATATTGCATGGACATTTATTGGTGGCTCCCTCTACCACCCATGAGCACTTCCTAGCTCTGAAGGAAAAACTTTATCCTCAATCCCACATCTGGGTACTTTCTGCAAACACTGGCCAAGTGCCTGGGAGAAAGCTATAGGTGCCCAAAGTGAACCTGTGGAGGTAAATCTTGTTACTCCAGATGGGGTGTCTCCCACCTCTTGCTCCCAAATCCATACCCGGCCATTTGTTTGGAATCAACACCTTTCTTGTCAAACTCTCTGTTATAGAATGCTGTCTCAAAATGTATGTCACATTTAACATTCTACTCTTCATGAACTGGTGTCCTGACTTGTAATGTTCTCTGAGTGGCTATGTCCATCCCTGTAGACCCCCACTGTTTAGATGCATTTTAAGTCATACACAAACTTCAAGTACTGTACTTGACTGTCCTTCTCTGACCCCACAGTAGCAGATACTTTAAACACTGTCTCAGTGAAAACATGGGCTCTGTGTCAGAGCAGACTCACCAACTGGTTTGCAGGTGCCCCAAGGTCTCTGGCAAAGGAAAACAAAAACTTTGGTACCTCAACACAGGTTCTACAAATCATCAGGCAACTTTCACTCCTTAGCAGTGCCAGAGGATTGCCCCTGAAATTGCTGGTCTTTTCCTCCCATCCCTCCAGGGATGGGGCACTGGAACAAGCTTGGGAACAGTCTCTACCACTATGTCAGGTTTCTTCTGTGTCCTTCTCTAGGGTGAGAACACACAACCCCTCTACCTCTGTGCAGCTGTATGGCAGAGCTAAGCTGTGAGGGGCTGCCACCTGCATCACACCTCCTTCTTCTACTGCTGACTGCTGAAGACTGACTAAAAACCCCAATGTTCTAAGCTTACCCCTTGCTGCAGCATTCCAGTGTGGCTTATGCTGCTGCAAGAATTCTATATGATATCATCCCTCCAGTTCAGCTGAGACTGAGGACAAAGTGAGACAGTATGAAATCCATTTAACTGGTGTCTCACAAGTTGCCTTTCCCTGCCTGCCACTAGATCTAAGCGGGATTATAGTAACTCTGGGTGACAGGGGGGTTATACATCATATTATTTCTAGTTAAAAAACACATTTTATGATAGTTTACCTTTTCTAAAATTCATTGATGTTGCTATTTGTTTTGTCTGTCTCCTTGTTTAGTAGAACTGAAATGCATGCCTTTGTCACCAGTTGTTTTGATTACTGCAATGCCCTCTATCTAGGGCTACTGTGGGTGGATATCTGCCACTTGCAGCTAGTGCAGAATGTGACAGCCAGGCTGTTGACTGGAATCCCTGGTTCCAGTCTTATAACACCTATTCTGCATGAACTGCACTGGCTGCCCATACAGTGGCAGATGACATTCAAGGTCGCATTGCTGACCTATGAGGTCCTAAATGAGTTGGGAACTCATTACCTGAAAGAGCTCTTGTTTTTTTACTGCCCTTCCCACTCACTCTGATCCTCTGGTGAGGGATTGCTAAAGATTCCCAGGATATGCCTGAAAACATCTGGTGGAAGATATTTGGCCTTTATGGTACCTACCCTGTGGAACTCTCTACCTCATTAGATACGAGATAGCCTGACCATGGAAGGATTTAAAAAATCCTTAAAAACTTATTTTGTTTAACCAAGCATTTTTGGGCACTTACTGATTGGTTGCCATTGTCTTTGTCATCAGTTTTATTGATTTTAAATATTGTTATTGCATGGTGTATTGAAAGGCACCCTAAGCTCAGGAAGGGCATGTTGTATAAATACATTTTTACTTACTTACTATATATTTATAAACAACATTGTTTTGTTCACAATCCTGGATCTGTTCTTACCGAATACTTCCTGAACATTAGAAGCACCCCAAACAGTGCAGTCACTCATGAGGCAGTAGTCACCTAAACTCTCACTGCATCATGGGTGGCTGGACTGTGTTTTGGGTGTTTCCAAGTCCAGGAAAGATGCAGTTGGAGCTGATAAAGGAATGTAAACAAATATGTGTTTGTGTGGTAACACCAGTATTGTGGGCAGTCTATTTTTCACTTCTTAAAAGAAAAAAGAATCAGAATCAAACTACCAGCTACATCAGCAGCTATTACAGAATGCTGGCAGCCATAAAATATGTTTTTTTAAACAAGGGACATTTTGAGGTCTAAGAGAGTTGGCAGTGTGCCTTTGATTGATGTATTATGATATTTTCTTCAATAAGGAAATTTCCCTACTCTTCTGTGGGGGGTGCTCACTGCCTGTGAGCAGAATGGAGGACTCTAGTCTGTCAGACACCCTTGAGGAGTAGGAGGTATGATTGGTGGAGAGACTGAGCAGACTGATTATGTATCTCAAGCTTCAAATTCTGGATTTTGTGACATCACCGATGTGGATCTAATGGAAAAAGAACTATGTTTGCAACTAGAATTGGAGGACAGAAAACAAAAACTAATTTCCATGCTGTCAGATGCCAAACAACAGTTTGATTCTTAAAAGAAAACAATATAGGACTATAAGAAGAGGAAATGCTTGTCTATCAGCCTTACGGTTATAGCAGGAAAAATAAAAAAATTGCACTCATCTGAAAATAACTGTTCTGGTGAAACAGACAAGCCTAGTCCTGGAACCAAACCTACTACTTCAATGAAGCAACCTTGGTCACCAGAGGTGGCCCTCAGAGAAGCTGACTAGATTCAATCATTGGATGGTCATTGGCACCCAATGAAAGCATTCCTATACTGGGAGATGACAGGTCACTGCTGTGGCAAGCTGCCCGGCTGATAGCACTTAGTTCTTGATACAATTCTGTTGTATACATTTTTCTTATGTAATTCTGTGTATATGTACATGCCTAGACATACCAGTGTCAACACAAAGGTACCTAGGGGAAATATTAGATTTTTAAAAAGGGTTTTCACCTTCCTTTGACCTGCATGGCAGCTGCTTGGAGGGAAGTGAGATTGCATCCCAGGGTTCCCTTAACATAGATATGTGAAAATCTATTTTCCTGTCATGGACAATACAGTTCAAAGGTCGAATGTTTTTTCCAAGGAAATTATTATAGTATACTCCATTTTATGAGGTAACAGGAAAGAAAACATTCTTCTAGCAAACCTATGTGAATTCTTGGCAGGCACCATGAATCAAGAATCATGAATCAACCATGAATCACAATGCTTCAAACCTGTATATTGTGTCTACTATTGTTGCTTGTATCAAATCTGTTTCATGTGTATTACTGTTACCTTGTACTCCACTGTCACCCTGTGCCATGTGTTATGGCCTGGGTCATGTCTGAAAATGGTCCCTGGGATCAGTGCACTCACCCGGTTATCAAAGTCATAAATAAAATAAATAAATAAAATCAGCTTACTGTGGGACACTGAGACTTCAAAAGGCTTAGATTTTTGGAAACAGTGCAACAATGCCATCTACTGGTCTAACTATTGTGGGATTTTCACTCACAATTTCAAGACCACAGTAGGGTATAAATAGCCCCTGATCAGACATTTGGACACTTTTCATCTGGACTTTGCTTGACACACATAGAAGTCAAACTGCCAAAACCCAGTGTGGCTACAAGGACTAAAGGAACTGAAAACTTTCTTATACTTTCCTGGACTCAATTCACTACAATTTCAAGACAGACATTTAGATAACAGTCAGTGTGTTTACATGTATATATTTTTCCCATTTTGTTTCTGCATACTGTAACTCAAATGAGTGCAATTTCTTTTTAGTTGTAACTGTATTTATTTAAGTATTTTAGTAAAAACCTTTATTTTTCTAAAGAATATCTGCCAGGGTGAGGTTTTCTATATTTGTGTGTGAATTGTAGAGCAGTATTAATAATCTGTGACAACAGTTTATTGCTTGGAGGTACCCCTATAAGCAACCAGCTTGAGTAAAGGATCTGTAAGGGATCATAAAGGATAGGGAGAATACCAGAGTCTTAGGGATGGGTCTGCAGGGATTTTGAACCATACTGTTGCATGTCCTGTAGGGAGGAGGCCAAATTAGGCTTACGGTGCTAACCCAAAGACAGTGTGATGCCTGGGTCTTCCTTCTGTGTGTAATAGCCAAGGAAGCGTTCATATTTGGTCACAAGACTCAAAACTGGTATTGTGCCCTTATCCAGAGCTAGAGGGATGCCTTGGGGTGCTCATGGCAGAGGTGCAGTCATGACCTCAGCGTGCATTCTAAAAGAATGAGGAGAGTATCCCTGTCCCACCCTCATCTTGGATTACACTTAAGGTAGGCACTGTGAGCTCAGTAGGCTTGACACTCAGGAGTGGGCGCATGAGAGTTTTGGTGCATAGCATTGAGATCCAAGAGATTTGGTTGCATACTGCTGCGATTTGAGAGATCTTGGTGGTAAGGGCATAACAGCTGGATAAGAGCCCAGTGTATCAGACTGATAAACTGAAACAGTCCACACACATCAAGGCAGAGATTTAAAAAAATATATATCTAATTTGGTTACAGTATAAAGTCCCCTACCTGTTTTTTTTCCCTTGGGTGTAAGCTAGTGTAGCAGTAGCTAGGGAAGAAGATGGCTTCCAACTACAATGAATACACTACAGACTACTGAAAGCAGTTGTTTCAGGAAAGAAGGGTCCAGTGCAAGGGGTGAACCAAAATGCACCTTGTGCAGGCTCTTGTGGCAGCCGATGAGTGAGCGACTGCCCAGGACCTCAAGTCATAGCTGGTGACTGAAATGGACCATACCTTTGGCATGGCAGTGCCAAGGAACATCACTGAGTCCAGTCCCAGGGAGAAGGAAAGTAAGACCAGATGGAACCCAAAGCCACAGCACCAGGGGAGAGTCACCACAAAGCTGGAGCCAGAAGGGATCAGGCTACAGCTGGAGGAGGAGACTGGAGCTGGAATTCAAGCAGAAAAGGTTTGAAGCCCAGCAGCAGAGGGAATTCGAGTAGAGGAAGTTTGAGCTGGAGATGCAGGAAAAAGAAAACCAGTGTCCAAGAGAGAGAGGCTGGGGAGCAGGAAAAACAGCACAGAGAGTGGCTGAGAGACAGGAAAAAGAGTGCCAGAAGGAATTCGAACCAGCAAAGCTGAGATTCCAACAACCAGTACGAAAGGAGGTAAGTGGCAGGGATGAACCTGGAACTCCAGGACTGGGGTACAAGTTAAATTCTAAATTAATAGCTGAATTTAAACAAGGGAAGGATATGGATGCATTTTTGAATTCATTTAAAAAGGTCTGTATTCAAATCAACTCTAAAAGCATAACATACAAAACCCCAAATAATTAGCAAGGACATCAGTCTCTAAGAAATACCTTTTCCAAAAGGATACATTTTCCAAAACACGTCAGGCTCATGCCTCCTAGCATGTAAATAAAATGTATTTCTTTAGACACAGATGTCCTTGCTAATTATTTGGAGTTTTGAGTGCTATCCTTTTAGAGTTGATGTAATTGCTTTTTTGAGCATTTAAGCACCATATTCCATGTGCTTGCACTGTGAGTATAGGTCTGTATTCAGGTTAAAATATCCAGGGAGTCTTAGAGCTTCCAGCTATCCACTCTGCTTACTGGGAAAGGGCAAAAGGTGCTAAGCCAAATGAACAATCAGGATAGTAGTAATTATGAGAAACATAAAGCTGCATTGCTAAGAAGTATGAATTAATGCCTGAAGCATACAGCGTTAAGTTCTGCAAGCTCCGGTGAAGCCCTGACATGAGCTATGAGGAACTCACCAAAGAGCAACGTCAATTTTTGAAATGTTGGAGGGAGGGAGGGAGTAGAAGCAAACTCTGTAGAGAAAATTAAGGAGGTTGTACTTCTGGAACAATTCTTTTGGGCTTGCCCAGCAGAACTAAAAACCTGGTTAGAGGACCAAGACCCCAAAACAGCACTGCAGGCTACTGAGCTCTCAGACCTCTATGCCAGGAGCAGACCTGCTCTGAAAGGGATTGGGGTAGGTGTGGCAGTGCAGAAGGGGAAAAGCACACCATTGAGGCAGCTAAAACCCTCACTGCCTCCACAGAAAGGAGGAAGCCCAGGTTACAAAAAAAGGTTATTTCAGATAAAAGAAATTATGATTGTTGGCTTTGCAAACAGCCAGGGCATCTTGCTGGACAGTGTCCTAAAAAGGCATAGAGTGGACAAAGTGGTGCTCAAACAGAGTTGGGTGCACTGTGTATCCCTGAAAGCATGCCTATGAACATGAGGGAGCACATACACCCGGTTACTGTAAATGGGGTGCATACCCATGGGTTAAGGGACACAGGGCATCTCTTACCTTAGTAAAAGGGGATTTGGTTGAGTATGAACAGCTTATTCCTAATGAGTTTGTAATGGTGAGGGGATTCACTGGGAGAAAAAAACTCTGCCACTTGATAGCATTCACAGGGGAGAGGGTACAAAAGGTAGCAGTGGCAGACAACCTCACCTTGAATGTGATTATAGGGAAAAATCTCCAGAAGCGGGTGGTGTGTGTGGTTACCCGCAGTCAGATGGCAAAGGCAAATTGTAGTTCCCTGAACCAATTTAAAACAAAGCAATAGAGCTCAAGCTGCTATGGGGTATGTGCACGGTGCCACAAAGATTTCAAGTAAAACAAACAAACCAGCTCAACACCAGCTCTGGCTATAAGGCTTTTAATTCAATAGAAGGTAATATTTAAAAAGCAACAAACCCATACAGACAACCTCCACAACACAGGAAACAGTAAGGACCCCGACCAATTTCTCAATTAGTGTGTCATCAGGGGGATGGTACCTTACTGCAGGCATTGTCAGTGTCAGTGGCTCAGTAGGTAGCACACTCGCCTCTGAGGCCGGGAGATCAGAGAGCTGTGGGTTCAGTTCCCACATCTGGCACTTGGGTTAATATCCCAGTACTGACACTGTAATACAGCATGAGAGGGGTGCTGCATTTCTGAGGTGCCGCCTTTCGGATGAGATGTTAAACCGAGGTCCCATCTGCCTGGATTGGTGGTAGTTCAGGTGGATGTTAAAGATCCCATGGCACTTATCGAAAAGAGTAGGGGAATTTCCCCGGTGTCCTGGCCAAATTTCCCTCATTCACTAAAAATACCACCAACAGCTTAATCTGGTTCAAGGTCAGTTGGCATTCATCTGTATCCCCCTCCCCCGGGTCGTGCCTGAAAATAGGCAGGATTTGTCTAGTGCACTTACCCGGTCAACAAAAGCTAAATAAATAAATAAAAATTGTCTATTTAATAGTAATCCCTTAAAGGGGTATAGCCCCATCATCTGTAAGTGCAAAAAAGCATATAAAGTGCATAATCTAAAGTGCATATTTAATAATTAATGTGCCAAAAAAAAAAACTACCATTAGAAACATAATTCCATAAATAAGATAGGAGATTAGATTTTAGCATTTACAATGTCTACTTGTCCCTATTACCATATTTCAAAAAGGATGCTAAGATAGAAAGCAATGCAATGTCACAACAATTCATCTTATGCAATGTTCCCTCTATATTTTTTCAGATGTAGGGCTGTAAGTACTAGCTCCATAAAAATCTGAAAGGGAAAAAAATATAAAAGAAATGTGTTATTAAAAATCCAGCAGAGTACTAAAGAGGGTAATAAATATACCCAAATCTTAAAGACAGACCACATATAAGCATTCTAGGGGTAATCATTTCTTAATACATGATAACAATTCTATTTTATCATTTAGACTAGGTGATGTCACTCTCAGGCTCCTAACGTAAATATCCAAATTGATTCTCTTTGTTTCAATTTCTCATCTAGATCACCACCTCTAGGTCCTAGTGTTACCTTTTCAATGCCACAGAACTTAAAAAGAGTGGCCCTTAGTGCCAGCAGCACTGCAATGATTTGCTAAGGCATTAGCACAATCATTTGCCACAATGCTTCTCAGATGCTCATCAATTCTGATTTTAAAATGTCGGGTTGTTTTTCCCACATAGAATACTGCACATTCACAAGTTGCAAGGTATACCACAATTGCAGTGTTACAATTAAAAACGTCTTTGACTTTATAATCCCTGTTACAATTGCAACTAGTGAATGTGTGTCAGTTCTCAGGATGGATAGGCAGAATTTACACCTGCAACATACAAAATTACCATCTGGAAGTGGTGGCAACCAATTATCCTCACATGTTCCTGTTAGAGGTAAATCTATTTGTTGATAGCTGTGGACACGTTTGTCTCTTAAATTAAGGCTATGCTTATACAGTATTCTAGGTTTTACTTTAACCATTTCCTTCAAAAATGGTTCTGTCTCCAAAATATTCCAATTATCCAGAATAGTCTTTTCTTCACAAAATTCATTCTAGGTATATCCTGATTTTTAGTTTATACTGTCAAAAGGGCCTGTCTATCAGTGTCTTGAGCTTCTTCATATGCTTTCCTAACTAAACCTGAGCTATACCCTCTCTTTATAAATCTTTCACACAGGTATGAGGCCTGAACAATAAAATCAGCATCCTCACTACAATTCCTCCTAAATCGCAACATCTGGGCTTTAGGAATATTTTTTATCTGGTGAGGTGGGTGACAACTAGTGGTGTGAAGTATTGAATTCCTGTCTGTCTCCTTTCTGAAAAGAGCTGTTTTATAAGTACCATCAGATTTCTTAATAATCCTCAAATCCAGGAAAGAGACAGATACAGGGTCACATTGTACCGTGAATTTCAAATTCTGATTACCTTCTTCTAAGTAGGAAAGGACCCCATCAATTCTTCCTGGGTTCCTCACCACACCATAAAGATGTCATCTATAAAATGACGCCAAATGTCAGTCTTATCCAAATAAAGATTGACCTGGCCATCATAGACATATTCCTTTTCCCACTTACCCAGATAAAGGTTAACATAATTGGGGGCAAAAGTAGCCCCCATAGCAGTACCCTTAATCTGTAGATAAAATGTGTCCTAAAAAATGAAATAGTTTTTAGTCAATATTTGTTCAGAACATTCTGAAAGAAATTCTTTTTTGCCAATATCCATTATGATGTCCATCTCAAATCAGTATCTTAATGCTTCTAACCCCTCATTATGAGGGATATTGGTATAAAGGGAACTAACATCCATAGACACCATTAACTAGTCTGGTTCTGACTGCATGTCCTTCAGGAACCCCAATATGTGCATGGTATCCCTTATGTAAGAGGGAAGTCTCATGACGTAATCCTCAATATAAGAGTACACATATTTTGACCAAGGTTCAACCAGTGAACCAATGCCAGCCACTATTGGCCTTCCTGGAGGATTCTGCATATCCTTATGAGTTTTTGGCAAGACATAGATGCTAGCCCAAATAGGGTGTGCCACAGTAAGATACAACAACTCATTTGTGTGATAATGCCCTCAGAGGCTGGGCTGAATAGAAATGAATCAATACCACCCTTAAATTGAAATGTTGGATCTTTTGGATTTTTTTTATAAAAACTAGTTTCAGACAACTGTCTTCTAACTTCCTCCAAATACTCATATATAGGTAAGATGACAATGGAGCCACCCATGTCAGCTGGTTTAATCACTGTTGTTTTATTGGCCTCCAAAAACGTAAAGGCCAATGCTTCCTGATGTGAAATGTTGACAAAGGAGGGTCTATTATCAGATGCTAATACAGTAGAAGCTACTTAATTGGGATGTGGATAATAGGGATGCCCTCTTTATTGGGACGTCCCACCAGGCACAGATTAAGTGGCTATGTTAGCCTATGGAGGCTGTAGTTGCTTAAATGGGATGCCCCTGCTGCCTAATTGGGATGATTTCTGGCCAGACATGCTGAACCTCTTAGTAGGCCCCTAATCACGTCTTACACCTAATACGTGTCATCTCACTAAGCCACTAAACACTTCTCACACCAAATTAGGTGTGAATGTATCTAACTCCCAACTTGTTCCTCCACGATTTTGCTAAACCTAAGGCCCTAATCTACACCACTGACTTGTCCCTTCCATAGCACTACTGAATTTAGATCCCAATGTAAGCATTTTGGTAAAATAAAGAATTGCAGATGTTGTTTAACTGCCCACTACACTCTGCACAGCTTTTGCCACAAATAAACAACCAGTCAGAATGCCAATCACTAAAGAAGGATGTGCTGCTGGGAGAATAAAAGAGCTAGTGTCCAATGCAAGCATTTTTAATTTTTTTACCTCTTGCAGATCCAGGTTCCCCATGCCAGCAGTTTTTTTTTATAGCTTGTCCTTGCTACTACCCCCTATCATCTGAACACCACAGCGAGTCATGTGAGCTGAGAGTAAGGTACAAAAGCAAGCCGTGTTCCCATTTTTTAACCCCTATTCATGCTCTTCGTTCTTCCGGAGAGAGAGAGAGAGAGAGAGAGCAACACTGGGGGGAGGGAGTATGTTGTTGATCAGCTGGACAGCAACGGAACACAGTATGACAGCATGTGAGAAAAAGGAGGTTTTTATTTTAAAAAAAGGACTTTAACAAACAGCGCACACTAACAGAGCACAAGCAAGTTGAACTAAGCCAAATATGAAAATCGCAGGTAAGGGGAAGGAACATTATTCAAAGTTGGCGAGTGTATAAACCATTTCAGTGGCTTCTGATAATTGGGACGGTCACTTAAAGGGGACAAAAGGGTGTCCATGGAGCCGTCCCCTTTAAGCGGGTTCTACTGTAATTCTCTAATTCCATTTTCACATGCCCTTTTGAAAACTTTCACAGTCTCATTATATTGAGGCAGAAAAGTGGACAATGGTTTAAACAGTCTTACCTCAGGTCCAAAGGGTAGTGTGCCAATATCTCCATTCACCAAAGTCGAAGGTCCCTTGCACATCCTCAACTTCTCAAAGTGTGCCTTCAAATTAAGATTCTGAGTAAAGTGATGTAAATCCACAAATAAATCAAAAGGCTTTGAGTCAGCAGTTGGGGAAAATGACAGGCCCTTTCATAAGATACGGAGTTGATCCTCACTTAGTTCTTCCCCTGAGATGTTAAATACTATATTTTCCTCTTGTTGATTTACCGCCTCCTGCCACAGGCTCTGCCTCCTGTGCTTCCTCCCCCCACCTCGTTGATTTGGGGTGTTGGTTGGTGATGAAGTTACCTGAATATGGCCTCATAATAATTTGACCTCCTTACTCTGTGCTGGTGGCTGTTGGTGATCTTGACATTGGACTGCACGCTGCTCACTCCCCCTGTGGTCCAGAACATCCTCCAGGTCCTTGTCTAAAAAAGGTCCCCCTTCTGATTCATTATTTGATGTGTAAATGGGTGAGTGGCTATGAACTTTAAGGATGGAGTGGGGCTGCTGTTGATCTATTATTTCTAGCTGGTAAATATCCCTGGAATTACCCTGACCTCTTCTATTTTTACGCTAACATTTATTTGCACTACTACTTCTACTCCAGTCAAAGACCTGGTCCAACAAATTGTCCTGCCTGTCATGTTCAAAGTTATTTAATTTGGTCTGTTTAATCTTCTTTCCCTCTTTTTGAACAAACTCTTCATAAGTTTTTTCTCATAAGTACTGAACTCAGGATTATAACTGAATGTATTTACTAGCTCTTCTTTTTCTTGTATGTCTTTACTCACATCAGGTTGTTGGGCCTGGTAATCTTTAATGACTGTTGTAATTAACAGATCTGTCCCTTCCTGTAGTGAGGTCTTTCAGTCACTCATGAATAATTATCTCCCTCCCTCCCCCATACCTTGGCTTGTTTGTAACCCTCAAACCCCTGGGTGAATGCCCAACTTTCAAGTATGCCTCGAGAGTGATTTTACCCCAATAGTGCCTTCTTCCTTGAACACTTGCCCATTGTAGTAGTATGAAGGCACTTTTGATGTCTATTTCCTGGTTGTCTATAGTAGTAGTACCCAGATGATAATCTATATCTCCCCTCGTAGCACCCACTGACTCTGAAAACAACATCTCCTTTCCTGCTGATAGAAAGACATTTGCTGCAAGTGAACCTGCCTCTTCCCCTAGTCGGACATCCAAAAAGAATATGGACATACTGAGGGGGCTTGTAGTAATTCTGCAAAAATGTGTGAAAAATGCTCAAAGTGCGTGGTCAGTAAATGGAATAGTGTTCAGGTCACATCCAGTACAAAACCCGAAAATAAGTACCTGCACAAAAAAACACTAGAAAAGCAATAGTTATCCACACACAAGCAATCTGATACTACTAGAATAATGAATGTGGAGCTCGATATACTGTTGTTAAGAAAACAAGTCAATACACAGAACAAGCAGCAAGCAAGTAAAAAAATGAAACAATTCAAAACAAAGCAATACAGCTCAAGCTGCTATGGGGTGTGTGCACAGTATCACAAGGATTTCAAGCAAAAGAAACAAACCAGCACAACACCAGTTCTGGCTATGAGGCTTTTAATTCAATAAAAAGTAATATTTAAAAAGCAACAAACCCATAGGGGCAAGCTCCACAACACAGGATGCAGTGCACTTTATATGCTTTTTTGCACTTCCCTGAACCCCATAGAAGCTCCTGTGGAAAACAATGGGAGGCTAGTTCCCCAGCCTGTGTCTCCTGAAATGGAGAGTAGGGAAAAGGAGATATGACTTTCCAAAATAACAGTTCACTAAACAGCTACAAAAGGTTACTCTGAGGAGGGAGGGTAACCAGTGGTCAAAAGGTTGGGGGTGGCAGTGATCCTGAATGCTGTGATGCTAGAGCTATGGATCTTAGTTAAAGAACTAAAGGGGTTATGTCCCAGGCCTTGGGAAAATGTGAAGAATTTGTAGCTGCTAGAGGACTGATCCTAGATTGAAGAGGCTTAGGGCTTGTGCATAATCTGACGGGACACAGGGAGGTGATGTGAGACATAGAGTATATTGGGACAATGGACTATTGTATACTCCGGACGTAAGGACAGAGGTAGGGGTAATGGGAAAGCAGCTTGTCATTTCCCAGAGGTACTGTGAGTGGTTGCACAAGACTGCTTATGATATCCCCATGTCTGGACTTCTGGAAATCTTGTGCACCATGTAGTGACTGGCCCAGAATTTCTATTGGTCCAACCTCACTCAGCAGGTAAAGGAATATTGCAGGTCTTGTCACTGGTGCCAACAAATAGGGAAGGCAGATAGTAAAACCAAAGTCACCCTAATTCCCTTGTGGAGGAGCCATTCCAGAAAGTAGGAATGGATATTGTGGGACCTTTGAGTACCCCAAGTTCCTCCAGGAAGAGATTTATCCTGACGGTGGGAGATTACGCTACCAGAAACTTAGAGGTGGTCACTCTCTCCTCACTTAGGGCAGACAAAGTGGTAGATGCCTTGCTAGGGATTTCCACCCATGTCTGGTTTCCACAGGAGGTTATCACTGATTGAAGGGATACTTTCATGTCGGACCTGATGAAATGTTTGTGAGAGAGAAGTGGGGTGGTGCAGAGATGCACGACATCTGATCACCGGCAAAGCCAGTGGGCTTGTGGAAAGGTTAAATGGTACCCTAAAATTGGTGCTCCAAGCATTTGCTGAACAGCATGGAAGGGACTGGGAGAAATACCTTCCCCACCTGCTGCTCACATACAGGGAATTGCCCCAAGAGTCAACAAGATTTTCCCTCTTTGAACTCTTATATGGACATAGGGTAGATGGGCCCCTAGGCTTGATCCAGAAAAACTGGGAAGGCAAGCATGCCACCCAGGAAACTCCAATAGTGTAATGGAGTATATCCTAAAGTTTAGGGAAACCTTGAAGGAGCTTATGGGATCAGCCCAGAGCAACCTATCAGTCACCCAGCAGAAGCAAAAGGTCTGTTATGATTGCAGAGCCAGAGCTCACTTGTACAGTGTAGGTCAAGAAGTCATGATCCTAATTCTGATACAGAAGGACAAGCTGCAGTCCATGTGGGTGGGACCATGCAAGGTAGTCCGATGGTTAATGATGTGAGCTATATTGTAAAACCACCTGACAGGAGACATACCCGTACCCATACCATGTCAACATGATGAAGCCATATGCAAATAGGGCAGACATGGTATCTGCTGTGTGTAGTCCTGGGGAGGGGACTGATGAAGAAAACCCCTTACTGGATTTGCTGGAGGAAGGCAAGTGGGAGTCCTCTATGGAGGCAAATTTTCACCCCAGTTGACCCAGGAACAGATCCAGGAAGTGAAGGAGGTTTTAGCAGACTTTGCCCCTTTGTTTATGGCCCAGCTTGAAGTAACCCCCTTAGCGACACATGATGTAGACATGGGGATGCAAGTGCCCATATGGCGGGCAGCCTACTGGGTGTCTCAGGTGATCCTAAAGGATATTAGGAGGGAGGTGGAGGAAATGTTGGATTTGGGGGTAATCTAGAGATCCCATAGTCCCTGGGTTTCACCCGTTGTCCTTGTTCTCAAGTCGGATGGCTCTGCTCGCTTTTGTGTGGACTATCATGGACTCAACACAGTCATGAAGTCTGACACCAACCCAATACCATGGATGGATGGATGAACTACTGGACAAGTTGTGATGGGCAACATAACTTACCACAATTGACTTGACAAAAGGATATTGGCAGGTGGAGTTAACTGCCAGAGCAAGGGAGAGGTCAGCCTTCATCACTCCAATAGGATTATCTGAGTTCAAGGTAGTGCCTTTTGGAATGAAGAAAGCCACTGCCACCTTCCAAAGGTTGGTCAACCAGGTGTTACATGGTACTGAATAGTATGCAGTGGTGTACCTTGATGATTTTGCCATCTTCAGTGCCAGTTGGAAGGAACAGCTCTCCCACCTTAAGGAAGTGTTGGGCAAGATACAGAGGGCAGGGATCACTGTCAAGGCTGAAAGTGCCAGGTGGCCATGGCAGATGTGGCATACCTAGGATCTGTAGTAGGATAGGGCAGCTCTGTCCCAGTCAAGCCAAGACTGAGATGATAGAGGTGTGGCCCAGATCTGAAATCCAGAAGCAGGTTGAGTTTACTAGGGACCATCAGGTGTAATGGATAGCAATCTGCATGTTATTATTTGTATAACATTTGTGATATAAATATATCTTCTGTGAATTTCTGCTTGGAAAATATGGCAGCAGCCCAGGCCACCATGGGAAACTGGATTTTTTTTAAAAGAAGAAAAAAGTACTGGCCTGGTTGTTACCTCTGGCTTGTAAAAGCTGACTTCCTGGGACTATAAGGATACCAGGTGGTAACATATTGCAAACCACCCATTTACTTTGAAATCCAGGAAACGAGGCTGCATTTTATTATATATTAGGAAGAAGCAACTTCTAACTGGTACTTGTTAGATTTCACAAATAGGTGACATAGCTCATGAGGAAATTTGCCTGAGAACATCAAGGGGGAACTCTGATTTGTCATGCGGCATCACTAATTAGGAAGAATATATATACAGTATATATATATTTTTATTGGACTGTTTAACAGTGTGCTGGTGCATGTGACTGATGAATTAATTCAGTATCCAGGTGTGAGTGACCTCACAGCCAGCATCACTGTGAGCTGTGACATCACAGGGAATTTGTGACTGAAACTGAATATTACAAGCTGGCTGAAAGAAAACAGAGCTGTTTTGATTTTGGACTTCTGACAAGACACTCCCAAGGGCACTTCTACTAAAGTAGGTAATCAACCACCATTATTTATTACTGGAACTTAGGGTAGGAGAAAATATTTAGTATTAAGGCAGTTTTATTCTGACCAAATCTTAGCTCTTAAGCAAGACAATTGTCTTTTTCAATATGATAGGTTTAAAACTTTAGAGTATGAAGAGACATTTGGGATGAAAGGGAAATCTTTTCTCATTAATCCATATGAAGATGTTGACATCAGACAGAACGAAAATGCATCACTAGTTTAGTCACGTCCACTGGGATGGTGGTGAGAGATCACACTCAAATTATACAAGAAATTGCCACCCACATAAAAGCACAATTTGAAGAACAATTTCTAGCAAATTGACACAGGCTGCGGAGGTGCTGAATATTTCTGCTATTCAGTGACAACAGTTATTTTCCTCTATCACTCCCCAGGAGTTGTGAGAGGTAATTACTAGTCTCCAGCAAGGAGTGGCCTGGATTCTGATGGTTGACCCAGTGAACTGTTTAAACAGCTGTAGCTTCTTTGACCCCAGGAGCTTACAGATGTTTATAACATGCTCTTGGAGTTAAACGTGTTGCCCTATTCCATGTATGAATGGCTACTGCTCTTTTTGTTTCAGAAAGGGAATAAAGCAGATTTATCTAATTGGCGACCAATAACCCTGTTAAACGCAAGTTTTGACAAAACTTTTAGGCCAACAGCTGACACAAGTGTGGACTAACCTAGTTTATAGTACCCAATTTTGCTCCATATCAGATCAGAACATTTTGGATACATTGAAATTATTATGAGAAATCTTTGACCATGGCACAACAAATCAGATTTTGTTTTTTTTTAGTAAATTATGTTCAGGCAAAAGCCTTTGATAAATTTTTGCATGATTATCTGTGGCTATGCTTGCAGGCTTATGTGCTCCCCAAACATTTATTTCATGGATGCAACTATGCTATCAGGATGCTTTTATTCTCCTTTATGAAAATGGCAAACTGGTTCAGAGTTGTTCTATTAATAGGGGTCTTAGATTGGGTTGCCCCAGAGCCCCCTACTCTATATTCTTTAATTAGGATTTTGAACTTATCTCTCTGAATTTCTGGCATACAGACAATGTCCTTTTTGGTGGTCAAGACAATTGCCTATGCGGACAACTTATGTTTATTGGTCCATGATGGCATATCAGAAAATCTGGCAAATTGCATTATTGACATGTTTACTCAGACTCCATGGACTAAAACTGATTATTTGAAATGTTGGTGCCTGCAAATTGGTGTTCCCATTGTACCCATGCAAACTGTGGCAAACATCGCTGTTGATCAGACCCCAGGAAAGATTTTAGGGATTTAGTTTAATTTGTAAATGGTGACATGACAACTTACAATTGGGATATTAAGATATTTTTGGTCAAACAGATAGTAGCAGTATGGAATAAATGGAGAATGAGTAAAAAAAATGGATCTATATGATCAAAACACATACCAGTTTGTTTTTTTAATTTGATTTATGCCCCCCCAAACAGCTAAACACTGGTTTATATAATTGTTTTTTTCAATGTTTGTAGGGGAGCCACCTTAATCCCCTCAAGACAGATATTGCTTATTTGAAGGAACAACATTGAGGGTTGGGCATGAAAAAATGCAGTTGTTTTATTCATTTTATATTTTATTTTATGACCTTACTTCCATTATTATTATTTTCTACCAGACAATGGGTCAGTTGGTTATGATAATCTCTTTCAGAGATTTTTGCCATCTGGAATTTGAGGTCCTTTGTCCATAAGAATAAACAGAAGCTGAAACTTAGCCCCAGCTTCACTGTCTGCTTCAACTATATTAAAAAATTGCATATTACCAAATTCAGATTTTCACCACCTCTAGGACAGCTGTTTATGATATGGTTATGCAAAATTATTTTTATATGACTCCACATTTTATTTTAAAACCATTGCAGGACTTGACACAGATAGGGGAGATGCTGGTTGACCCCAGGATCCCACGTAAATTGCAGGATACAGTCTGGCTTTGTGCCCATGGAAATCTCAATTTGAAAGGAAATTTATGCCATAAGGGTATATGAGAATGCTACTGTTCCCATCCATCATGTTGTCAAGTACTACAATAGATGGAACACCTTTTTTTTGAATGCCCCCTTTATCATTGATTTTTGGAATTTTTTGAATTACCAATGATATATTTCTTTATTTCTTCAGCTCAATTCTGATAGTTTATTCCTAGGTCTTTTTTCAGCTGCCCAGCAAGCTTTTAATGCCAGTAGTTTGAGTGTGTGTTTTGCCTGTCTGAAATTTTGGATTTGTCAAATCCGGTGTAAATTGGTTCTATTGCAAATTACATTCTCACAAGAAGGATTGTTGTTTTCTGTATTACATGAAGTATCTGCTATTCAGAGCTTATAAAAAAAGAGGCTTACTTTTGCTGCATACTCAGAATGTTGGAATGCTTTCCAGTGGTTAAGCTGAATTAGTTCATATATAGCTTTTTGAGCAACTGATGCATTTCTGTTCTTGCTTCTACTTCTTTTTTTTTGTATATAATGTATAAGTGTTGCAAATTTTTTTTTTGTACAATATGATTTGTTTCAAGATTTACAATAAAAAATTCCCCTACTCTTTTTGAGAAGTGCCATGGGGTCTTATCATCCACCTGAACAGGCAGATGTGACCTCAGTTTAACATCTCATCTGAAAGATGGCACCTCAGGAGTGCAGCACCCCCCTTATGCTGTATTACAGTGTCAGTATTGGGATTTAACCCAAGTGCCTGGTGTGGGGGATAGAACCCACAGCCTTCTAATCTTCCAGCCTTAGAGGTGAGTGTGCAACCTGCTGAGCCACTGACACTGCTTAATTCTTCATGGTTCCACATAATTGCAAATACCTCATTTGAATGTATAATTTCCTCGTTTATGAGTGATGTAAGTTTAGACATTCTTAATAAAACTTATTTTAGTAGTTAATACTTTATGATTTGTGTGCAGTCTGTAAAAGTAGCATATAGTGTGCAAGTCATTTTTGAAACACTTCCACTGCATCAACTAAAGGCATGCTAATACTTCCAAGAACAGAAAATGTCAAGCCTCACTACTGTACTAGAATAAGCATAATTTGATAAGGTGGACATTATTCATGTAACATGACAAATGTAGATATTAATGTATATTTTCTACATATATAGGTAAGAAAGGAGTACAAAATCTGGTTCAATAAAGTGTGGAAAAGGAAGAATAAATCTGAAGAATCAGGCTACTCTAGCTCTGCTGTTTCAATGACTGCAATAACAGTAAGCATTTCTGAATATTTGTATATGATCTTCATTTTTAAATGAAATTTTACATTGATATGAGATCTGTAGTGAAATTATATTAATTACTGGTTAGCATTATTAATACACATAACCATGTTATAATTATGTGTTGCAATAACCATGTGTCATTGAAACTTGTCAGTTAAGCTCATGGCTCTAAACTGAGTGGTATAGTCTCATGATTGAATTAAAAATGCCACCCAGTTTTTATGAACAGAATAAAAGGTAAAGAACACTGTATTACAAGGCAATAATACCTCTGAGATGTTCTGAAGACATGAACCTTGAGAGCAAAGCTTGAGAGGTTCCAGCATGTCAACAGAACCTCGAGATAGGATTACAGCCAAGTCATACACAATTCTCACATTTTTAACTTATTGTAATATACAATAAGGATCCAAATTATGGCCCAAGGATTTTTATTATAAAAATATGCCTTGATGGCAGTTGCCAAGGTTCTTTTTTAATATAAATGAGTGTCTAGTGAGGGGAGGGATTCCTGGGCCCCAATTATGTATGACACACAGGGAAGCTGGTTGGATACCATCAACCAGTGGAGTGCTGTGGCTGCTATGAGCAGCCATCCATTTAGCACTGTTGCGGTAAAGTGAAAGTGCCAGGTGGCACTTTCACTCCTAGCTATACAGTGCTCAAGCTGCAGCCTGCACTGTCCAGATGGGAGTGGGAATTGCAGGAAAATGTTAAGAGGATGAGGTTAGAGCAAGACTGCACACCTCCTCTGCCCTGGTCAGTCACAATTTGATTGCGTGTGCTAAATCTCCGAGGGACTTGATTGCCATGGAGCAGGTGCCAGAAGCAAGGGGCAGTGGAAGTTGCCAGTAAGAAAATAAAGTGCTCTGAGAGGATTGGCAGGAAGGTCCAGGGGCAGGCAGCTGAGTGAGAAGGGGCTGAGGCCATAACAGAAAAAGCTGCAGTGTTTATGCAAAGTGTGACAATGTTCTTTTTGATATTACCACTGTTGGTGGTCTACCATTAGTATTATGTGCTCTCATAATGCAGTCAATAGCTCTCCAGTGATGGTATTATGGCAAGTTTTTATTGAATTAGTTTCAATACTACAATTTTTATTGTCCATATGTTACAAAAAAACAAAACAATGGGTTGGTGTATAACCCAAAATTTAATAGACATTCATGGTTTATAATGCTTTCATAAACCCCATGAGCTTTGTTGTCAGGGTTTATTTACCATCACACACCTCATGTGTGTATAAAAGTTGTATTACACACACCAACCCTTGAATCATTCTCTGTGTAATGTAATCTACAAGATGTGCAAACAACCTATTTGCTTGCATAGTCTGCAGATTAGCCAGCCACACATTAATTCAGACACTTTAATACATTCACTCACCAGAAATTAGCCACAGACCCAAATATGGATAAATGCATTTGTAATAAGACATATAACCATGGAGTTATTATTAACAAAATTTATAAAGCAAATAAGGCACCTGTCGTAATGAACTGGACATTGAAATGGCTCCAAAATAGAACACAGATAGTAAAAATTAAGAGGATGAAATCAAGCATATTACAAGTTACTGGTGGTGCCCCAAGTTTCTGTTCTTGAACCCCTTGTTTTTTACATCTTATTGTAGATCTCATAAAGAAGTACACTCAGCTGACATGTAAATATTCAGACAACTCAAAGTTAGGTGGACTCTGGGCAAAAATGGCCCATTGTCAAATTATTCGATCAGAAATAATTAATCATAAATATAGTAAATAACAAGATTACAACATGGACAAGATCTTGGCTGAGTAATAGATAACAGAGGATATGAGTGAAAGGGCAAGATTATGGGGGAGTAGAGGTGACTAGTGGGGTCCCACAAGGGTTGGTGCTGGGACCAGCTCTGTTCAACATTTACATATCCAATATAAAATAAACAGAGGGGGTTGGCTATCCAAATTTACTGATTACACAAAGCTAGGGCATATAGTGGATATGGAGGAAGAGGTTAGGTAATTGCAGAGTTCACTGGATGAACTACATGGATGGTCAATTAAGTACACGGTGAGTTTCAATCAAGACATGTGTGTGGTGGTGATGCACTTTTGTTTTAGTCTTTATTAACTGGGTAAGGCCCACTAGGCTCAAGTGCCTGTTTTCAGTAGCAACCCGGGAGCTTTGGGCTGGTTAAGTGACTTGCTTAGAGTTACACAGTATGCAAGTGGAGGTTGTGGGGGAATTAAACCCAGGTCTGCAGCTACCAAGCTCATACACAGCTCATTACTTTAACCTCTAGGCCATACTGCCAGCCACTTGGGCAATAACAATATTAAGGTAGAATACAGACTAGGAAATACAGTCCTCAAAGTCACTGAAAGTGAAAGGGATATAGAGATAACTATAACTAACAATTTAAAACTTACTAAGCATTGTAATAAGACAGTCACAAAATGCAACAGGATAATGGGATACATTAGAAAGAATATAGATACTAGGGGTAGAGATGTGTTGCCTATGTATAGAGCATTGGTGAGGCCACATTTGGAATACTGTGTGGCCAGTTCTGGTTACCACAAACCATAGGGGACATCAAAAAACTGGAAAGAGTCCATAGAAAGGCTAGAAAAATGGTGAGAGGTTTGGATAATCATTCATATGAACCGAAATTAAGTAGTCTGGGATTGTAATCATTGGAAAAGGAAAGACTAAGGGGGGTGCTCTTATTACGGTGGGTAAAGCTTTAACATATGAGGATATGAGAAACTGCATTTGGAACTAAGAACTTTTAGTAGGGAAAAAGGAGGGCATACATTCAAGCTGCAGGCTAAACAATTGAAAACTGAAAGGAGAAGACATTGGCTCACTCAAAGGGTGGTCCATCTTTGGGACAGTTTGCCTGAGGCAATAGTTACTAGAGGAAATCTGAATATCATTAAATACAGGTTGGACAACTTCTTAAAAGGTGGAGGGTTTGGAGGTCTTTATTGTTTAGAAATGCCAGACAGGCTAGATGGGTACTAAACTCTCAACTGTCTATATTACCCATGTTCCTATGCTCCTGTTTTATATTTATTTATTTATTTATTTCTCCATGGAGAGGTTCCATTGAGTGAGCTCATTTTCAAGGAGGTCCTGGGTAGGACAGCATACAGTATAAGTAAGAACAGTGGGTTACAATAAGAAGCAGTATAGTCTTAGTACAATAGTTATTAAATAAGGTATACTGTAGAATTCAATTCAGCCTGATTCATAGTATACACAATAGCAGGGAGAATGTAATTTGGGTTATATAAAACTAGATATACAATGCTGGCCCAGTGGCAGTGAGGACTGAGGTACTGGATGCCTTACTTCATGCCACTCTGTTGACCCAGGTTTGGGATCCAGCTAGGGGTCATTAGGACTCAGCTGGGGAATGAGAGGACTGAGCATCTGGAGGACTGCTCTCCTCTCCTAGGGAGGATGAGGATGTGTATCCCTGGCAATTAGTGACTCCCAGTGGAAACTGGGGGTGCTGAACCTGGGGAATACTGAGAATAGGGTAGAGGCATCAGCAGAAGTCCTGCAGGCAGGTGGGCACAGGAGCACACCCATTGTGCACCGATGTCATTGCACGTCTGCACCTCCGGGCAGACACAAGCAGAAAAATCCCTCACAAGCAAGTGCCATGAAGCCCCTGATGGACTCCCACTCCCTCCAGCTGAACAAAGCCCAGTGTAAGTCAGGGCAGGGGTCAAGGGTGAAGATGGTCTTCCCTCATTCCCCCCCGGGGGGGCCCCTCCTTGCAGGGGTAAGCCACAGTCTTCCCAGTCCCTGTAGCCATGGTGGAGGTCAGTCGGGGGAGTGTTAAGGGTATGCATACAAGGCAGACATGGCATAGGCACCATCCCCACCGCAAGTGGGGAGAACAAATAGAGCTGAAAAATAATAGAATACAACTCAACAGTGATTATTAAAGATCACACAGAATGAGTAAGAATTTAAAGGACCTAAGCTAAGTAAGGAATGATACTGAACAGTGCACACACCACTCAAATATTCAAGTAAATACATTACTACTACTGGATAGGGTCAGATGGTACATTAGAGTTTACATTTTCAATAATTTCGGGAGCATATCTCTTTACATACAGTTTCCAGAAGTGATTTGAATATACCTGTGCTGACTATGTTAATAAGTTTGAGTGTGCTTTTCAATTTATTCCAAGCTTTTTGAATGAAATTGATGATAGCAGACATTCCATAAATGGCAATAAACCTTAGTGTTTCTAGTAGAAAATAGAAACTCCTCTTTAATGTATAACTGCTGTGGGTTGAAGTAAGGGGGTGCAGAGATATAGTGTGGTAGTTTATTAGTTAGTGCTTTGCATGGCCATATGCAGAGAGTTCTAAAACACCTTGTGGTCAACAGTGTCCATCCCATGGTGTTGTACAATAAACACTGATGAGTTCTGTGTGGAGAGTTTTTGATGAAACAAAGGGCCCAGTGGTATAATACATCTAGTTTGATTAGTTTTGTAAGGGGATAGTGACTATAGATCAGGTCAGCATAGTCCAGAATAGGGAGGAATGTGGTTTACACCAGCCACTTCCTGATATCCAGAGGGAAGCTTCTCTTCTCTCTACTGAGGAAGTCAAGCCTAATTCTTAGTTTATTGCAAATGGAATCTAAATTGGTAAATTGAGCTACACATCAATGTATTTGCAGTTGTCCATTGCTTCAAGTGTGTCACCCAATAATGCAGATATAGAGGAAACAAGTTTGGAGGACATTGCCATATGCATATACTGAAAGAACTTAACTATTATCTTCTTCACATCTATGAACATTTTGGATTCAAATAAATTCATCTGTAGAAGATTAAATTTAGATGGAGATCTAAACCTGCACTGGTTAGAGTTGAACTGTATCATCTGCAAAAAAGCGTAAATTGGCCTTGTTGATATTTCTGTTGAGATTGTTAATATAGCTCATAAACAACTGAAGACCCAGGATGGAATCTTGAGGTACTCCTCTATGGAGTTGTACTCTTCTATGTATGACTAGACTATTACAGTAAATGGAAAAAAGATTTAACACTGAGAAATTTAAGGTTATGCACTTGGGAGATAACAGCCCCCAAGATATTTATGCATCAGGTGCACAGACATTAGCAGAAAGCATCTGTGAGAAGAACTGAGGAGTAATGATCACACCAGATAATAATCAACAAAAATAATGTGATGAGGTTATTGCTAGGGCAAACAAAGTACTCTGAGTAATTGGGTGAAATATCTTGTCCAGAGGAAAAGACATCCATTTCCCCCTATACAGGGCATAGGTCAGACCACATCATGATTATGCAAAGCCATTCTCATGCCCCTATAGGGTAGGTCAAATTAAAGATCTAGACATAATTCAAAGAAGGGCAACCAAGATGGTAAGTACTCTCAGGAATGACAACTTCAAAAAATGACTGGATATCTTATGGCTAATGCCCCTAACTACAGAAAATTAAGAGGGGGGGATTTACTACTAATGTTCATCATTATGCAAGATCCTCACCTACTGTGTGACCTGAATAGTGAGTTCAAACAGAACTCAACAGAAAATGGGAGACTTCCATTCCTGATTACTGAAACATGTTTTCACACTCAAAACAGAAACTACTATTTCTCAAACACAATAGTCAATACATGGTTCTCTTTGCAATAAGACAGAATTATTTGTAGAACTCCTTCCGAATTCAAACTTAAAATAGACACTTGTTAATTGATAATACGTCTTATTAAAAGTGTATAATGGAGCTGTTTATGGGTCATTGCCCCCTGAAACAACCTCAGTATGAAGTATAAGTGGAGTTGTAAAATGCTGCAAGAAAGTTATCAACATTCACCATGCTTTCTGAATGGTCCAATGGAACATTTTCATGGTGCCCCCCTGCCACTTCCCAAAACAGTCACTGAATGCTTATTTGCTGTGCATGGAAGGTCTGTGACTCTTGTGCGTTGTACAAATGTGTTGCAAATTCATACAGTCTCTCAGTGGTTAGTGACCACTTAGTCACTGTGACTGCTTGGGGCCTCAAACAGTACCTCATAAAGTGCTTTTATAAATTAGTGTACATTGGATCACTAGCTAAAATATTCATCAGGTGCATGCAATGCTGCACTAATGTCCTAGGGGATATAACAATTTTTCCATGTCTTGAGAAACATTCCCAAGAATAAAAATGCTCCCAGTTTGTAGCTGTACTGGAAATTCATAAATTGTCTGCTGTTGATGCTTGATCCTTCATTAAATTTTGTTCTATTTTTTAAAGGGTGGAAGATCAACACAAGAAACTGATGAATAAGTAGACACTTTCCACCATCAAGAGATATCCCCATAATCTTTCTGTACATTTGACTGATGGTCAGTGGAAGAAGCAGAAGACGAGATTGGATAATAGCACACATTTGAAGCTGATATAGTGTGTTTATCATGATTAAGTTTTTTATAATATATTTTATGTAGAGTATATCAAAGTACATGTCCAAAAAAATCAAATAAAAATAACCATGCACTAACAGATACATAAAACTAAAGTAAATCCACAAACCCTTGATATATATATGGAATACATGATGGGCAGGAGTGGAATATGGAAAATATTCTCACTCCTGCAGAGTGAAATATACAGTGCTCACAATGTAGGAGTGAGAATATTTTCCATATTCCATGATCTGAACATCATGTGTGCTATTTATACCATGGGGGTGAGACCAATTCCAGTGGGAGAGGTATGTTTGCTGTTGTGAGGTTCATGTCACTTTAAATGATGCTGGTGCTGTGGTAGTGTGTGTGAGGTTTTATGAATGGGTTGTTGAAGTGAGCTGGTATTGGGAGGTGTGTGTGTGTGTGTGTGTGTGTGTTGATTGGGTGTGCTGTGTTTTGGTGATTGGTTGGCTGGGGGGTGCTTTTGTGTGGCAGTGAGAAACATGGTGGTGATTTCCTTTGACAGGTCTGTGTCTTTCTTTTTGGATATTTAACATTTATATACATGTTTTAGGCTTCATGTGTTTGCATGCTTGATGCACATTTTATATTCATGCTGCTTGCTGTGTTCTTTTCACAGGAGCTTTTCATATAGTAGATTCAGCTTTCTGTGACAGTTACAGGTTTATTTTTTACCGCTGCAACAAGTGTGTTAAAATAAAGCAGCTGGTTATTACATAGTTAAAGCATTGTAAGGTGAAATGAATGCAAAGTATCATGTTGTAAGTCTGGAGATGTAAGTTACATGACTGTTGGTGTTTACCGCCATTGTGTGCCTCAATCTGAGTCAGAATCTAATGATATTACTGTTTGATGTGCTTTATGAAGCTCAGTTTCTTGATACATGGCATGATAATAGCAGTGTTTTGAGAATTTGGAAGGTTCATCTTTGGAATATGCTGCTTCTTTTTTGTATGTTTCATCGGCTGATAAGTGGAAATGCAAGCTTCACTGATCCAGTGAACTCGCCTTTTTAAAATGCAGCACAAGAGATTTGCAGCTTGGCACATTTAGAAGCACTGCTGCAGGTGACTGTGACTGTGTATGTTAATTCTGTTGGTTTGAGTGTAGAGACTGTTTCAGAAGTATGCAAATTACAGGGGTGTGTCTTAATGTTTTCACATGCAGGTGGCTGACGTCAGCAGAGTAGGTATAAACGGTATTTATTTTAACTCTGCTGACGTCAGGAGCATTTATTCCACTGCAGTGAAAATAACATGATTTATCTCACTGGAATTGGTCTCACCCCCCATGGTATAAATATAATATTTATACACATACATACATATGTACATACTGTATCTATAGATATAGATGAAATTGGATGAAGTTGTAGACATAGACTCAGACTCAGACACAGATACAGGCACAGTCACAGACACAGATACAGATACAAATACTGATACATATACAGATACAGATACCGACAGGGATGCAGATATAGATATATTTGGGGGAATTTATATGTGATCCATACAATAATATTTTAATCAAATTCTAAGAAACTGTGGTAACAAATTCATAATCTCTTTTCAAGAGCCACCCAAAACATTATTCCTCTCCAAAGCTTTGTGCCACAATGTCTCATATGACACAGTTTATTTAACCTTCTGCAAAAATTTGTGCAAATTAAAATCAGGAAGGTTATGGGTATTTTTGAACACACAGCAAACATGTTTTCCTGCTCTTGTTCAAAGCAGTACTCTTACAATTGTTACAGAGAAAATTCTGCAATGTTAAAGGTATCTTATTACCCAGGAACTGCTTTTTTTGGTGTGCTGCAATTTAGCACCAGTTTTGAATACCAGCATATCCCAGAGATTATGTTAGAGATCTCCAATCCTCCCTGCATCTGTGCCAACAACTTGTACTATATATTGGAGTTATTTTACTCAGAACTAGGGGAGTTAGATCCCTATCAATATATTTATTTTTTTTCCTGCATGGATTCATTTATTTTTAATTTTTTGACCTAGATGTACATCTTGTTTGCTTTAGCGAGGAGTTTTCTTCACTTATTATCTCAGTGAGTAATTACCATAGAAACATAGAATGTGTCAGCAGAAAATGACCACCAGGTCCACAAAGTCTGCCCAGTGTGCCTAGCTAACTGCTAGGTCTTTTATATTTCCTACCATCTTCCCCTCCCTAGATCCAAAAACCCTTGAGTCTATCCCATGCTCCCTTAAATCCCCCCACAGTCCTTGTTTCCTCCACCTCCACTAGAAGCTTATTCCAGTTATCTACTACCCTCTCCATGAAGTAGAATTTTCTAATGTTTCCTCTGAACCTCTCCTACTATCTGCATATCATGCCCCCTTATTTTTGATTGCCTCTTTAGCTGGATAATGTCCTCTACTGGCACCCTGTTTATACCTTTGATATATCTGAAGATCTCATTCATGTTCCCCCTTTCCCTTTTTTGCTCTAGGGAGTACATGTTTAGGTCCTTCAGCCATTCCTCATATGACAAATGACTGAGGTCCTTCACCATTTTTGTTGCCCTGAATTGAACCTGACTTGAAACATCCTTACACCATTTATTTTTAATAAGGGTTATTGTGTCCTCATGAAAGTTCAGAAAAATACATGCATTTTTTATAATACCTTATCAGTATTCTCACCACTAAACACAGCATCATCCATAATTCTAGGACATAACTTTAACATAATTACAATCTTCTGAAAAGTTTAAGATAGTATAAGAGGAAAAAGACAAGTGAAGCTTATTTGCAGGTATTCCACACAACATACATGTATCTTCTCAAACTGGGTATTTTCATTTTACTGTAGCAGTATGGTTTAAAACTACTGGCACTTTTATTTTGGGGGGATTGGGATTAAGAATTCATTAGTAGTCTATCGTAGCCTGTATGCAAGGTAATCTACCCTTTGGTATTGTCCTAAAGATACATGAATGGGTCAAATATGATCTTAAAAAAAACAGGAAAATTGTGTTTTTTCCTTTTATTATAGTATATTGAACAAACCTTGTTGCTGAAAATAATTTTCGTAGTTAATAATATTCTGTTATGGAACATGCTCCTTTGTTGCAAAAAAAGCCCAATCCCACATTAAAGCAAAACTTTGAGACAAATAAAAAAAACAAGAGTCTG
Source organism: Neoceratodus forsteri (assembly GCA_016271365.2). Classification (NCBI taxonomy): domain Eukaryota; kingdom Metazoa; phylum Chordata; order Ceratodontiformes; family Ceratodontidae; genus Neoceratodus; species Neoceratodus forsteri. The sequence continues at coordinate 19,478,824 of JADMNL010000035.1, forward strand.
GGCATCCAAAACTATCATGATTATGAGTTTGGTTTTACAGTATAATTAACTTTTTGGGCATTTTGTTATTGAAGTTGTTTTGAAAACAGTTACCCAAAGAAAGCCATGCTGAAACGTTTGATAATCTCAAACTTGTCCAGTTTGTTTGAGTTGATGCGTAAACTAAGATGTGAGTTATTGTGTTAGAATGTCATTCCATTCAAGGATGGATACAGGGACCACAAAGCTCAACAAGATGATGCTCCTTTACAATAAAAGAGAGACATCTTAGTACCCCTATGAACTTGTTAGCAATCATAATAAATATAAGTAAAAACAGCATCTTTATACAAGGAAAATGAAAGACTATTTAAAATGTGATCTCAAACATTTTAAATTCCACATTTCAGGGATGAAGGGTGTACTAGCCTTACAGTCTGCATCACAGCATAATTGCATACTGTACTAGAGACAGAAAGCATCTCTTAAACACTGTGTTCTGATTGGCTTGGGTATAATTTTGTTTTAATTAGAAATAAAATATATTCCTGCTAGATCTGGCATGGAAAATCAACATATTAGATGTTTATGCTGGAATTCTGTGTAACATGTTTAATCATGCATTCTGCAGTTCTCCAGTAGAACTGACTTTTAGTGAAAATACTTTAAAATATCACACAGCAAGCAAATTATTTTGTATAGTTTTATTTGGGACCAAAAACTAATGTTTCTAACTCACTGTTAAGATCAAAAGTATTGTCATATAGTACATTCATTTAGATAAGTAGAATACTGACATACAAGTAGAGTGTATAGCATCATCCACATATTTAATGAGCATTTTAGTCACTATCTCAAGTACATGAATCAAATACTAATAAGCACAGTTGAAATCAAAGAACTTCTGAATTAAAGAGCTCCATGAGATTACTGGTTAAAATGCATTCCAGGAACATTAGGCCCGATTCTCAAAAGGGCTAGAGCAATGCAAGGGACTTGTGCCAAAGGAGTCCGATGCAAGTTGTGACTTGCATCACAACTTGCAGCAAACACAATTCCAAAAGGCAATCTGCATCACATCCAATACAGGTGCACCAAAGCCCCCTTGTGCCATGCTTGCAGCAACCAAACAGGTGTGCCAGGTTGCAAGGGGGCCTTTTCCATAGCAGGGCAGCAACATACCCTTTTTTGGGATTCTAGAAGCCCTGCCATGGCCGCAGGATGTGGCACAACTTACACCAGCCAGGAGGAGGTCTAAGTGGCTTGCACCAGCTGGACAGGCTAAACATTTGGGCTGCTGGAGGCACAAGGGATGGGGAATGTCAGAAGCTGCTCAGGGAGGAAGCTGTGACTGCTAATGTGTGATGTGGTACCTGGTTGGGTGTGATTACAGTGTAATACATATGTAAATGCCAGCATGTCCAGGGACTGTACTATCATGTACAGTATGTAGTATCCATACAGTAGGTACAGTGCCAGCACTAATCAAACATAATAACAGAGGAACCAGTGATACAGCCAGCAGCAGAATGGGGCATCATATTGCACCAGAACACAGCAAGCTGCCCAACTGTACAGTCAGGCAGCTTGCTGTGTTCTGGTGCAAAATGATGCCCCATTCTGTTGCCGTATGATTGGTTCCTCCTTTATTATGTTTGATTAGGGCTGGCACTGTACCTACTGTATGAGTACTGTGTACTGTATGTGATAGCCCAGTCCCTGGACATGCTGGAATTTACATATGTATTACATTTTAATCTCACCCCACAGGGTGCCACATCACACATTAGCAGCCACAGCCCTCCCCCTGAAGCAGCCTCTGCCACCCACATCCCTTGTGCCCCCCTGGTCCCTCCAGGTGAGCAGTTTAACCCCACCCCACCATTGTGGCCCTGCTACTGTTGTGCCGGCCACAGAGAGCAGATCCCTGTGGCAAGTCCTGCAAGTGCACCACTTGTTTGGCATTAGCCTGCAGTTGTGACAAGTCTTAGGATTTGTGTGTAGGGACCCTTGATATTACAGAATTGGGTGAAAGGTACCTGATGCACCCAGAGGGCTATAGTCCTAGATCACCACAAATTGTAGGATCTAGGATTCTTTCAGAATCAAGTCCATTGTGTCAACTTTTCTTGTCTATTAGTCCATGTGCACATGTGAGAATCTGTTCATATGTAGCCCTATATATTTAAAGCCCTGGGCAGTTGTACTTTGAATAATAGGCATATATCCTGTTTAGTTGTTCTCATCTGTACCCCTATTATGACCTTTTATATAGTATTGCTGCCTGAATTTACAGTATTATTCCTGATGTGGCTGCATCTTTGACTTGTACAGTGGCTTGATTTGTTTTAATGACTTACAAACAAATTCACCTTAATCCACCCCAGTATTTAATTACCTGTTTTCATGATATTTGTTTAGGGCACCCTGATATAAATAGTTTATAAAGAAAACCACAATATTACTTCCTGTTCTGTCTTTCTTAGATACCTCAAGGCTAGTATCATCCAGATATTTAATTATTCCCTCCCATCATCAGCAAGGTGGGGATGATGTCAAGGAGTATGACTACAATTATTGAGGGGGAACAGGGGAATACATACTAGCAAAGATTATAATGTCTCAATATGTACTCACTGGAGGTTATAAGGGAGAGGGCGTATGGCTGAAATGTTTAGTACATGCAGTGTCAATAATGTGGATTTCAGAAGGTGTTCACAACCAGCAGCTGCAGAAGTAACATTAGGAACAACAGGAAAGGGTGGTGGGGATGGTGAGATGTTACAGTGAGATGTAAGAAAATACTATTTCATAGAGCAGCTGAAAGATGGTTTGAACAAGCCACCAGAAACACAGGTCATTGCAAAAGCAGTGGCAAGCAATAGTGGGGATGGGATAGACATAAAGGGCTGGTCAAAGGATTAGAGGATGCAGGGAAAGGGGTGATTGGCCATGAACCCTTTGGGGTATGCACTGTATAACTTCATGGGGAAGACTACATAGTCCACAAGGCCATCTTCTGCTTGCAGTTTTCACTATTTCATTCATTTTCCTACAATGGTACATTGCCATGCATGTATCAATATTAAACCTATTTTATCATCTGTCTGCCATCCTAACAATCTATCTTGAGCCCTCTGTGATTTTTCTACAAGTTTATTTATGTCTACTATCACTCATGATGGTGGCATCCATAACTTTGGATATGTGGTACTACATATCATCATCCATGCCATGAACATTTTTAACTGAGTTTGCCCAAATGCCTCCCTCGGCATCCTACTTGTCATGTTTCCCTAGTTTGAGCTGTACCCTTGCACTCTGACCATTTGTCACTTTCCAAATAACCAATATATTATCCGCTGAAGGAAGGGAAATGGTGTTGGGGGGTTCAAGAATGCATGGGATAGGCATAAAGGTACCCCAGAGGTGGGAAATAGAGGCTAAGCTGAGGACCAAGTAGGATCAGCGGCTGCTAATTCAGGTAGGGAAAAGGGCACACTCGATGGGACTAGCTGTCCTTACAGTCGACAAGTTCTATGTTTCTAAGGATGGTAATATTCATTCTTTTTTTTCAACATTTTATGTTGGGTCACTTTATTTGGCCATGCTGAATGGATTACTGATAACAAGGAATGTTGTTTCTAAAGGTTTGCTGTATTCAGATTAAGATGTAAAGGTTTAAAAAGGTCAGGAGAGTTAGTATGATGAACCCTCAGTAAACCACACCAAGTCTCCACTGTAATGTTCTCTTTGCTATATAACTGTCATTATCCTACCTTACAAGAGTGTCCATGATCTTCCTCTTTACATGCCATACTCTCGTGACTACAGGAAGGACTAACTAGGTGAACTGATGACTGGTTTACCGAAAGGTTTCTAAGGGTAGTCCTAAATTGAAAGTTCCCTGACTGATGTCAGGGCATCACTAGTGTAATGGGGTGCCACAGGGCTCTATCCTGTGACAGAGAGTGGTGGGTGAAGTTAGTGAAATTCACTTTGCAAAGTAATTTGTGAAGTTTTCAAAATACATGAAGTGCAAAATTGCGAGTTCACACTCTGCAAAGTGAGGCTTATAGGCTCAGTGGCACACATTTGCTCAGAAAGCACCTGAAATCCACCCACAAAGTGGGCAACACACCACTTTGTGGTGAATATTACAAATTTCATCAAAGATGAAGTTGCTGAGGGCAACAGAAATTTCACAAAGCTTTGAAAAATGAAGTTCAGTCATTTTGTGGCAACTTCACCAGTACTGTTTAATTTCACTGCATCTCTAGTCTATTCACAGATGAGACAAAACTCTATATGAAAGTGAGTAGTGAAGATGAAATAACCAGCACTAGAAAGAAGGTAGAGTGGCTGCAGCAGTGATCCAGAATTTGACAACTGATATATAGTGTCAAAAAAATTTAAAGTGGTGAACATCAGTACAATAAACTGCATATTGGATCAGTGGAGTCATGGTGGAGCTCTCACACTAATGGGAGAAAAGGGAACTGGGGTGATAATCAGCAATTGATTGAAAACATCTTCTCAAGCTAATAGAGCATTCAAGAAGGCAAACATTATGCATGATGCATTAGGTAGGGTTTCACTAGCTACTGGTTGGAGGATATTGCCACTGTGCAGGTCATTGGTTCAGCTACATCAACATTATGTGCAATTTTGGAACCCACCCCTACAGAAGAAAAGGGAGAGGATAGAGATAATTCAGTGTGAGACATTAAAAATTAATAGGGGCAGCAGAGTAAGTCCTTTAGCACCTTGCATGCCTTATGTGGTCAACAGTATGCCGGTCTCTGAAAATGGCATTCAGGAGCAAAGGTGATAACCTGTTTGGGACTCAGTATCTCCCTTTGCTCCTGGTTGTCCATTCTCAGAAAGGGGCTTTGGTAAATTGTGCATATGCACTTTGTGTGGTGCTACTGCAGCCCAATATGTATACAAGTAGTGTGTGCCAGACAGGATGTATTGCCTGTATGAACATGCCTCCTTGATGGCTGTGCATGACTTCACATATGGCACTATGATTTGCATGGAACAAATTGCCATGTTTGAATATGGGGACCTATTTGCTTTATTAACTGTTACAACTTAAAGATGACGTGCAGGTAACTGATGGAATCCCTGTTGAAGTATTTTACTTAAATTTTAACAATTGCACTCAATTATTTACAATTTTAAAATAGTTTATACAAACTGAGAATATGGCAAATCTTGGTAGACAAATGTTGTTCTTACACAGTATAAATAATGATTGAACTCTGATTCCAGTAATTAACATCTGATAGGTTATATTAAAGCTGTAGCAGAAATCGTTCTGCAGATAACTTTTAGACATGGTTAATAACTGGATTCTGGCATGTAACATCCTTGAGAAAGAAAAGCTGGGTTGCAGGCTAATTATTTTACAGTTGAGTAACTACTGTGTCTTTTACATCCTTTAGATATATATTTATATTTATACAAATGGGTGAGAGCTATTCCAGTGGAATAAATGAAGATATTCTCACTGCAATGAGATAAATGTTCACTGCAGTGAGATAAATGCTGATAACATCAGCGGAGTGAGATGCATTCTTTTTATCCCTACTCTGCTGATGTCACCACTCACTCACTCACTAAAGCTAGTATTCTAAATGAAAGTGCTTCAGAAATCAGTTTCTGTTTCTCACTGAAACCTGCAATTTACACAATTAGCATTGCAAAACACACTTACCTGTGTCCCATAGTTTGTAACACTCCTATCCCATTACTGTACTAATATTAGCTTCAAAACAACCTGAATTCTAAAGGAAGCTCCTTTACAAAGCAATTTCTCTTTCTCAGTGCAAGCAGCAACTAACTCAATTAGCTTTGCAAAACACACTTACCTGTGTCCCATAGTTTGTAACGCTCCTATCCCATTACTGTACTAATATTAGCTTCAAAACAACCTGAATTCTAAAGGAAGCTCCTTTACAAAGCAATTCTCTTCTCAGTGCAAGCAGCAACTAACTCAATTAGCATTGCAAAACACGATCACCTATTTCCCATAGTGTGTCTAACAATCCCAGCACATTCAGAAACACTCCCACACCCTCAGATCACATACAAACACTGTTGTCAGTATAGCCTAGAAGTTAGAGTGATGAGCTCTGAACAAGCTTGGTACATTCAGCAGACCAGACCTGGGTTTGATTCTCACAAGCACATAGAAACAGGAAAAAGATGCAACAAAACATAACAACACTTCTTAAGCTCCTACCCCATTGTATAAATAGCACACATAATGTGCAGATTGTGTGCTAATTGAAACTATTCCCAGTCCTGCAGAGTGCGCTGTGCATTCTCACTCTGCAGGAGTGAGAATATTTCCATATCACACTCCTGCCCATCACGTATCCCATATATATATATATATATAAATATAGACACACACATATATTTGTGCTGGGAAAGTAAAAATGTATGTTGCCTTCTAGAATTTTAAATCAGTCTCTGATGGCATGAATAGAAAACAATAGGTGGGGAAAACTTTATCTGCTTGGTACAGATTCAGGCCTTTTGTATTTGATTACAATATACCACTTCATTATCATGCATTTTGTTATGCTGGCAAAGGTTTCTTGCCCTAAGGGTACCAGCACAAATAATTCTATTGCTAATTTATAAACAACAACTCAGGAAAAAAGTATGTTTTGCTCATTTATGCACAGTCTCACATTGCTTTCCTAAGCTCCAGCTGGTCTTCCATGAAGGATTAATAACTTGTTGAAATTGTTATCTAGCTGAAACCTTTAAATTAACAGTCAGAAATCCAAAATTGTCATGTGTGGAAGTATTCAGTTTAGTAATTGACTCATGAAATACAAGTTTAAGTGCTGATGTTATTTTGCAATGTTTGGCAGCTTACAAAATAGACATACTTTGTAAGCAAGGAATTAAAAGATTGACACACACAACCTAATTTTTAATATCTATGACCCTCATATATGCAGTGGTATTGTAGTCTTTTGTTTTAAAATTAGAGGGTATAATACATGTAGAGTTTAAGTACTTGTAAAATTAATTGAAAATTGCTGAACATTTGGCTTTATATCTTGGTCTTATTTAAAGCTAGAAATATGAAAATAACACACATATCCATGTGGTTTAATAGCTTTAATGTTTCTCATTTGAAAACATTTGGATACATTAATTAAAATTGAAATTGAAATACAGTAAGTGAAAGTTTAATTTTGTTAAAATGTTTGGCTGCCCAAAGTGTACATAGCTCATTCCACTTTAAGATTTGAGATCCAAAACTCTGTAAACATACATATGGTTTATTGCTTATCCGATAATTCAAATATGGGGACGTTTGGAGAAGTAATTCTAAAGGTAGATGGAAATAATTGAAAATTACATTTTTCTGAGCTGTTTGGCAACCTGCAGAATTACTCAGCCCCCTTTAATGCAGCAAATATGTAACTTTTGTGCATCTACAGTATATATATGTGGTATGGTACATTAAACATTCCAAATTGGTAAGATTTAAATGTGTGGCTTTAAAATCAGCAATAAATAACTGAATTGTACATTTTAGTAAAATACTGCAGTTGTGTAGGAATTTCATTACATTTTATGGAATTAGAATTGTAATTCCACTTGGACATCACTGGCAGAATGTCACATTCCACATGGTTCCCATATGAAGGGGATGGATCATGTCATTTCATAAGCCAGTTTTAACCATTGTTCACAATGTTCAATTCCTGTCTCTATGGAGTAATATTACTCTTGCTCAGAAACAGAAAAGAAATTACATGGTAGCCCGGGCTGTTCAAATGTCATGCCAGTGTCAGGTACTTTAACTCTATCCATACATTTTCATGCAAATCATCTGTTGCAGGTGACTGAAAACTCTTCTCCAAGGCATGTGCAAGTAAAGTCACTACATTTTCCATCATACCATGAATCTAAATTAAACAAGCAGAAAATTTGCCTGAGAATGGTTCATATTGTTAGATATTGAGCCCATGTCATTAAGTATTGAAAAATACAAAAGTTGATTCCATTACAAAAGCTGATGAGGTAAAAGTCCACATTGCACCCATTGTAGTCCCAAATATATAATCTCACACATGTTTCGACTGTAATAAAGTATATTACTTAAAATATTTAAATGGATGGTGATATTGGTACAACAGTACAGATGTCAACATTAATACAGTTTCAAACTCCTTGGGCTTGATTCACAAACTGGGCTTAGATTGGTGCAAGCTGCAGCAAACAGCAGCTTGTGCCAAAGCCCAGTATGCCAGGGATCCTGCACCAGATTCAGGTACAGGTATGGTCCCAGCACCTAAATCCCCACATTTGTGACATCTTCTACCATGCCAGAAATGCCTGGCACATGGGAGGGGGTTTGCTGCAACCTCCTGAGGATACAGCAGGCATCCTTGCCCCATCTCAAGTGGTCTAGTGATCCCCCCACCCCAATTATGCCTGATATTATGTTTAATAACATATTTATCCCTGGTGGTCTAGTGATTCCACCCTGATTATGCTGTTATGTGTAATTATATATTTATCCCTGGTGGTCTAGAGGTCCCTCCATCTGCCCCGATATGGCCGGTATTGTGTATTTAGAAATTAATTTACCCTGGAGGTCTAGTTGTCCCACTCCTCCACCCTTGCATGTAGTGCCCCCCCCACTTAACTCAACCCGTACTTTGAGTCAGTGTCAGCACACCCCTCCTTACACCACCTTGGCTGGTGCTGACTGAACTGTCACTGAGCGATGTACTACAATACAGCACTATTATGTAGTACATCACTCAGTGACAGTTCAGTCAGCACCGGCTAAGGTGGTGTGAGGAAGGGTGTGCTGGAGCCAACTCGAGGAATGGGTTGGGGGTGGGGTGGGTGCACTACATGCCAGGGTAGGGGAGCAGGACCACTAGAACACCAGTGTAAATTAATTTCTAAATACACAATACCAGTCATATTGGGGTGGGAGGAGGGACCTGTAGACCACCAGGGATAAATATATAATTACACATAGCGACATAATTGGGGCAGGGGGTAGGACTGCTAGACCACCAAGAATAAATATATTATTACACAATATAACAGGTATACCGGGTTGGGGGGGGAACCACTATACCACCAGGGATAAATATATTATTAAACAAAATAAGGGGCATATCAGAGCTGTGTGTGTATGTCAGTGGAATGAGGCACATTGCCCCAACAGGCTTACCTCCTCCAGAAGATACTGTTCTAAGTACCCTTAGACCAGCTCTGGCTGGTATACGGGTACATAGAAATGCATCCCCTGGAGGTGTTCTGTGAATTGCATTTATGGGGTTGTGGCAGCTTACGCCTGCCACATGCTGCCTAACACCAGATCACTGCCCATGTTCGGGCGCAGGGATGGCACAAGCCCTGTTTGGGGCAGACAACCTAAGGTAGGCACAGACTGCCTTTGTGAATAGCTCAGGGGGCAATTTTTGATGCACGTGGGCCACTTCTGCTATTAATGTTGGGTGCAGGCTCCTTGTGTCACTGTCAGAGCTTTGTTAATCAGGCCCCTAATTTACACAGTGAGTTTGCAAAATGTGATTATATACTTTCCACATGGCTGTGGATACACAATAAAATGTTTCTTGTTAATTGTTCAGCCTTGTCTGCCATGAAGCCTTACTTGATTAAATGCTCAATGATTTTTTGTTTTGTAATAAAATGCAAATGCATACTTCTTCCTCAAGGGTTGTATCAGGAGTACATATTCCCATTATAGAAGTTAAGAAATATGTTTTATTCATTTGCTTTTATGCTTGATAACAGATTACTCTGTGTCCTATTGCAGATATAGCTTTAGCTTTATTATGATGATTAACATAGCTAGTATAGATGTTTCTTCTGGAATTTAATAGCTTACAAACGAATGATAGTATAATATAATTGATTGTGTTATGTTGTTCTGTATTAAATAGTCCAAGTGTCATTTGCCCTTTGCTTGATCTTGTGCTGTTGGAAAATCATCTCATTTTAATTGTGTATCTGTACACCAAAATAAATATTTCATGAATTGAAATGTGTACCTTTTTTGAATCTTTAATCTTAACAATTAATGTTTTCTAGAATTTGTGGTATAAATACATGACAGATTATGAAAAAAAAATCACACAGGTCTCAACTGACAAATGCTGAATATAGTACTATGTATAAAGACAGCAGAAATTTAGCTGATATGACAAGTTCTTATTTCAAGTCTTAACGTTTGATGCAGTGATGAATGATGCAGACCTTTCATGTAATCATCATGGAAACTCATGAAATTAAAAGGCGGATGCTCATAGTCAGAGAGATACCTAGGCTCCTTGCGAGTGGATAAAGTACAAAAACTAAAAATTTCAGCTCTCATTACTTCAGCAGACAAAGCTTATTTGCAAATGTTAGAAAAAAGAAATCAAAGAACTATTACTGTGTAAATAACCTTTTTCCATTTCTTTTGGGTAAGCAGAACATTAAGGTTCTAGAACAGCTCCACCTACCTCACTCTTTCTTTTTTTTTTCTTTCTCCCCCTCTTTCTCTCTATCTCTCTTTCCATCACGTATTTATTCTGAGACTTCCTACAGCTTTTATACTCCTTAATAGAGGCTTACATCAGCATCCTAATTATGAAGCAGTTAGACAGAAACTGTCCTACAATTAGTTTCTTATACTATAGGGATTTGATTTGGACCTGAGCCACCTCTAATAACCAGCCTCATCTGAGGCTTCATTTTTTTCCAACCCCATCAAGACAATAGAAAAATATTTTTAACGTGCGCTGATTCAAAGCAGTGTATATCTTAAGAGGTACATCTTCTACATGGGCAGTGGGTGGCATAGAAGATCCTGCAATGAGTAATTGGCCCCAACGGGCTAACCTGTGTGTAGATGTAAAAGGGCCAGTACACTCTATTCACAACCATTGCAAACTGTGTGTGAGACCTTCTGGCATCATGAATTCCTGCTTAAAGCAGAACCAGCCTAAAGTTTTAAGCTTTGCAACTAAGACACTGCTTGTAAATGATCTATTGACCTCCCATGCAAGGGAAACAGAGAGCAGGGAACAATTTGTAAAATGGGTAGCATAGGAGGCAGCAGTGGAGGTGGGTGATTTGAACCTGCTAGACATCATTTGGGATATTCCAGTGGCCAAGAGCACTAGAGGTCAAGCCTTACTGGACACCATCCAGGACTGTCAGGCTAGTACAGTATAGCTATTTAAGAAACCCACCAGGCAGACTGCAATTCTCAATGCGGTCCTGACTAACTCAAAGGTGATTGGGCTGTAAGAACAGGGAGCCACTGGGAACAGTGACCATAGCTCCATTTGGTTTGGACTTGCCCTTGGATCCAGAAAACCCCAGTCAAGAGCCAAAGTCTGTATTTCAGAAGTGTGGACTTCAGAAGGCTGAGAGAACTAGTCATGAAAAATGTTAGTTGGGGTGGACAACATAGGGGTTGGATAAGAGATGTGAGGCAATTAAGGAGCCATTCTCAAGGCATTTAAGATATGCATGAGAACAGTAACCAAAACAATCAGGTTCAAGGACCATTATGGTTTTCTGTAAGAGTCCAGAAAATGATGACCAAAAAGAAAAATACCTTCTACAAGTGTAAAGAAAAGCAGGGGGAGGGGAAATGCTGAAAATACATACTGAAAACTAGGAAGGCAAAGAACGATTATGGAGGCAAAAGCTGACACAGAGGTGTGTATTACAGAGAGGCTTAAAAGCAGTGGGAAACAGTTCTTCTGACACATTAAGGGCAAATGGAAGAAAGAAAGGGGAATCATAAGGTTAGCAGAGGAGGATTCAACAATACAGGAGGACAAAAAAAAGGTCACTATCCTTAATTATTACTTTAACTCTGTTTTTTCTAAGGAGAACGGTGAACCCTTGCCAGAGGGTGGCATAAAAGTGGCTACTAAAGGGGTCCTGGACATGAGGAGCCAATATATACAAGTGAAAGGATACAGAGAGGGCTATCATCACTAAAAAAGATTAGCCCCTGGGAGCAGATGGGTTGCATCTGAGGCTACTTTGAGAGCTGGCAGGAGAACTGGCTGAGTCCCAGGTAGGCCCATTCAACAGCTCCCAAAGGATCAGAGAATGACAGATGTATTTCTGTTCCATAAGGGAAGGGGGGGCAAGGAACATACAAGAACTACAGACCTATCAGTTTTACCTCTGTTGCAGGAAGTTGATGGAGTCGCTGGTCAAAGAGGACCTCAAGGACTGTTTGGAGAGCAATGTGCTCAAGGATAGTAAACAGCATGGATTTATAACAGGAGGTCTTGTCAGACTAACATGACAGTTTTCTTTGACTGGCTGACAAGGGAATTGGATAGAGGCCACCCTGGATTTGCTTTTACTTTGATTCACCAAGGTTTGACTGATGCCTCACAGATGCTTGCTGAAGAAGATGAAGGATCATGGTGCAGCTAAAGACAGTAAACAATGTAGACAACTGGCTAAATGGGAGGCAGCAAAGGGTTGTAGTCAGTGGGGTCAAGTGAGCAGAGAGGAAAGTCATGAGTGGGGTACAATAGGGATCTGTTCTGGAATAGTTCCTCTTTAATAGGTTCATTGGCGACATTGGTGTGGGTATCTGGGGTAGACTGTGTCTCTACACAGATGATACTAATCTCTATGGGAGGGTGTATAATGATGAGGCAATCAGGGAAATGCAAAGAGATTTACAAAAGTTAGAGTGGTGGTCTAAAGTTTGGCAATTTACATTAAGTATCCAGAAGTGCAAGGCAGTGTACCTAGGGAACAAGAACACCAGGACCAAGTACTGGATGGGTGGCGTGAGACTTAACACTATGGCAGAGGAACAGAACCTTAGAGTTATCATCTGTGACTCCCTCAAACAATTGAGTACATATGAGGCATATAGCAAAGCAAGTAGTATGCTTGGATGTATTTGGAAAGGTATTGATAGCAGTAGGGAAGAGGTAATACCTCTCCTATATAGATAGTTCGTTAGGCCACACCTGGAAAACTGTGCCCAGTTCTGGAGTCCTCAAGTCAGGAAGGTTAGAGATAGGCTGGAGACAATGCAGTGCAAGGTACCAAAAATGATTCAGGACCATCAGCGCAGGTCTTATGAGGAGTGCTTGAAAGCACTGAACATGTTCTCACTGGAGACCAGAAAGTAGTGGAATGATATGATAGAGACCTTCAAGTTCCAAAAAGGAATTAATAAGGTGAACAGTGAGGAAATATTTAGCTTGAATACTAGATCACAGTCACATGAACATGAGTGAAAATTGAGAGAAGGAAGGCTCAGAAGGACATGAGAAGCATAGAAACAGTAGCATAGATAAGATCTGCTGACCCCACCTTGTCTGCCCATTTTTTTAACTCTCATTTTTGCTGCAGATCTTACTTGATCTATAGTGCCATCTCTTCCTCTCCTTTCCTTACCCCTGCAATCCCTTCTTCTTGTCTCAGGCATTTTTGAACCCCAGCACTGTTGTTGCCCTCACTGTCTCCACTAGAAGGATTTTCCTAGCATGCATCACCTTTTCTGTGAAGAAGTACTTGGTCACATCCCTCTAAATGTAACCCCTCCAGATTCATAGCATGCCCTCCTGTTCTAAGCACCTTTTCTATGAAAAATACCTCCTCCTATACTCTCATTAACCCCTAAGAGGTATTTAAAGGTCTCTATCATATCCCTTTCACTCTTCTCTTCTCCAGGGTGTACATATTTAGCTCCTTTAGCCTCCCCTAGTAGGGCTTTTGACTGCCTCCACTCTATCTATGTCCATCCTGAGATGTAGTCTCCAGAACTGGACACAATACTCAAGCTGAAGTCTTACCAGCCATCTGTATAGGGGCATCATCACCTTTCTCTCTCTTTGTGCTGGTAGTACTCCTTCTTATGAACCCCAACATCCCACTAGCCCTACCAGCTGCCTTGTCACACTGCCTGGCCACCTTTAGATCATCTGAAATAATTACTTCCAAGTCTCTTTCCTGCTTGGTTTTTGTCAGTATCACTCCACCCATTTTGTACTTCTCTCCTGGGTTTCTATGACACAAGTGCATTATTTTGCACTTTTTTGCATTAAAACCCAGCTGTCATACCCTGACCACTCCTCCAGTCTTTTCAGATCCCTATCCATCCTTTTCACACAGCCTGGAGTGTCCACTCTGTTGCAGAACATGGTGTCATCCACAAAAATGCAGACCTTTCTTTCCATTTCCTCTGCTATGTCACTTATAAAGACATTGAAGAGGACTGGTCCCAATAATGATCCCAGAGGTACCCTACTGGTCACCCTCACTTCCTCAGAGCAAACTCCATTTACTACTAGCCTCTGTGTCCTGTCCCTAACTAGTTTTTTTTACCCAGGTTACTACCTTAAGACCCACCCCAAGTTCCCCAACTTGTTTATCAGTTTCCTATGAGTAACAGTGTAGAAAGCCTTGCTGAAGTCCAGGTAGGCCACATCCACCACCTCTCCCTGATCCAACTCAATAGACACCCAGTCAAAGAAATCTATCAGATTACTTTGGCATGACCTTCCCCCTGTGAAACCTTGCAGCACTGGATCTTGTAATCTGTTGGCTACCAAATGCTCCACAATCCATTCCTTTAACAGTGTTTCCATCAGCTTACTCACCACTGATATTAGGATGACAGGGCTGTAATTTCCTGTTTCCTTCCTGCTACCACTTTTGTGAAGTGTGACCACACTCTGCCCTTCTCCAGTCCCCCAAGACCACACTGTTCCACACCATGTGATCTGTTAAACAGATCTGTCATAAGTGCATGCCAGTACCTCCTTAAGCTCTCTCAGCACCCTTGGATGTACTTTGTCTGGCCCCAAAGCTTTGTGCACCTTCAGGTTGGCTAGTGTTTTCAAGGCTTTCTCTTCAGAAAATGGAGTGGTGTCTACTTCCCTCTGATCAGTGCCTCTTGCACCTTCTTGAGGTCCCTTCCACTCCCCTTCCACTGTGAATAGTGAGCGGATGTACAGTATTTGTTCAGGATATTTTCCTTTTCTTGTTTCCCCGCCATACACTCACCCCTTCCCTCTTTGACTGTACAATCTCTCCCTTTGTCTTTCTTGTTTAACTAACATGCCTAAAAAATGACTTGTTCCCATTCGATACCCCCTGAGCTATTATTTCCTGAGTCTGTGCCTTTGCGCTCCTTACTGCCTTGCCTGCCTCCCTCTCTTTTTCAGATACACTTCCCTATCCTCATCTTTCTGGGCCTCCTTGAACCTTCTGAATACTACCTTTTTAGGCTTTACCTTTTCTGCTCCCTCTTTTGAGAACTATAGTGGTCTCCTCTTTCTTTTAGTTTTGCTTACCTGCTTGACACAAAGGTTTGAGCCTTCACTATGCACTCTTCTTTTAGACCACTTTTTCTCCACCCTGTCCAGGTCCTCTCCTCCTGCCAGGACATTCCTGAGGCATTCACCCATTTTAATAAAATTATCCCTTTTGATGTCCAGGGCCCTCACCATTGTTTGGTTGGATTCCTCATTTCTTCTTTTGTTGAACCACAGTGTAGGATGATTATTAGTCCTCAGATGGCTTACCACCATGATATCCGCAACACTGTCCCTGTTTGTGAGCACCAGATACAGTATTGTCACATCATAAGCATGTTCACTGACTAGTTGCCTGAGAAAAGTCTCCTGCAGGGAGTTCAGATTGTCCCTTCTTCTGGTTGAAGCTACGGCAGGGAGGCTCCAATCTATCAGCAGATTGAAGTCCCTCACCAACAACACCTGCCCCTTGAGCCATTTTGTCAATCGCTTCTAACATGTCCCTATCTAAGTCCTCCCCCTGTGCTAGAGGCCTGTAGATCACCCCTGTCTGAGCAGTGGCTCCGTTTCCCAACTGAGGGAAACCCACAGCACAGCTGCTCCTGAATATCCAGTATTTCTGTTGTTTTTTGCTTTCCTTCCCATAAACCACCACTCCCCCTTTCCTTCCTACCCAGTCCCTCCTGAACTTTGTGTAGCTTGGTATGACCATGTTCTAGTTATGGTTGTCCATGCACGATTACTTGGTAATTGGCACAATATCCAGGTTGGCTTCTGCCATGAGGGCCTCTAGGTCTGGGATCTTATTTCCCACACTTCTAGCTCTAGTACACATGGCCTTCCAGATAATTGTTAGCTCTTTGCTTGTTGCTTCCTCCTTTTTTCATTTTGTGACCCCTTCCCTCTCTTCTTTTCTGTCACCCCCCTTTGATAATGCCCTACTTCCTTGATTTATTTACTCTGTGGTGGAACTCTCACCCCCTCAGGATTTCCCTATGTACTATCTCAGCCTGTGGTGGGGCACTTTCTATCAATCTACACGAAGATGGGGCTAAAAACGACAGAGCTCCATGGAGCACAGGATGAAGCAGCGGCCCTGTGGATTACTATTGGATCTGGTAGCAAGACTGTCATAAGCATGGGAGTGATCTATAGGCTGCCATCACAGGAGGAAGAGAGGGAGAAAGATATCCTGGAAACCATCCTAAAGATGGCAGAAAAAGGGGAGATCATGCTGATGGAAGACTTTAATCTACTGGATATAGACTGGTGCTCCTACACAGTGGCATCAAGAAGGAGCTGCAACTTCTTATTGGCAAAACATGAGGATGGCCTTAAGCAGTTAGTAAAGATGCCTACATGGGAGAGGGCAATCCTTGACCTAGTACTTACAAACAGCAACAAGGTCTCAGGCATAGAGGTGGGTAGCCACTTGGGCTCTAGTGACCATCACAAGGTATGGTACACAGTCAATAAAATTGAGGAGGCTAGTCACACAAAGCAGAAAGTCCTAGACTTCAGGAAGGCAGATTTTAATCTCATGAGAGCATATCTGAAGGACAGTCTGAAATACGGGACAGATGGGGATGGAAGAGTATTGGACCAGATTAAAACAGGCAGTAACTACTGCCACAGCACATTGTATCAGGCAGATCAGCAAGAAGAAGAAAAAAGATGTCTACTTTATTTCTCAAGAGAAGTAGCAGTCCGAGTTAAGGAAAAAAGGAAAGCCTTCAGAAGATACAAGAACTCAGGTAGTGACCTCGATAGAGAGGCATACAGGGAGAAGCTGAGGGAGGCAGGAAAAGCTATAAGGGCTGAAAAGGCCCAAACAGAAGTAAGGATAGCACAGGTGGCAACCAAAGGGGACAAAAGCTTCTACAGATATATTGGGGAGAAGAGAAAAAGCAATAAGGGAACTGTAAGACTGAAGAAGGAGAATGGCACACAAGCAGAAGATGACAAGGAGAAATCAGAAATCCCTAAACAAGTACTTCTGCTCAGTCTTTTCACAGGAGGAAGACCAGCACTAATCAGAAAGGAAGTCACCACTGAGTTAGTGGACACGAGTCCATTCACAGAACAAAGAGTCTTGGAAGAGCTCAACAAGCTGCGAGTGGGCAAAGCAATGGGACCCGACGGCATGCATCCAAGAATACTCAAGGAACTTGGAAAGGAATTAGCTGCTCTGTTAGCCGCACACTTCAACAAGTCTCTGGAAAGCAGGGTTGTCCCAGAGGACTGGAAAAGTGCTACAGTGCTGCCACTGCACAAGAGCGGGAGCAGGGATGAGACTGGAAACTACTGTCCAGTCAGCCTCACCGCAATGGTGGGTAAGATGATGGAATCCCTTCTAAAAGAGTGAATTCTGACTTTTCTAGAAGTGAGTGGGCAGGTGGACCCAAAGCAACATGACTTTACTGCAGGAAGGTCCTGCCAAACCAACCTTGTGGAATTCTTTGACTGAGTCACTAAAAAGGTGGACCAGGGGTGGCACAGTCGATGTGGTCTATCTTGACTTCAGCAAGGCCTTTGACTCTGTCCCCCACAGCAGCTTGATTAGCAAACTCAAGCACATGGGAGTGGGCCATGAAATAGTAGCCTGGGTGAGAAGTTGACTAAAAGGCAGGATGTTGAGAGTGCTGGTCAATGGAGCATTGTCAGGGGAGGGGATGGTGACAAGTGGGGCTCCACAGTGGTTGGTGCTGGAACTAATCTTGTTCAATGTGTATATCAGTGACATTGCTGATGGTCTGGAAAGAAAGGTGTGTCTGTTTGCAGATAACATGAAGCTTTGCAGTAGAGTGGATTCACTGAAGGGTGGCAAACAATGAACAAGCATTTGTAAATGCCGAATGTTTGCTTGTTGATATAACATTGGACGGCAGGAGTTAGACAGATGCAGAATAGGAGTGGCAGTGAAGTATTGAACTCACACCAATCCCACCTCCACCCTGCAGAGATGGACAGGCATTGGGGTGTGCCTGTAGGTAGTTGCCCATAATGTTCATGGCATTTCAACTCACCCTACCCTGTAGACACCGGCAACTGTTGAGGTGTGCCTTGGGGTGTTCAGCTTCATAGTCACCCCATTTCATAAGGACATACACTGAAATGGGTGAAGTACAGGACAATGGGGTGAAGTTTGGGGCACTGGCTTCAGGGTGGGGGTGGGATGGCATGAGCATTAGAGCTGGTGATCCAAAGTCATACCTCTGATGCCTGTCAGTCTGTGCAGGGTGTGACTTTATGGTTAGAAACCCTAGTGCCCTGGGCATGTGTTGGTATTTGCACTACAAATTTTCAACATGGTCTTTTTGTGACCCCCCAGCTCATGAAAGCATTTGGGACCTCTTCTCATGAACAGTGGCAGTGTGATTTTGTTAATGTGTCCCAAACTTCAGGTTCTCACAGCAACCATGTCATTCTGTGCCAAATGTGCAAAACACAGATCAGGCAAGATGTGAAGAATAACAGCTGTACCATCAATAGAGAGGTGTGAAGAGATGGCAATGTTGAAAATCTGTAGCGAAAATATAAAAAATGCTTGAAGTTCCAAGCATACATGAAAACTGCTCAACACATGCTTGTACTGCAGTCATTTAGTGGAATTATTTCTCCCAATTTTCAACATAGGCATTTTGTGACCTCTGCTCATGAACACTGTAACTATGATTTTCTTAATCTGTCTGAAACATTAATTTCCCACAGCAACCACGCAATTGTGCGCCAGATATGCAAATGCATATTTTGGGCAGGATCTGAAAAATGACAGCTGTACTGTTCATGAGGAGGTGTAGCAAAATGCCAATGTTGAAAATCTGGAGTGAAAATATTACAAATTTGCACACTTCCAAGCATATGTGGAAACTGCACAACACACGCTTGTTATACAGTAATTTTATGGGCTTTTGTCACCAAATTTTCAACATAGGCATTTTAGATCTTCTGCTCATAAACAGTCTCACTATGATTTTCTTAATGTGTCCTGAACACTGATTTCCCACAGTGACCATGCTATTCTGCGCTGGAAGTGCAAAAACACATTTCAGTCAGGATGTGAAAAATGACAGCTGTACTGTTCATAAGGAGGTGTGGAAAATGCCAATGTTAAAATCTGGAGTGAAAATATTACAGATTCATGAAGGTGCGAGCATGCATGGAAAACTGCATAGCATGCGCTCATAAAACAGTAATTTTGGGATTTTCACACCAAATTTACAACATAGGCTTTTGAGAGCCCACCTCAAGGACACTGACATTGTCATTCTTACATCTGGTCCCAAAAGGTGATTCTGCGCAGTGACCACAAAATCACCTTTCAGGACTGAGTAATGCCATGACAGTGGCTGAATTCATGAGGAGGGCTCCCAATAACCCCATGTTGAAAATTTGGTGCCAAAATTCCCCAAAATGTCTGAGATATGCACCAAAGTTGAAAAAACCCTATTCATGCCATTATACAACTTACCAGCATTTCTTCAGTTTGAAATTCGGCTTTGAAGAGTGCAGGCGTGTTCCAGCTCCACCGAGAAGATCATCACTGGGCTCAGAGGTAAGTATGGTGTGGGGGTGGGAAGGCAGGAGTGCGCAGTGGGTGGGCATGGGTTGGGGGAAAGAGATTCAATGAGGGACCGTTTTCTTTTTACAGGTTAAAAAAACACATTGCAGGGCGTTTATTTTCAACAGGGACATTTGGCAAGCAGGGGTTGACTCCCAGAGTGCCGTCTGAGTGATTTTTTGTGGGGCTGCAGCTGACAGGGGATTGGGCACCCCTGTTGGCACACAACAAATTAGGGGGGCATTATGCAGACTGGAGTTGCGACCCATCGGCAAATTGAACTGGGAAAGGGGGACTGAAGCCAGCAGGGATTGGGCCCCCATCAGAAAAAAGAAAGACTGTTGGGGTGCTGATGCCGGCCGAGGGAATTGGGTACCACCTCAGCATACAATAAATGGGGAGGAGGTTACAGTATGCTGACGGGAAGTGAGCTTCCCCATCGGCAAATTAACTGGGTCGGGGACAGCAAGGTACTGCCCTCAATGACAGGTCACTCCCTCATTGCCACAGCAGATTCCTTTCAAGGTGGTGGCATGCTGGCTGAACTAGTGTCAGCAGCAGTGTGCCACTGCATTGGGGAAAGCAGGCCAAGCCTCAAAAGGCACTGGGGCCATTGGACCCCACAGTGCTGCATCTCCAAATTCTCGCTTCTCTCCTAATCTGTGATAAAATGTTTCTTGTTCATGCATGCAAGCAAACATAAAAATGACCTGTTAAGATTGGAAAGATGGTCAGCAGCTGAAGTTTAACATGAAAAAATGCAAGGTGATGCATATGGAAAAGAGGAACCCAGGGGTGGAGTGCTATCTGGGAGGGGAAGCTAAAAGCTACAAAGCAGAAGCATGACCTGGGAGTCATCATCTCTGATGACTTAAAGATAGGGAAGCAATGCGAGAAGGCAACAGGAAGGCTAATGGCCTCCTGGTTTTGTATAGGGAGAGGCATCTCTAGCAGGAAGTGTGAGGTAATACTGCCACTGTATAGGTTCCTGGTGAAGCCCCACCTAGGTATTGTGTCCAATTCTAGAGGCCCCACTTCAAAAAGGACATTGATAGGTTGGAGACAGTGCAGAGAAGGGCAACTAAGATGATTCATAGCCTACACCAAAAGATGTACAGTGAAAGACTAAGGGAACTAAACCTCTTCTCCTTGGAGCAAAGGAAGGAGGGAGGGACATGACTGTGACCTTCAAGTATTTAAATGGTATCACCAAGGTACAATCACAGGACCTCTTCCAGATTAGCAGCTGCAGTAAGACAAGAGTGCATGATATGCACCTAAGGGGGGTAGGTTTTGGAGTAATAGTAGAAAGTTCTTTTTTACTGAAAGAGTGGTGGACCCATGGAACAGACTGCATCAGGGTGGTGGAGGCAAAGATGGCCAAGCAGTTTAAATCAGCATGCGACAGACATGTCAGTAAGTTAACAAGCGATTCCAAGTAGGGGGGTAGGAAAAAAAAAACATGATCAGACTAGATGGACCTTGTGGTCCCCATCTGCTGGCACATTCAATGTTTGTATCTAAGTATCCTTCAGTCTTCCACCAACCTCCTCGGCTAGTTCAGACACTCTTCAAGTAACATTTAAACTGTTCTCTGAAAACTGTTGTTCCCTTCCCAGATTGGCATAGGCCATCACCCCTATATAGGTGCTTACCCTCCAAGGTGGGCCCCCAGTCCCCAACATAGCCATACCTCTCTACTCTACACCATTCCTTCAACCATGCATTGAAGTCATTGGTCCAGGCTCCCTCACCTTTCCCCTGTCATAGAAAGGTAGTACCTCTGCAAAAACTGCAGAGTGTGCCACCTGTCAAAGACCTTTTCCCAGCTCTCTAAACTCCCCTTGCACTGTAACTACTCATCCATAGCCAGGTAATTTGACCCCAGGTGGACAATGACATCTAGCTCCCCCTCCCTTCCTCCTGCACTAGAGATCTGTAAGATATGCTTCCCATCACTTCTTGCCATGGGTAAGCATGTGACATCCCTCTCCACCCCCTTTCCTAATCCCAACTCTATCCCCTTGACTATTGAGTCCTCACCTGAGGCTTGATTTCTCCTTCTTGGGGTCCTCTTCCACCTGCCTTGCAGCCTTTGCCTGGAAGAGCTCCCATTACCTCTTCAGTCACCTCCACAGGTGCCTCTTGGTATTGCTGCTCCACCAAACTGACATTGCATGTATGCAGTGGACCCAGTTATAGTTGAGAAATATGTCTGTGAACCCCCCAACCTTTTAAATACCACCACCCTCTCCCTCCTCAACCCCACAGTAGTCCAGCTGCTCCTCCTACTTGGCAACCTTTGAGGTAATGATGTTGGACTTGGTGGTTCCTGCATGGGAGAAGGGATCACCTGACCCCTAGTCAATGCAGCCAAGTATAGTAACAATATCCTGACTCATAACCAATACAGTCTCAAGTCTAGAGTCCTTCTCTGCCAACCCAGAGAGACATACACAGATTTGGCAGCTCTGCAGTCTCCAGAAAGTCTCCCTGAGGACTCCATTGGGCAGCTAAAACCCCATTGCCTCCAGAGAAAGAGGGAAGCCCCATGTTACAAAGAAAGGCTTTAGCAGATAAAAGAAATTATAACTGTTGGTTTTGTAAACAGCCAGGGCATCTTGCTGGACAGTGTCCTAAAAAGGCATAGAGTGGACAAAGTGGTGTTCAAATAGAGTTGGGTGCACTATGTATCCCTGAAAGCAGGTCTATGAACATGACTGAGCACATACATCTGGTTACTGTAAATGGGGTGCACACCCATGAATTAAGGGACATGGGGCATCTCTTACCTTAGTAAAAGGGGATTTGGTTGAGCATGAACAGTTTATACCTAATGAGTTTGTAATGGTGAGGAGATTCACTGGGAGCCAAAAACTCTGCCACTTGGTTGCATTTTCCTGGACTGGGATGAGACAGGGGAGAGGGTGCAAAGGTGGCAGTGGCAGACAACCTCACCTTGAATGTGATAATGGGGAACAATCCCCAGAAGGGGGTGGTGTGTGTGGCTACCTGCAGTCAGATGGCAAAGGCAAATTGTAGTTCCCTGAACAAATTCAAAACAAAGCAATACAGCTCAAACTGCTATGGGGTGTGTGCACGGTACCACAAGGATTTCAAGCAAAACAAACAAAGTAGCACAACACCAGTTCTGGCTATAAGGCTTTTAATTCAGTAAAACGTAATATTTAAAAAGCAACAGACCTATAGGGGCAAGCTCCACAACCCAGGATGCAGTAAGGACCCTGACCAGTTTCGCAACTAGTGCATCATCAGGAGGATGGTACCTTACTACAGGCATTGTCTATTTAATAGTAATCCCTTAAAGGGGAATTGCCACATCACCTATAAGTGCAAAAAAGCATATAAAGTGAGTAATCTAAAGTGCATATTTAATAATTAATGTGCAAAAAACTACCATTAGAAACATAATTCCATAAATAAGACGGGAGATTAGGTTTTAGCATTTACAATGTCTACTAGTCCCTATTACCATATTTCAAAAAGTATACTACGATAGAAAGCAATGCAATGTCACAGCAATTCATCTCATGCGATGTTCCCTCTATATTTTTTTCAGATGCAGGCCTGTAAGTACTAGCTCCATAAAAATCTGAAAGGGAAAAATATGCAAAAGAATGTGTGATTAAAAAGTTGGCAGAGTACTAAAGAGGGTAATAAATATAACCAAATCTTAAAGACAAGCCAAATGTAGGCATTCTAGGGGTAATCATTTCTTAATACATGATAACAATTCTATTTTATCATTTAGACCAGGTGATCTCAGCCCAGGGCTCCTAATGTAAATATCTGAAATTACTCTCTTTGTTTCAATTTTTCATCTAGATCACGACATCTAGGTCCTAGTGTTACTTTTTCAATGCCAGAGAATGTGAAAGAGTGGCTGTTAGTGCCAGCAATACTGCAATGATTTTTTAAAGCATTACTACAATCATTTGCCACAATGCTTCTGAGATGCTTACCAGTTCTGATTTTAAAATGTGAGGTTGTTTTTCCCACATAGAATGCTGCACATTCACAAGTTGCAAGATATACCACACTTGCAGTGTTGCAATTCAAAAAAGCCTTTTACTTCATAATCCCTGTTCCAATTGCAACTAGTGAATGTGTCAGTTCTCAGGATGGATAGGCAGAATTTACACCTGCCACATACAAAACTGCCATCTGGAAGTGGTGGCAACCAAATATCCTCACATGTTCCTGTTAGAGGTAAATCCATTTTTTGATAACTGTGGACAAGTTTGTCTCTTAAATTAAAGCTACGCTTATACACCATTCTAGGTTTTACTTTAGCCATTTCCTTCAACAATGGTTCTGTCTCAAAAATATTCCATTTATCAAGAATAATAGTGTCCACTTTTCTGCATGTCTAGAATAATGTGTCAAAAATTAATTCTTGGTATATCCTGATTTTAGTTTTACTGTCAAAAGGGCTTATCTATCAGTGCCTTGTGCTTCTCATATGCTTTCTTAACTAAACCTGAGCTATACCTCTCTTTATAAATCTTTCACGCAGGTCTGAGATCTGAATAATAAAATTAACATCCTCACTTGATTCCTCCTAAGTCACAACATCTGGGCTTTAGGAATATTTTTTATCTGGTGAGTTGGGTGACAACTAGTGTTGTGAAGCAATGAATTCCTGTCTGTCTCCTTCCTGAAGATCCATTTTATAAATACCATCAGATTTCTTAATAACTCTCAGATCCAGTAAAGACACAGATACAGGGTCACATTGTATCATGAATTTTAAATTCTGATACCTTCTTCAAGTAGGAAACAAACCCCATCAATTCTTCCTGGGTTCCTCACCACACAATAAAGATGTCATCTATAAAATGACGCCAAATGTCAAGTCTTATCCAAATAAAGATTGACCTGGCCATCATAGACATATTCCTTTTCCCATTTACCCAGATAAAGGTTAACATAATTGAGGGCAAAAGTAGTCCCTGTAGCAGTACCCTTAATCTGTAGATAAAATGTGTACTGAAAAATGAAATCATTTTTAGTCAACACTTGTTCAGAACATTCTAGAAGAAGTTCTTTTTTGACAATATCCATCATGGTATCTATCTCAGACCAGTATCTTAATGCTTCTAACCCCTCATCATGAGGGATATTGGTATAAAGGGAACTAACATCCATAGAAACCAATAACTAGTCTGGTTCTGATTGCATGTCCTCCAGGACCCCCAATATATGAGGTATCCCTTATGTAAGAGTGAAGTCTGATGACATAATCCTTAATATAAGAATCCACATATTTTGACAAAGGCTCACCCAATGAGCCAATGCCAGCCACTATTGGCCTTCCTGGAAGATTCTGCATATCCTTATGAATTTTTGGCAAGACATAGATGCTAGACCTGATAGGGTGTGCCACAGTAAGATATAACAACTCATTTGTGCTGATAATATCCTCAGAGGCCACACTGAATAGAAATGAATCAATACCACCCTTAAATTGAAATGTTGGATATTTTGGAAGTTTTTTATAAAAACATAGTGTCAGACAACTGTCTTCTAACTTCCTCCAAATACCCATATATAGGTAACATGACAATGGAGCCACCCATGTCGGCTGGTTTAATCACTATTATTTTATTGGCCTCCAAAGACTTAAAGGCCAATGCTTCCTGATGTGAAATGTTGACAAAGGAGGGTCTATTATCAGATGCTAATAATTCTCTAATTCCATTTTCACAACCCGTTTGGAAAACTTTCACAGTCTCATTATGTTGAGGCAGAAAAGTGGACAATGGTTTAAACAGTCTTACCTCAGGTCCAAAGGGTAGTGTGCCAATCTCTCCATTCACCAACGTCGAAGGTCCCTTGCACATCCCCAACTTCTCAAAGTGTGCCTTCAAATTAAGATTCCTAGTAAAGCAATGTAAATCCACAAATAAATCAAAAGGCTTTGAGTCAGCAGTTGGGACAAATGACAGGCCCTTTTGTAAGACATGAAGTTGATACTCACTTAGTTCTTCCCCCTAGATGATAAATACTATATTTTCCTCTGATTGATTTACCTGCTCCTGCCACGGGCTCTGCCTCCTGTGCTCCCTCCCCCGCCTCGTTGATTTGGAGTGTTGGTTGGTGATGGAGTTACCTGAACATGGCTTCGTAATCATTTGACCTTCCTCCTTTGTGCTGGTGGCTGCTGGTGTTCTTGAAATTGGACTGTATGGTGCTCACTCCCCCTGTGGTCCAGGATATCCTCCAGGTCCTCATCTAGAAAAGGTTCCCCTTCTGATTCACTATTTGATGTGTAAATGGGTGAGTGGCTACAAACTTTAAGGATGGAACGGGGCTGCTGTTGATCTATTATTTCTTGCTGGTGAATATCCCTGGAATTACCCTGGCCTCTTCAATTTTTACTCTTTTATTTTTTGCGCTTACTACTTCTATTCCAGTCAAAGACCGGTCCAACAAATAGTGCTGCCTGTCATGTTCAAAGTTATTTAATTTGGTCTGTTTAATCTTATTTTCTTCTTTTGAACTAACTCTTTAGTTTTTTTCTCATAAGTACTGAACTCAGGATTATCCTTGAATGTATTTACCAACTCCTCTTTTTCTTGTATGTCTGTACTTAGATCAGGTTGTTGGGCCTGGTAATCTTTAATGCCTGTTTTAATTAACAGATCTGTCCCTTCCTGCAGTGAGGTCTTCCAGTCATTCATGAATAATTCTCTCCCCCACCCATACCCTGGCTTGTTTGTAACCCTCAAACCCCTGGGTGAATGCCCAACTTTCAAGTATGCCTCGAGAGTGATTTTACCCCAATAGTGCCTTCTTTCTCGAACACTTGCCCATTGTAGTAGTATGAAGGCACTTTTGATGTCTATTCCTGGTTGTCTATAGTAGTAGTACCCAGATGATAATCTATATCTCCCCTCATAGCACCCACTGACTCTGAAAACAACGTCTCCTCTCCTACTGATAGAAAGACATTTGCTGCAAGTGAACCTGCCTCTTCACCCAGTCGGACATCCAAAAACAATATGGACATACCAAGGAGGCTCATAGTAACACTCCGAAATGTGTGAAAAATGCTCACAGTGCGCTGTCGGTAAATGGAATACTGTTCAGGTCACATCCAGTACAAAGCCTGAAAATAAGTGCCTGCACAAAAAGACCACTAAAAAGCCATAGTTATCCACACATAAGCAATCTGATACTACGAGAACAATGAGTGTGGAGCTCAACATACTGTTGTCGAAAACAAGCCAATACACAGAGCCCACAGTGAGCAAGTAAACGAAACAATTCAAATCAAAGCAATAGAGCTCGAGCTGCTATGGGGTGTGTGCGTGGTGCACAAGATTTCAAGCAAAACAAACAAACCAGCTCAACACCAGCTCCAGCTATAAGGCTTTTAATTCAATAAAAAGTAATGTTTAAAAAGCAACAAACCCATAGGGGCAAGCCCCACAACACAGGACGCAGTACACTTTACAGTATATGCTTTTTTTCACTTATAGATGATGTGGCAATTCCCCATTAAGGGATTACTATTAAATAGACAATGCCTGCAGTGAGGTACCATCCCCCTGATGAAGCACAAGTTGTGAAATCGGTCTGGGTCCTTACTGCGTCCTGTGCTGTGGGGCTTGCCCCTATGGGTTTATTGCTTTTTAAATATTACTTTTTATTGAATTAAAAACCTTATAGCTGGTGCTGGTGTTGTGCTGGTTTGCTTGTTTTGCTTGAGTTCGCTGAACACCATAGAAGCTCCTGTGGAAAACAATGGGAGGCTGGTTTCCCAGCCCATGTCTCCTGAAGTGGAGAGTAGTGAAAGGGAGATAGGACTTCTTGAAATAGCAGTTCACAAAATAGCTAGAAAATGTTACTCTGAGAGGGGGGAGGGGTAACCAGTGGTCAAAAGGTTGGGGATGGCAGTGACCCTGAATGCCCTGATGGTAGAGCTATGGATCCTAGTTTAAGAACTAAAGGGGATTTGTCCAAGACCTTGGGAAAATGTGAAGAATTTGCAGATGTTCAGACTACTGATCCTTGTTTGAAGAGGCTTAGGGCTTGTGCATAATCTGATGAGATACAGGGAGGTGACGTGAGACATACAGTATATTGGGACAATGAGCTATAGTATACTCAGGACATAAGGACAGAGGTAGGGGTAATGGGAAAGCAGCTTGTCTTTCTTTTTTATAATTCATATTTTATTAGTAATTTTCTTCTGCTAATACAGGGACGAAAATTACCACTTACAATCTTATACATAGACTAATAAATGAGCTGTCTCCATCCCCCTTCCACCTCCACCGTACAGCAACAAGGTGCTTGCACAAATAAGAAATAGAGTATGGTATCACACAATAAAGACACTGGATATACAGAGTCATTTAGCAGCTGTAACCATAATTAAAGTGTGAAGGGGATCCAAGTGTTCTTGTACCACTGCAACTTATTGTGGAGGCTAGCTATAACTTTCTCAGTACATAGGATTAGCCAAGATTTCATTAACCCATTCCTGGTATGGTGGGCCTAATGTGTCCCTCAGTGGAAGCACAATTTTCTTAACTGATAGTGCAATCATGGAAATATGGAAACCTTCTGATTCTAACCTTAACAGAGGATAAATCCCCCAACAAACATATATCAGGAGTGAAATATTCCTGCAAACCCAGTATGGGGTCTAGGTTATCCTGTATGGTCATCCATAATGACTTTATCTTAGGACATGACCAAAAGATGTGAAGCAGCATGCCTTCTTCTTGACTTCCTCTGGTACAGGCCCCCGATCTTATAAGACCCCATTTCTTTAGCTTCACAGGGGTATAATACATGTTATGCAAAATATGAAATTGCATAAGGTGGAGTCTATCCTGAGAAACATATTTATGACAAAACTTCCATAAAGCTGACCAGTTAGGAGTATATTGAGGAAAAAAAGAAACCCAGAGCTTAGTAGGGCCTTCTGATCTCTGATCTCCATTGATATAGGACACAATATATTTTGGAGACAGTACCTGGTGCTCCCAATAAAGGGAGAGTTCTGGAACAAACCTAAAAGCAGGGGACAGGGAGGGACATTACAAATACTGTAAAAGTAAATGTTTTAATTGGGCCACCCTGAAGTAAAGGTTAAGGAATATTAAACTTGTGGATGATATTGGAGACTGAGAGTCCTTCCATTGTGTCATCCAGAAAAGTAGAGATTATCCCATCTCCTATCTGGGGTAAACATTTACGAGATATCTGCTTTTTATTTATAGAGAAAGATGGGGAATTCCAAATAGACTGAGACAAGTCCTTTTCTGGGGAATACCGCAGAAATGAACAAAGCTGCATGTGAACTCTGAGGGACGTTCGGATAATAGGGCAATTAATAGTGTCCGGAAGGGAGGCTAATTTTAGATAGAACAACATCCGAGGGTCCATGTTCATGGATTGAATAAAGTCTAGCTCAATTTTGAGCCAGACCAGTCTTGAATATTCAGGACCCGGATTAACCCACCACAAATATTTTGCAATATGACTAGCCCAATAATAAATTGCTAGATGGGGAATCCGCAGCCCTCCATCTATTTTTTGAGCAGCTAGCTTATAATATGCTAACCTGGCTTGTTTATTAGACTAGATAAAATTTGTGAAAATCTCATGCATTTTATGAAACCATGATAACGGTGTAAAGGTGTTAAGAAGCGAGGAAAAATGTTCATTTTAATGATATTATTACGTCCCCAAAGGGAGAGAGGGAGTTTGGACCATCTATTAAGGTCCTGAACTATCACTTGGGATAGGGGCTCCAGGTTTTCCTTAAACCAGGAGGAAGGGTTAAGCGTCAAATTAATGTCAAGATATTTAAGAACATGTGGAGACCAACCAACCAAGACCAAGAGAGGACACATCATTTTTAAAAACCTTATGATTAAGAGGGAAAATAGAAGATTTGGCTAAATTTAACTTGTAATTTGAGAAAGTGCTGAACTTGGTGATTTCCTTCAACATGGTGGGAATTGAGGTTTTAGGATGGGATAAATGAAGAAGAAGATCATCAGCATAAGCCGTGATCTTCACCACCCGATTGCCAATTGTGATACTGCTTATCTCCGGATTATTGAGAATATTTTGAATAAGGGCTCTAGTATAAATTAAATAAAAGGGGAGAGAGGCAGCCCTGCAGTACCCGGAAAACAAAGAAAAGGATTTGGAGAATGCTCCATTGCCAGAAACTCTGGCAGATGGGGTTTGATATAAGGCCCGAATCCATTCAATAAATTTAGCCGGAAAGCCATATACTTTAAGAGCCTGAAACAGGAAATTCCAATTAACACGATCAAATGCCTTCTCTGCAACCAAGGAGACCAATCCTGTGGGAAAGGCAGCAGCCCTGGACACCGAGACTACATGTGACAGGGGACGTAGATGGTCAGCTGATGTACGCCCCATCATAAATCCTACCTGGGACATACTAATCAGATCCGCAGATGCACAGGACCTAGAAGGCAGAATTTCACTGTTCGCTGATGACACAAAGCTCTGTAACAGAATAGACACACCAGAGGGTGTAGACAGAATGAGAAGGGACCTGCAGAAACTTGAAGAATGGTCAGGGGTTTGGCAGTTGAAATTCAATGCAAGGAAGTGCAAGATAATGCATATGAGGCACAAAACCCTGGCACAATATATCAGTTGGGGGTGAGGATACAGCATGCACCAAGCAGGAAAGGGATCTTGAGTTATCATCTCTGATGACCTCAAGGCAGGAAACAGTGTGACAAGGCAGCAGGTAAAGCAAATAGGATGCTGGGATGCATAGGCAGAGGCATCACCAGCAGGAAAGGAGGTCATAATTCCACTATACAAGACACTAGTGAGGCCGCACCTGGAGTACACTGTGCAGTTCTGGAGACCTTACCTACGTAAGGACATAGACAGGGTAGAGAAGGTTCAGAGGAGGGCAACAAAGATGGTGCATGGATTGCATCACAAGTCCTATGAGGACAGGTTGAAGGCACTGAACATGTACTCCCTGGAGGAGAGGAGGAGAGAGGGATATGATAGAGACATACAAGTATCTTACAGGGAGGAAATAGGGTGCAGGAATGCACTATTTTTAAGCGAAAAAGATGTTCCAGGACTAGAGGGCACGGATGAAGTTGGAGGAGGATGATTCAGAGAAACGTGAGGAAGAATTTCTTCACAGAGCGGGTGGTGGACAAGTGGAACACCCTGCCAGAGGAAGTGGTGGGGCTGAAACAATCACGGGTTTAGAATGCATGGGATAGACATAAAGGAATTCTGGAGGTCAGGGGTAAGCGGCAACAGACTTCCTGGAAAACATAAACTGAACTTACAAACTTAAATGGGCAGACTGGGTGGGCCATAGGCCCTTATCTGCCGACACTATCTATGTATCTATGTATCCGGGAGAACTCATGTTATTCTATCAGCCAGTATCTTAGAGAGAATTTTTACATCTTGATTCAATAAGGATATTGGTCTGTAACTTTGCACTAATTCCAGATCCTTACCAGGCTTAGGGGAAGTACAATCAGGGCCTCAAACAAATGCGTATCTATTTTTGCTCCAGAAAGAATGTGACAATACAACCGGTGAAGGACTGGCAATAATTGTGATTGAAAAGTTTTATAAAATAAAGCGGAAAACCCATATGGGCCTGGGACCTTGTCCGAGGGCAAAGTCCCTATAACCTCTGAAATTTCCTCTAGAGATATTGGTGAGGATAGAAAATTCCCCTGCGATTCTGAGAGAAAAGGTAACAAGGAATCCCTCAGGTAGGCCTCAAACTCTTCTAAGGAAGGAGGGCTATCCATATCT
Source organism: Neoceratodus forsteri (assembly GCA_016271365.2). NCBI lineage: Eukaryota > Metazoa > Chordata > Ceratodontiformes > Ceratodontidae > Neoceratodus > Neoceratodus forsteri. The sequence continues at coordinate 19,510,507 of JADMNL010000035.1, forward strand.
CTGTATAGATCCTCATAATAGGAGGCAAATTTCTGCACAACCTCAGAAGGGGATACCTTCAAGGATCCATCTGCCTGGGCCCTAATTGGGGGTATAAATCTAGCTGATTCTTGCTGCTTTAACCTTAAAGCTAGCAGGCGACCCGCCTTTTCTCCCTGATCGGTATAGTTTGCTTTAGTACAAATAATAGCTAATTCTGCTTTTTCCCTTAACAAGTCTAAATATTTATCTTTAGCTACCAAGAGCCTTCTCATATCTTCTTCCGAAGCATTAGAAGATAACCTAGTTTCCAAAGACCTAATTAGGGATAATGAAGCTAATAATTCCACCTCTCTGTTTTTTTTCCTATTACTGGCTAAGCTAATAATGATCCCTCGCATATATGATTTGAAAGCACCCCACAAAATATCAGAAGTCGTGTCCTCAGAGGAGTTAGTGGAGAAAAATAAATCGATCTGCTCCTTTATTAGGTCACAATATTTAGTATCTTTGAGCAATTGACCATTTAATTTCCATTGGGTTTCTTTATGAGGAAGGTTAAGGAAGGCCAGCTTAGAAGTTACCAAGGAATGATCAGATACTGGACCTGGCTGGATTGAAGCAGTTAAGATCCTGGCAGAAAGGCCTGAGAGAGGAAAAAGATAATCAATGTGAGACTGGGTTTTGTGCACCAGTGAGCTAAAGGTATTCACCCTGTCCTTTGGGTGTAACACTTGCCACACATCACACAGTCCGCACTGATCCAAACGTCCCTGAGGGCCCTCTGTATAGGTGTTAAGCCCTCGACCCAGAACCAGACCTGTCTAGTTCAAGATCAAGAACCAGATTGAAATCCCACCTATTATTATACCCATGGAAGCATGGGAAGGAGTATGGAGATAAGTTTCATGTAAAAACTCAGATCATCTACATTAGGCCCATAAATGCTGCAAGTAAAATAGGCATAAACCAGAGACTCCCTTGAACTAGGACATATCTTCCATCTGGGTCCCTAATAACTTGTTGAGAAATAAAGGGAATATCTATATTAATTAGAATCATAACCTCACAGCTATTAGTAGACCCTGAGGCAGTAAAAACCTGCCCAATTTGTTGTCTCCTTAGATGCAGAGATTCACTTTCTAGTAAATGAGATTCTTGCAAGAATGTAATCTGAGAAGATAATAAACTTAAGTATTTTAACACTTGGTGTTGTTTGACTCTTTCCTTATCCCTCTACATTCCATGTAGCAATGTTTATACTACTGGCTATTTATCCAGAAAAAAGAAAAAAAAAAGAACATTGTATAAAATCCAGGAATTATAACAATCAGACATAACTGACCGGTCACCTGCTTGCTGCTGTATACCCTCTCCCCAAATATCAACTTTCCTCACACCCACCCCCAATCCCCAAAATGTTCTGCCATCTTCTAACTAACAATAATATAACAACCCTGAACATGGTGTCTCCTCCCTCCACCAAACTGTCCTGAGCAGCGTTCAGCACAATACGCTTTCCTTCCTCCCTCCAACCTCCACATGTACCCAAAACCCCACCAAGACCTGTAAGCCTTCTTATGATAGCAATAAGCAATAATATCACTTCAAAAATGAAGAAATGTAAATGATAGTAAGAGAACACTGGTTTCTCGAAATCCAGAACAAAAATGGCAAGAATGAGACAAAGGGAAGAGAGCAACTTCTATTAGGGAGCAATTTAGAAACCCTGAAATCCTGAGAGAAAACAGATTATACCCAATATAGGGCACATTCACCAAATATGTCCTTATAACTGCTGCCATTGAAAAATTTGAAAACTTTCCCCAAGACGTATAAATACTAGCAAACTAAATGCTCCCAAGTAGAGGACCTCCACTTGTGTCTTAACCCCCGCAGCAATCTACATCCGATGAAAATACTTTCCAGAAAGAAATAGATGAAGGGGGTTAAACCACGAAGATTAGGACAAATGTGCCCTCTAGTTGTAATATCTAGGAAAGACTGAAATCAACAGGGCACTGTCTTGAGCCATGCCCCAATAATCAAAAATATCAAACTAGAAGGCATTCATAAAATAAACTACATCCTGCGAGACAATTGAGTGTCCCTAGAAACGAGAGACCGGAAAATGTGCTCCATATGAGTAGAAAGAGAATGCTTCCAAACCACTGCAACCCCCCCCACCAAGAAAAAGTCCTGAGATATAAGAATGCTCCAAAACATGAAGGGTCGAGACTTCGTCAAAGGTAGTCCCCTCCATTGCAAACTTCAAAAGTCCACAAAACCAGACTGGCATTCAGTCATCCCATGGCACAACAACGTGAAGAAATTCCTCTCCCTTCCAAAGCAGGGTAGGGCAAAACTGACCAACGTGTCAAGTGTCTCGAAACAAATCAGGCAGAGCTGCTTTCAGTTCCGAGAAAGCAATTTCAGGATTCTCATACAATAACCAGGTACCATCCACTAGTACTTGCAATCTAGCTGGATACCCCATTCTGAAGCGATTGCCTGCAGCTATAATTTTTGACACAACCAGATGGAAAGCAGTGCGCTTTGCCCTGACCGACCCTGGTAAATCTTGAGCAATTCTAAGCCCAGTATTTTCCCATTTCACTTCTTGTAACTCTCTCACTTTTCCCAGAAAATGCTGTCTCTCAAGGTAGTTTAAGAAACGACAAATAATGGGATGCGGTGTAGCTCCTGGGGATGGCTTGGGTCACAAGGACCTATGCGCTCTTTCAATAAAGAAGTTAGCCTCAGGGGGCCATCGATCTTCTCAATTAGCTTCTGCACAAATCCCAGCATATTCAGGCCTTCTTCTCCTTCTGGAAGGCCCAAGATGACAACATTATTTCTTGGCTGTAGCCCTCCAAATCTTCCAGCTTAGCTTCCAGGCTAGAGATCTTTTGCCGGATGGCTACTAGACCTGGGTCAATTTTCTCCACTTGTTTCTCAAGAGATAAGATATGGGCTGCATTGTCCGAAGCTTTCATCGTGACCTCCTAGAGTTTCTTAGACAGGGATTTGATTTCTGCTGAGATTTCTTTAATTTCTTCCCAGAAGGGTTTTAATTCCTCCAAAAATCTGCTCAGAGTTAGGGGCTCTTGCTCTGAGATCAGGTTCTGGAGCTCAGGCTTATCCACAGTACTCGAGGCCCTTGATTTATTCGGGTCCTTCTCGGGAGTGACTGGCGGTGTATACTTCAGCGGAGGCTTTTTCATATACACCTCCATCATCTCTGACAGCAAGCAAACAAACAGGAGCCCAGGATGTTACGAAGGCAATTATCTATGAACTTTCTGGTTTTAAGGGGAAAATAAGCACCAAAATAGCGATAATTCGTGGTTAGGCGGTTGGAGCTATGCAGAGGAACTTCTACTCTGGTATCCTGCATCCGTGATCCCCAGCAGCTTGTCTTTCTCCACAGGTACAGTGACTGGTTGCACAAGATTGCTTATGATATCCCCATGTTTGGACTTCTAGGAATCATGTACCATGTAGTGACTGGCCCAGAATTCTGCTGGTCCAACTTCACCCTTGCAGGTGAAGGAATTTTGCAGGTCTTGTCACGGTGCCAACAAATAGGAAGGCAGATAGTAAAACTAAAGTTGCCTAATTCTCTTGCCCACTGTGGAGGAGCCATTCCAGAAGGTAGGAATGGTTATTGTGGGACCTTTGAGTACCAAGTTCCTCGGAAGAGGTTTATCCTGGCGGTGGTAGATTACGCTACTCCTCCCTTAGGACAGACAAAGTGACAGGCGCCTTGCTAGGGATTTCCACCCATGTCACATTTCCACAGAGCTTATCTCTGGTTGAGGATACTTTCTTGTCAGACCTGATAAAATATTTGTGGGAGAAGTGGGGTCTGCAGAGATGCATGACATCTAATCACCGGCAAAGCCAATGGGCTTGTGGAAAGGTTGAATGGTACTCTAAAATTGTTGCTCCAAGCATTTGCTGAACAGCATAGGAGGGACTGGGAGAAATACCTTTCAAACCTGTTGCTCACATACAGGGAGTTGCCCCAAGAGTCAACAGGGTTTTCCCCCTTTGAACTCTTATATGGGCATAGGGTACATGGGCCCCTAGACTTGATCCAGGAAAACTGGGAAGGCAAGCATGCCACCCAGGAAACTCCCATAGTGTAATGGAGTATGTCCTAAAGTTTAGGGAAACATTGAAGGAGCTTATGGGAGTAGCCCAGAGCAACCTGTAAGCTGCCCAGCAGAAGCAAAAGGTCTTGTATGATTGCAGAGCCAGAGCTCACTTGTACAGTGTAGGCCAAGAAGTCAAGACCCTAATTCTGGTCCAGAAGGACAAGCTGCGGTCCATGTGGGCGGGACCATACAAGGTAGTCCGACAGGTTAATGATGTGAACTATATTGTAAAACCACCTGACAGGAGACATACTCATAGAATGTACCATGTCAACATGATGAAGCCATATGCAAATAGGGCAGACATGGTATTTGCAGGTGTAGTCCTGGGGAGAGGACTGATGAAGAAGACCCCTTACTGGATTTGCTGGAGGAAAGCAAGTGGGAGTCCTCTGTGGAGGCAAACTGCCACCCCAGTTGACCCAGGAACAGATCCAGGAAGTGAAGGAGGTTTTTAGCAGAATTTGCCCCTTTGTTTATAGCCAAGCCTGGACTAATGCCCTTAGTGACACATGATGTAGACATAGGGGCACAAGTGACCATACAGCTGGCAGCCTACTGGGTGTCTGAGACCATCCTAAAGGACATTAGGAGGGAGATGGAGGAAATGCTGGATTTGGGGTAATCCAAAGATCCCAAAGTCCCCAGGTCTCACCCGTAGTCCTCGTTCTCAAGTCAGATGGCTCTGCTCGCTTCTGTGTGGACTATCATGGACTCAACTCAGTCATGAAGTCTGACACCCACCCAATACCATGGATGGATGAACTCCTGGACAAGCTGTGATGGGCAACATACCTTACCACAATTGACTTGACAAAAGGGTATTGACAGGTGGAGTTAACTGCCAGAGCAAGGGAGAGGTCAGCCTTCACCACTCCAATAGGATTATTTGAGTTCAAGGGAATGCCTTTTGGAATGAAGAACACCACTACCGCCTTCCAAAGGTTGGTCAGCCAGGTGTTACATGATACTGAATAGTACGCAGTGGCATACCTGGATGATATTACCATCTTCATTGCCAGTTGGAAGGAACACCTGTCCCACCTTAAGGAAGTGTTGGGCAAGATACAGAGGGCAGAGCTCACTGTCAAGGCTGAAAAGTGCCAGGTGACCATGGCGGAGGAGGCATACCTAGGATCTGTAGTAGGGTGGGGGCAGCTCTGTCCCAATCAAGCCAAGATTGAGGTGATAGAAGCATGGCACAGGCCTGAAACCCAGAAGCAGGTTCAGAGTTTCCTAGGGACTACCGGGTGTAAGGGATAGTAATATGTGTATTATTATTATTTGTATAACATTTGTGATATAAATATATGTTCTGTGAATTTCTGCTTGGAAAATATGGCAACAGCCCAGGCCACCATGGGAAACTGGATTTTTTTAAAGGAAAAAAAAACTACTGGCCTGGTTGTTACCTCTGACTTATAAAAGCTGACTTCTTGAAACTATAAGGATAGCAGGTGGTAACATATTGCAAACCACCCATTTACTTTGAAATCCAGGAAACGAGGCTGCATTTTATGACATATTAGGAAGAAGACAACTTCTAACTGGTACTTGTTAGATTTCATAAATAGGTGACATAGCTCATCAGGAAGTTTGCCTGAGAACATCAAAGAGAACTCTGACTTGTCATGCAGCATCACTAATTAGGAAGTATATATATTTATATATACTGTATATATATATATATATATATATATATATATATATATATATATATATTTTTAATTGTACTATTTAACAGTGTGCTGGAGCATGTGACTGATTGATTAATTCAGTATCCAGGTGTGAGTGACCTCACAGAAAGCATCACTGTGAGCTGTGACATCACAGGGAATTTGGGACTGAAACTGAATATTACAAGCTGGCTGAAAGAAAACAGCTGTTTTGATTTTGGACTCCTGACAAGACACTCCCAAGGGCACTTCTACTAAAGTAGGTAATCAACTACCACTATTTATTACTGGAACTTAGGGTAGGAGAAAATGTTAAATATTAAGGCAATTTTGTTTAAATTGTCCATTTAATTTAAATGACTGTAAACCCAATTTTATATGTTCTGGCCCAGATAGTCAAACTGTGCCCAAAAAGTGCACAATAGCAGGAGCAAGCGCAAGTCTATTGCGCCCATACACAAGAGACGCAATATTCAAAAACAGAGCAGGCCAAACTGCGCCTACAGCCGACGACTGAATATCGCACCACCTGTGCCATAACGCAACTAGGAAGGGGAAGCTGAGCAGATCTGATGCACCATAGCACAACAAGGGATGTTCAGCTGAGCAGTCCAGAGGTGCCATAGCGCAACCAGGGATGCCCCCCAGCAGCAGAGCAATGCAACTGCACAACCAGGGAGGTAGGGGCCCACCACCCATGCCACAGATGGGCACAGGAACACACAGCAGATCAGACATTGTCCCCCCACACCCCATGCACTGCACAACTGGAGGAGGGCTGGAATAACCATTGGCCCATGGAGACAAGCAAACAACCCACAGCTGGGCCATGGTGCCCCATCACACCTACCGGCAAGCTGTGACTCAAACACAAGGAGGGCTGACCACCCTATGCCACACATCCCCCAATGCAGAGCACACCCTGCACTGTGACCCCCAGACACCCCCCATGCCCCCATGAGCAGTGACCACCACTGCAGAAACCCCATGCATACCACCACCCCACTGTGATACTGCAACCCTGTGCACCACAGAACCATGCAAGCTCAGCCCAGCCCCACCACGGTACCCATCAGCCCGGGTGGCAGCACACAGCAAATGCAACAGCAGCAGACACAGTGCCACCACGCACAGTCCCCGATGTACTGCTGAGAGACCAACCATGCATTGGCACATGTGGTACCCCATGGGACAGGGCATGCCCTGACACCACCACCAGTGGTACAGCACCCTGCACAGTATTGCAATGACATACCCCGACCTACCACTGGCCACAACAGCCAGCACAGACACCCACAGTGGTGCATGGAAGTGTGCACCACACCAGATGCCACACAGTGTATGGACAGACACCTACCCATACCCAAGGCACAACAACACAGGGATGCAGTGGTGGGGCAACCAAGCCCCAGTGTGGGCCCATGTAAACTGTATACACAAACCCTGTTCTCCATGGCACTGGAGTGCCAGCCACCCTGCACAGGCACTGTGGACCCGTGACAACCATCATTCACCTGAAGCACAAGTCACAGACAGTGGGGCACACCCCGGCAACACACAGTAGGCACAGCATGGAGGTGGGACACAATTGTGGTGCCTTCAGTGCCACCAAGGCAGACATGCACCACATTAGTGACGGAGGCAACCCAGCAATGTGATGAGTACAGTGGCTGCCTGCAGGGACTGCCACCACTGACATGCCAGAGGACCGTGCAGTTCACGCACCATGGACCACTGCACACAGTGCACAGGGCACAACACACACCACAAAGACACTGACTGATGCTACCTCCACACCATAGTCACCTCACACGGACACACACACACATCCCATGACTGCACCAAACCTGACGCCATGCACACCACTGCAGCTGAGCACCTATAGCCCGCTGCAAATCAGAGACCACTACAGTATTCATATCAAAATTAAATGTATTGAACAAATATATAAAATTCAACTATTTACAATAGTATGTACAAACTATATACAAGGTTGGGAGGGCCACAAACAAGGTGGGAGTGGGTTGGGGGCAGGGGTGGACAAATGGGATGGAAAAGGAGAGGTGTGAGAGTGGGTCCAGGGGGGTAGGGGAATACAGGGACTGATTGATCCCTAGCGGGAGCACCTCTCTGACTCCTCCAAGCTCTGTGCCTCTGCAGGACCCCGGGGTCTTCTATCGGTCTGAGGATGTCCAACGATGCCCTCACCACCAGGAGTACCTCCCGCAGTGCCTCCCTGATTTCACCTAGATGGCAGGTACCTAGGACAAGGGAACACAGTCAATTGGTGTGAATGCACAACCCCATACAGCCCACCCACTGTGCATGGCATACGGCCGTGGGAAGTACCTCTGTGATGGTGTGTGACCCCCCCGCAGTTATCATGTCCACATGACCTGCCCAGCCAGGTGCATACAGCCAAGCAGAACACTGCTCACACCCACCGGCCAAGTCACGCACAGCACCACTGTGGCCATTTAGTGACATGGCTATGTGGTGCAAAGGCAGTGGCACAACCATTTACCTGGTGCATGCATGGACCACCATTGACGCACTCCCAGACATGCATTGTCACTGGACAGTGTTGACTGTAACAAGTCACGTGCATGGCAGTGGTGTCGATGGATGGTGGCCATGCCCCGCTGTCCAGTCTGTCACACAACATGCAATAGTAATCATGGATGTATGACACACCTTCATCGGGCTGGTCTAGTGGGTGGTGAGGGCCCTCGCCCTGCCTTGCTGCACCCTGCTCTTCCTGCCCCACTCTTCACGCGGGCATGGTGGCATTCCCCAGGCCTGTGGGGCAAATGTGGAGAGAGGAACATCAGTACAATCCCATAGCAAAGTCCCCTGCCCCCAGGTGTGTGCCCTCACCCAGCCAGACCCACCCACCCCACCCTGTGAACACCACCACAGCCAACCCCGGACAGTCCCCCATATGCGGGACACATACAACACTGTTACCCATATGGAAGAAAAAAGTGTGTTGACGTAACCCCTACCTGGCCGTGGCACCGTGCCCCTCCTGGCATGTGCCCATGGGCATGCCAAACCTTGCTCCCTCTACCACAGGTCCCCCTACACTCTGGCGGCACTGCTTGGTGCTCCTCCCCATCCTGTGGCCTCCTCAAGTGCAGTGGCCACCTCCTGCCACACCTGGGTCCTGGACCTGTCCACGGGCACCTCCCCGAACAGTGGCCCATGGTGTGGCTCCACAATGGCCACTAGGTTGGCCAGCTCAATTGCAGACCACTGGGCTGCCCTCCTGCATGCTATTCTCACTGCTTGATTTGGCAATATGGCACTCTGCAGCACTGCTCCCCACGTGCAGATGCTGTGTGGTACAGCGCTACTGTTCCCTATTACGCTGTCACTGAACAGCGCGATAGAGGTTCACCTATACCTGATGCATGGCACCTAGGGGCCAAAGGTCGGGCACATGGTCAAGGGTCCCTGGTGCATGGACACGCACAGTGCCATTGGAACACAATGCGTGTAGTGCAATTGGCTTCATGTGTGCCACCACCATAGCGGTGTGCCGTGCAGTTGGCCGTGCACCTATGATGGCCCAGTGCCACAGCACCATGTAGTGACCATCGCTATAGTGCCACTGGCACAATGGTGGCTGTGCCCTGCATTGCCTACCACACACAGCATGTCATCAGCGCGGCAGACGCCTGCATCAGCAACCTGGGCATGCACAGTGAGGTGTGTACTATGCATGTCACAGAACTGCACCATTGGCTCAGCACATTCAACACAATTGTGCAAAGCGAAACAGCGTGATATTCAGCCGTCATATGCAAATCATCTAATCAGCCATTCAATGGCGCAGCTCTGCAATTTGCATCTACTTAAAGTTGCACCTCATCTCATTTGCATGGGTTGCGCTATAAAGTGTGACATTGGGCTGCACTGGAGATAGTCAGTCACTGCAGTCTATTGGTGAGTTGCATGCTGTTTGGGAGTGTGGACTGTGGATTTAGGGACATGCATGGGACTGCACAGTCACAGGTAACAACTGCCATTCTTACAGGCTACATAATGACTGAGCAAGTTGTTGGAGAGCAGTAACACAGTGGTGGGAGAAAGAGGAGGCCTAACTTTACCAAGGCCGAAACTGAAGCCCTGTTTGAGGCCTACTTGGATCAGGACCACTTCTCAGTGGATGGCGGGGAACACCTCAAGCCCGTGCTGCTGCATGGGAGGAGGTGGCACGTGCTGTGAACCTGCATGGCAGCCACCAGTGCTCCGTGCAGGAGTGTAAGAAAAAGATGGTCACGGACAGGAGGAGGATAAAGGAGAAGGTGGCTGCCATCAGGGCAGCATGAGCTGCAACAGGTGGGGGACAGCCGGAGGTGGTACAGCTGACTCCACAGGAGGAGAGGCTTGCTGGAAGCATGCAGTGCAGTGCCATTGAGGGTGTTCAGGGTGGTGGCTTCCAGACGGGTGGTGGCCCATCACTGCATGGTAAGTCATGGTCTGTCTATGGGGGGGCAGGGTAGGTCACATGCAGTAACGTGACTTTGCTTTCCCTTACAGATCCTGAGCATCTGCATGGGTCATCAGTGGTGGGCCTGTCCAGTGAGGACAGTCACCTGGAGATGGAGGGCCATCCACCTCCACAGGCATATGTGGATCATTGTGACAGTGGGGCCGCCTGGCTGTCCACACTGATGTCGTTGTAACAGGTGTGGAGGAAGCCTGCCTGTGTCCCAGCATGCGGTGTCCACGGCTGCCAGCATGTGTGACTGGGTCCAGTGCAGAGTCCGTCACTGATGATGATGATGCTAACGTCATGGGCAGTGACACTTGTGTGCCATGGGATGGCCACACAGCAGGACACCGCACCCATGACTGTGGGTGGTGCTGCCGGGAGGCCTGCATGTCAGCACAGTCCCAGCCTGTGCCTGTCAGCACCAGTGGGGCAGCACTGGTGTCTGTTTAGGACAGTGGGACTGTTGCGGCCACTGCAGCAGCACCAATGAGCCCTGGAGAGCGGCAGCCAAAGGGGCAGCATCAGCAGTTGGCCAATGGGCTTGGTGGTACAGGGTTCAGTGGCGGCATCTGTGTACTGCCTGTGGACATGTCCAGACCTGGTCCTGGTGTGCAGTACCTACCATCAAGGGGTGCTGATCATCAGCACCGTGCACACCCTGTGGGACAGGATGCCGAGGAGGCAAATGACCTCTTGGATGAGCATACCCGCCTACTGCAAGCATCAGTCCAGCAGCAGATGCGGCTTGTGACATCAGTGGGTGCACTGTGAGTGGCTCTGGAGTGGGCAGAGGAGCATCGCAGCAGGGACACCGCTCTGATCCTGGCAGGGAGGGACTGTTTGCGGGAGGATGTGACGACTGCCATTGACAGGCATGCAGAGACATTCACTGCTGTCATGGCCACAATGGGCACACAGTCAGGTGCCCATGCATCGCGGACACCATGCAGTGCACAGTCCACCCCCCCGGTCCCGGCGTCATGCGACTCCCACCCTGTCGACACCAGGTTCAGCTGTGGGCATCCCAGCACTCTAACACAGGCATGTCCGGTGTGCTGCAGACCCCTCTTGGCGATCATGGTCGAATTCATGCAGTGGAACCCCTAGGGGACCATGGTGCCACCCCATGAGGCCATTGGTCAGCCTGTCAGTGCTGGCTGGTCTCAGCGCGGCCCCCCATGCATCCGTGGTGGCCGGGGCACTGTGTCGTGTGACTGACCTGTCTCCCAGCATGGCTACTGTCTGGTGCTGCCCTGTGTGCATTGTGTGTTTCAGTGTGCAGTGCACGGGTAGGTTCCCAGCCCTGCACGTGGACACACAGTCCACCTGAACACCCTCCCGGCTGCTGTCTGCAGTTGCGTGTGCATGATGATGCCTGCATTGTGCTGTACACCAATGTGCAATGGTGCTCAGCATCTGACACACGCACATTGACAGGCAGTGGGCGTGGTGGCCTGTGAACATGTGTGTTGCTAGGGTTGGTGTTCTGGGTCGGTGTGCTTCCTGCTGTCTGTGCACATTTGGTGCATTGTGTGTGTGTGTGTGTCCATCCACGTGGCATGTTAATCCTCACCCATCCCTGGCTGTGTGTGTGCTTCTGTGCCCTGCCACTTCCCTTGATGGCATGCACCCCTGGTGTGTGTCCATGTGTGTTTGTGGGTTGTGCCTTAGCCACTGGTGGTTGCACATGGCCCCATGACTTACCTGAGTTGGCTGAAGTGCTCCTCCATGATGGTGTCTCAGGGCAGCTGTGCCAGCCCGGATCAGTCGGGGGTCCCGTCAGCCAAGGGGGGGCTGCCCATCACCATTGTCACTGACGTCCTCATCGTCCCCATCGCTGTCCCCTTCTTTAACCTGTATGGCTATCCCACATTCTTTGGCCATGTTGTGCAGGATGCAACAGGCCAGTAATAGCCCGCAGGCATTTGAGGCACTGTGCTGTAAGGCACCGCTGGAGGTGTCCAGGCAATGGAAGCATGCATTCAGCATCCCAAACACCCGCTCAATGACATTACGTATGGTGGCGTGTGCCTCATTGTAGCATTGCTGCGATGGGGTCGCGGGCCACCGGTAGAGTATAAGCAGCCAGGGACAGAGTGGGTACCCACTGTCACTTGTGTGTAGAGGGTGGAGGTTAGTTTGGTGATCAGCATCGCCCTGCCTTGGGCCATGTAGGCCACTACCCATTTCATCTCTGGCCATACCCCCCAGGCCCTATGATTGTCCATGTGGTTTGCACACTCATCCATTAGGTGTCCAGTGGGGATGTCCCCACTCTTGAATCTGTGGCACAGTGCCGACTGGTGCCAGATGAAGACATTGTGTGCTCCCCCAGGGTGCATGGCACAGACATTGATTATGCACCCCCTGGCATCGCACACCACCTGGCAGTTGATGCTGGCATAGCCCTTGCGATTGATGTATGCTGCACCCTCAGGGCCAGGTGGTGTGCGGATGGCCACATGGGTGCAGTCTATTGCCCCTAGCATGCCAGGCATATGTGCTACCCTGTTGAACTCCTGTATGTTTACTGTGCGCTGGTGTGCTGGGGAAATGGATGTACTCCATAGCATGTGGCAGCAGTGCGCTGAGGAATTGGGTGAGGTGGTGTGACATGGCCAAATGGGTTATGCCTGTGGTGTCCCCAGTTGGTCTCTGGACGGTACCCATGGTGAGCAAGCACATGCAGGCTGTTACTTTAGTCTCCACTGACAGGCATGGCTCCATTGTGTGGGTACCTGCATCACATCACTGCACAGCTCACAGAGCTGCCTCAGAATTGCCTTATTCAAGTGGCATCAGCCACAATCTCAGTATCAGTGTACAGCTCAAAGCTGGTGTGGGCTCGTACTGCCTGTTGGGGAATACACATGATGGGCCCTTCCACAGCCATGCCCCCTGCCACCTGCCTTCTCACCCCTCATAATTGCCTCCATCTGGAAGGTGGCACTGGCCATGTCCCTGGCTTGTGTTCACCCTCCTGGCAGCTGTTACTATATTCCCCCGCTGTCCTCCCTGCTACTTCCCCTGCACCAGAACATCTGCCTGTGGTGGCCTCTGTGCTTTGTGGCACTTCCCCTTCTGCACTGGCTGTGGCTCCCACACCTTCCCTGTGCCTGTGTGTTCAGGGTGCCCTTTCCTAGCCTGCCCTGTGTGTCCCTCCTGTCCTGTATGTCTGGCTAGAGTTCTGTCTCATGTGGCTTCCCTGCTTCTTGTGCCTCTCCTTGCTCCTTTTAGTTAGGCTCATTTCCACTATGGAACAACTTCGCTTGCTCCCCTATTGCGCGCGCAAGTCGGTGAATATCGCACTGCACCATTTATGCATGGTTCCTCCTCCTTCGGTTGCACATGCCTTCATTATCATTGCGCTTTTGCTCAGCATGATTTCAGGGGCGCAACTGCCTCCTGCTGAATATCGCAGAATGGCATAATTTCAGACTTGCGCAGGTGTAACCCTATTGCGCGTGGCTCAACTCTTTTGAATATCTGGGCCTCTGTATTTTGTATTTCATCTACTATTTTTTTTAATTCTTGTAAACTTTGTTTTCCTTCAAATTCTGCCTGAGTCTTTTTATCATTTTGAATGTGAATGCTGGGACAGTGTTGATAAGTCTGACAGAACTGTTAAGGGCATACAGTGTGTTACTATATGCAGTAAGGTAAGAAAAAGACCCAAGTCTCAGTTGAGTCAAAAGAGGGATTGTGAACCAGGTTGGGTGCTTGCTGGGTTAAATAGTACACTGCATTTCCTCAAAGTGGGTGTGATATTTGATTCTGTTAACTGGGAGTGCTAGTGGAAAAGGGTTTCTATTTGACCTCAGGATTTTAGACTGGTAGGTGTTCAGACCCACGACAGGTAGGAGGGTAATCCTGTCTGTCTCCTGTTCACATATTGCACATCAAGGTTTCGCACTGTGGGAGCAGAGGGCCTGACCTGTGGAGTGCATTTGTGACACCGGTACTATTGAAAGTGTGTACCAAATTACAGTACCCTGGTAGCTCCCCTGTCTGGCCTGCTAAAGAAAATAATGCCCAAAAAGGTACAATTGAAGCCAGCATGTGAACGAGCCTTTGCACAGCTAATAGAGGCACTGGACAGTGGACAGTGCCCCTGTGTTGGCCAGTCCTGACTACAGTAAACCATCTGTAGTTCAGACAGATGCCTCAGATGTGGGGATTGGAGTAGTCCCCAGTCAGACCTCTAACCAAGAGAAAGATCTCCCAATAGTGTACCTTAGCAAGAAGTTGCTTCCCCAGAAGCTGGTCTATTCCCCTGTTGAAAAGGAATGCCTTGTGCTGGTATGGGCCCTGAAGAAATTAGAGACAGACCTCTACAGGAGGCACTTTGAGGTACAGATCAATCATAACCCCCTGGTGTAGCTAACACTGATTGGGGAAAATGAATGATCATCTCTTAAGGTTGAATATTGCCTTACAGGGCTATGATATGACCATAGCCAACAGGGCTGGATCAACCAATGGCAATGCAGATGGGCAATCTCACCAGTTAGAGCAGTGGACAGAATCTGTGAAAATCATACCATTCCTAGGGATACATTTGCACAAATTCAGTCTAGCAGGGAGAGGTGAGGTGAGTTGCCTTAACTGATAGCCCTTAGTTGTATATATTTGTTTGACATAATTCTGTAAATATTTACATGCCAAGACATGCCAGTGTCTGCACAAAGGCACTTAGGGAAAAAATCTGATTTTCAAAAAGGATTTTGTCCTTCCTCTGACCTGCAAGGCAGCTGCTTGCAAGGAAGTGAGAGTGCATCCCCAGGTTCCTTTAACAGAGATATGTCAAAATCCATTTTCCTGTCATGGACCATATACTTCAATGGCGAATGTTTTTCACAGGAAACTATTTTAGTATACTTCATTTTTATGAGGTAACAGGAAAGAAAACATCCTTCTAGCAAAGCTATGTTAATTATTGGCAGGACACTGAATTAGCTTAATGTGGGACACTGAGACTTCAAAAGGTTTTGACTTTAATTGTCACGATTTGATTTTTAGAAACAGTGTAACAGTGTCAACTACTGGCCTAAATGTTGTGGGATTTTTGCTCACTATTTTAAGATTACAGAAGGTATAAATAGCCCTAGATCAGGGCATTTGACACTCTTCATCTGGACTCCACTTGACACACACAGAAGCCAAAGTGCTGAAACACAGTGTGGCTGCAAGGACTAAAGGAACTGAAAAGTTTCATCTACTTTTCTAGACTCAATTCACTGCAGTTTCAAGGTAGACTTTTAGCTAACAGAGTCAGTGCATGTACTTGTATATATTTTCCCATTTTGTTTCTGCATACTGTAACTCAAATTAGTGTAACTTTTTTAGTTGTAACTGTAGTTACTTAAGTACTTTAATAAATACTTTTTTCTAAAGAATATCTGGCTGAGTGACATTTTCTGTATTTGTGTGTGAATTGTAGAGCAGTATTAATAATCTGTGACAACTGTTTATTGCTTGGAGGTTTAACCATAAGCAACCCTCTCAAGTAAAGGGTCTGTAAGGGATCTGAAAGGCTAGGAAGAAGACCAGAGTCTTAGGAACAGATCTGCAGGGATTTTGAACCAGGCTGTTGCATGTCCTATAAGAAGAAGGCTAAATTGTGCTTATGCTGATAACCCTGAAGACAGTGTGATACCTGTGCCTTCCTCCTGTGTGCAGTAGCCAAAGAAGGGTTCATATTTGTCCACAAGACTCGAGACTGGTATTGTGCCTATAGCCAGTGCTAAAGGGATGCCCTGGGTCCTCATGGCAGAGGTGCAGTCATGACCTTGGCATGCATTCTAAAAGGAAGAGGAGGGTATCCTGCCCCCATCACAGATTGCATTTAAGGGTGGTAACTGTGAACTCAGTAGGCCTGATCCCCAGGGTGGGTTCATGACAACTGGCTCCCAGACTGTCAGTGATGATACTCCGTTACTACCAGCCAGTCACAACAGGCCACCTCATTGCTGGCTGCTGCTGATGCTGTAGCTGCACAACATCCTGGGACCTCAACAGATGGTCTGCAACAATCTTCATGAGGAGAAAGCGCTGGTTTCACACAGGCTACAGGACCCATTGGTTCTGCTTCATTTGTACAGGAGGCAGATCTTTCAGTTCCTTGTATTACTCCCACAACACAGCCTGGTATGTCTGGTGCTTCAGAGCCAGAGCAACCCAAAAAACTATGAGTTATGCTAGCTTATAAAATGTGTATTTAAAATAAAGGAATCTGATTGCTAAAAGCCATACAGCTAAGAGGAATTGTGTATAAAGGTGCTAAACTGCACTTATAACCAGATTTTTCAATGACTACTCAGTAGCAACAGAAAAGATTCCTGACAATCAAGCCAGAATTCATAGAGGCTGGGATAGCAGCTGTGTTGCAAGCACCTGCTAAATTAAAAGTAATGTTTCAGAACAAAACCTATTTTTCTCACGGATGTTGAAAAGGCTAAAAGTCTTTGAAAATAACATTGCTTTCCCTACTGATTTAGTCTGACTTGGAGGAGGAAGCAGAAGAGACCAATATACATCAGTGGTCCTTGAGTATACCAAAGTGGGACTAGATATTTTCATTAACCCTAGTATATCCGGATATAATTATATTTTAATTTAAATGTTTTGTTTAAGGAATAACTATGAGTAAAATGAAAGCTTATACAGGGGAGTTATAACTTGGAGCATACATTTACATTTCAAGATTATGTTGAACTTCTGAAAATATTCTGATTTATTTTCTGTTTTGTACTTTTTGACCTCTCAAAATATAAGAAAACATATGCTTTAGTAAAACTAATGTAAAAGTAAACATTTCGAGATGAATTATCTTTTATAAGGTACTGTAAATCAAAATGAAAAATTTCTCTCTGAATAAAAAAATTCAAAATAAAAGCCCTTCAGACCCGTGTACTTATCAAGAGGTATCATGGCCAACCGTCACTAACCTTTACCATGTGAACACATAACATCATATTATTGCCCTCTGCCAACAGTAAACAAAAGCAAACACTGACACACACTTCACAATCAAGTATCAGTCAGGAACTTTGAGCTCTCATGCAGACTACCACACAACAGTAGTGAAGCAAGAACCCCTCGAGAAAGGCAAAAGTAGTCAAAAACCCACTGGACACAACAGAACAGTTAAAACTCAGTGTATCTAAGGTCACCCTTCCTGCAGAACCAGTAAACATCTTTATTTTATACACTGTCCAACCTGTTTCTTCCACAGGTCCAACTCTTGCTCCACTGCTCAGCATTTGTGGCATCTCCAGAGCCCCCTTGTCCCGCTGTACTGTCCTTTTAATCCGACCACAACAACCGACAATTAAGTATATAAAGTGTACCATTAAAAAAAAAATTTCTTCAAACTGAGCAAGTTACCTGTGAGCCCAACTGTGAAGCAGGAAACAACGATGTACAGCAGTTAATGAGAACAGTTCGGTCCCAGATGGTCACTCAATCCATGTCAACAGAAAGGAAAATGTGATATATAACAAGATAAATTACATAAAAGGACAGAAATAAATACTATCTGTATGTGGGGAGGGGGGCAATTAATACATAATCCTTAAGGGACTTGGTCATACCTGCTTGCCGCTAGCTGCATGTAAGTACAACTCCGTGGTCAAAGTACTAAATATTAAAAGAAAAGAAACATGCTTTTGAGTGTTTTTGTGTCTGTCTGTGTGTCTGTGGGCAGCAGAAACACAGACAGACATCAGTCACCTCTACTAACTTTTACTGCAAAAGCTCCATTCCAACACATGAAGAGGGATTACTTTTTTTTAAATGACATAAATATATTTCTCCATGTTTTCTTAAATACACTTATGTGAATTTTTTTAATGAGCTTCTTTACCTGGGGACCCTTTTTATAAGCACAATAAAACACCCCAAGGTGTGGGTTATCTCCTGAAAAGAACACACTCAGGTAATAACCCACACCTTGTTGTGTGTTATTGCATGCTTATTTCAACAGCTCATTGAGTTCCCTAAATAGTAGAACACTGTATACTTAGGGTGGGATATTCAAAGCAGATGAGCAAGACACAAGTGAGATGCAGCAGCGCAACAGCGGACATGCGCCACAGAGTGATATTCAGCGGGAGACATTGTGCAGCGCAAATCACAGTGTGCCAATGCCATGCTAATGAATGCAAGCGCAAGTGCAGGGGGTGTAGCCATGAATAAACAGCGCAGTGCACTATTCAATGGCAGGCTGATGGCGCAAACGTGGAGGAAAAGGGACAAGCGCAGAGCAAAGTTGAGCCTATAAAAGGATGGAGCAAGCAGGGGACGGCAGCTTGCACCCAGGGGAGCAGGGGTGAGGGAAGGAGAGAGAGTGAGTGTGAGAGAGACAGAGCGAGGGACAGAGACAGTGTGAGACAGTGACAGGCTGAGGGCCTGTGGCCAGGCAAGACAGCTGCAGGGATGCAGGACAGTCACAGATGCAGGAGGTGCAATCTGTAGTGGGACAGGGTGTGTGACCCTGACCGTACCTGTGGCAGGCCAGACTGTGTGTGTGGGTCCCCAACACAAGTGCACCCAGTGCAGGGGTCCAGGCAGCAGCATATGGCCAGGGTAGCCCAGGGAGACAGCTGTGGATGGGGACGAACAGGCCGGGCTATGGCCAGTGCAATATTCCAGATGGAGATGGTAATGAGAGGTGTGAGGGGGTAGGAGGCCGAGTGGCACAGCCGTGGAAGGGCCCAGCAGTGGTATGCCCAGAACAGATGGTACTGTGCCCGTCCACCTTTGAACAATACAGCAACACTGAGATTGTGGGCTGTTACCACCTGAACTGGGTGATTCTGAGGCAGCTCTGTGAGCTGTGCAGTGATGAGATGCAGGCTCCCACAAGATGAGCCATGCCGTCAGTGGAGACCAAGGTCATGGCCGTGATGTGCCTGCTCACCATGGACACCTTTCAGAGACCAACAGCGGACACCACAGGCGTAATCCAGTCATCCACGTCATGGCTCCACACACAATTCCTCAATGCACTGCTGCCACATGCTGTGGAATACATCCACTTCCCCAGCACAAAGGCAGAGCATACAGCAAACATGCAGGAGTTCCACAGGGTAGCATGTATGCCTGGTGTGCTAGGGGCCATCGACTGCACCCATGTAGGCATCCACACACTGACGGGGCTGGAGGGGGTGGTCTACATCAACAGGAAGGGCTACCTCATCAGTGTCACCTGCCAGGCGGTGTGTGATGCCAAGGGGCGCATAATCAATGTCTGTGCCACACACCCTGTGGGCACACACGATGCCCACATCTGGCACCATTCTGCACTGTGCCACAGGTTTGAGAATGGGGACATCCCCACCAGCCACCTAGTAGGTGAGTATGCAGCAGGAATGGGTAGCCCTGTGCAACAGGGTGGGGCGTGGGGAGATGCTATGCATGGGGTGTAGGGTGTTTGGCTGTGCAGGAGGGGCATCCACACTGAACAACATGCTAACCAACATGTCTCCCACAGGTGACAGTGGATACCCATTCAGGCCTGAATGCTCACCCGTTCCAGCGCCCATCGACCCCAGTGCAGGAGAGATACAACGAGGCACATGCCAGCACACAGAACATCACTGAGCATGTGTTTGGACTACTAAAGGCAACGTTCCATTGCCTGCACAGGTCTGGCAGTGCCCTACAGTACAGCCACTCAAAGGCCTGTGGCCCTATTCCTTGTCTGTGTGCTACACAACATGAGCCACTGACTGTGAGATAACTGTCAAGGTCGAAGAGGGGACAGCAGTGGGTACAACACACACAGGGCCCAACAGTGGTGGGCAGCCCCAGATGACGGGAACCCCAGCTCGCAGGATGGCCCAGTGGCACAGGGACACCATTACAGAGGAGCACTATGGTGCATGCAGGTAGGTGAACAGGTCCACACACGTCCCAGGGACCATGGCATGGTAGACAGGCATAGCTGGCAGGGCCCCACAACAGAGATGACGGATGGGCGTCGACCAGACATGGGGCAGGACACCGTGGAAGCACCCTGACAGAACAGTGGACCCCACCACACAGCCACACCTCCCCGCGCAGCCTCAGATGGCATGACCCAGGAATGCACATGCACACACCACACCACACCACCATGCATACAGGGCTGCAGCAGGCAACAGATAGAGAGGGCAGCAGTTCATGACTGCCATGCAGGTGCACAGCCGCCACAGACATGTGGACAGCCCTGTCTAGACCACCCAGCAGATGCAGGCTGTGCAGCGGCTACAGGGGGTGTCACAGACGTTCCCCCAGGTGTGCTGCTGCGAGACTGTGACCGGTCCCTTGCAGGCATCTGCAGGTCCCTGAACAGGCCCGCTCCAGACATGTCCGGGATGCCCACAGCTGATCTCAGTGATGTCAATGCTGGTGATGCATGATGCCAGGACCGAGGGGTGGAGAATGCACTCTGCGGTGATTGTCACGGACAGCCCTGCACCAGGGTGGCCAGTGGTGTCAGGCCAGCCGTGACTGCAGTGGTGAGCCAATCCAGGCCTGCAGTCATATCCTCCTGCATGAGTGTGGCCTCGGCCAGGCGCTACTTAAAGTCCCAGTCACACCTCCCTGCGGACAGGCACAGCTCAGTGTGGAGTGCAAGCACCCCTGCCACAACCTGCATCTGTTGCTGCACGGATGCTCTGAGCAGATGGGTGTGCTTGTCCAGCTGGTCAGTGCCCTGGGGAGCTTCGGCATTGTGCCAACCCATGGGGGTTGTGTGGCCCCACAGCACAGCCCCCCATGTAGGTGGGGGCTGCACAATGGGGCCCTCTTGGGTCTGTACTGTCTGCAGTGCACTGCACCTGGTCCACCCTCTGTACTGTCCTGCTGCCACTGCTGCCCCTCCAGCCACTGTGCATGTGATGTCACTGGGGAGGCTGCACCTCAGACAGGATGGACTGTGCTGCAGGTATGATGGCTACGAAACACTGGTGATGCGGCTTGTGGGTCAGACGTGCCACTCGTGCACCATTAGCACCGCAGTGTTCTGTGCATGGTAGAGATGCCACCCTGTTCAGAAACACCACTCTCCTGGGTAGAGGTCGGGTTGTCATTGGATGCCGACCCTGCCCGATCACTATCTTATCATACTGGACATCATGGCTGGCATCCCGCTGAAACACTACCTGGGCCTTGTCCATGCCCATGCCACAGGCATCCGTGCAGATGGTGTGGTGGGTCCAGTGGTGGTCTGGGCTCTGGACCCAGTGGAGGTGGATGGGCACTCCTCCAGCACACCAACATCTCCCAGGGTGGGCACTGCCACCTCTGCATCCGCATGCAGACACTCCGGATCTGTAAGGGAACATATAAACATTAGTGCTGCCACCACACACCCCTGCCCCAATGCACCCCTTCCCACCATCCCCATGCACCACTGTTCCTACCATGCAGGGATGGGCTCCCTCCCATCTGGAATCCACCACCAGGAACACCCTCAACAGCACTGTACCACATAGTTGCCACCACAGGCTCCTCCTGCGGTGTCAGCTGTGGCACCTCAAGCTGTCCACCGCCTGTGGCAGCACATGCTGCCTGGATGGCTGCCACCTTCTCCTTGATCTGCCTGTGGTCCATGCCCACCTTCTTCTTGCATTCCTGCACTGACCTCTGATGGACGCCCTGCTGGTTCATGGCCCTGGCCACACCCACCCATGCTTCTGCCCTGGCTTTCTGGGTGCCCGTGGAGCCACTCAGGAGGGGCTTCTGATACATGTAGGTGTCAAATAGAATTGCCTCTGCTCTTTTGAAATTGGGCCTGCACTTCCATGCAGGCCTCTGCTCTCAACTTCCTCTTGCTCCGACATGCTATTCATGTTGGTGGGGACATGTGGTCAGTACTAGTTGCTACACATGAGGGCCCCCAAGTCCCAACTTGCCCAGTGCCTGGCATCATACCTGTGAAGGTTGCAATACTGTTCTGGTGCCTGTGCTGTCATATAGCACCTTTATAGCGCATCACATGCAAATGAGGGAATGCGCAACTGTAATGGGATGCAAATGCCTCTGAAGTGCCACCGATATGCTTATCAGCTCATCTGCATATGCCTGCTGAATATCACAGAATTGCACATTGTGCAATGGAGTTGCTCATGCGCATGTCATTGCGCATCTGTGTGATGTGCGCAGTCCGCATGGTACAGCGCATGCGTGCCTGATGTTGCATACAGCGATTGGCGCTTCCTATGCATAGGCGCTACAGGCATCATGGCGCTCAGCTGCTATTGGGCATGTGGTGCACATGCATATACACCCATTTTCACCCGTGCACTATTGGCACAATGCCCATGGGGCACTGGACCTTATGGCGGCACCATGCTTATCCCTGCCATGTTGTGCTGCTGTGCAGTGAGCATGTCACCCTTTGACCCCTATGTGTGCCCCTTGACACCCGGGTGCCTATGGTACATGCCAGCGTTGCCCAGATGTATCCGCATACTCTGCCAATGCGTCGATCGGGATGGCAGTGCATCATCAGGCATATCATGCATCTTAGCATATCATCTCATGCGCTCACCAGTGCCATTTTGCTGCTGTGGTTCCTGATAGAGCCATGCCATGCAGGAGCACCTAGAGCACCCAACTGGGCCCAGGTGGAACTGGTAAACCTGGTGGCATTGATGGAGCCACATGTTGGTGCCCTCTATGGGCAGGTACCCCTGGAACAGCCATGTACTGAGGTGTGGCGGGGGTGGCCAAGGAGCTAGAGGAGCACAGGGTCACACTGTAGTTGGGAGCATTGCCGTCACAGGTACAGGAGACCTGGAGGAAGGATCGGACCAGCTCAGGTCACTGCAGGCACATGTCCGGAGGGGTGCTGTGCCAAGGCCAGGTGAGTGCACATATCCCCGTCCATGCCATGTCAGTGTTGTGTGGGTAGCCAGCAGGTGTCACACTGTGCTGATGTGGGTGGGGGCAGTGGCTGGGTAAGCTGTCAGACATGGCAGTGGACCGTAGGTGTGCTGTGCCATGGCACTGCTGCTCCACGGGGTCATGGGGTTTACTGTGCTTGGGGGAGGCCCATGTATTGCTGCCTGGTACTGATGTCTGTCTCTCACTGTCTCCCTACTAGGCCCTGAAGATCGGTGAAGAGCCCAGATGCTGGGTACCACTGCCGGACGGCAGCAGGCCGGTGGTGGTGCACAGCAGAGGGTTGCTGGCCACCCAGGAGGTGCAGGTGGTCAGGTGCCAGTCGAGCCCACAGCTTACAGGTAGGGACTTTGGTGGTATATTGTTGTGTGGTGGGGGTGGGCCACAGCCCCCTGTGCACATGGCCATTACATGCTGTGCCTCACTGGCATGGTCCATTGCACCATGCTGCACCCAGGGCATGTGTGTGTGGCTGCTGTGGGTGGGCTGTGGGTGCATCTGGGTCCCAGCCAGGACTCTGTCAGGCCCATACAATGGCCATTCACTGGGCTGCCATGGCTGTGGCATGCTGTGCATGGTTGGTGGTGGTGTGCAGTGCTGTGCATGGCTGTGGATGGTTGGGATGGTGGCTTGTCTGGACATGCACAATGTGGTTGGCTGTGTGCCCCCTGCAGGGTGCATGCCAATTCTGTCTGCTGCACACAGTGGGTGGGCTACAGTCATGTGGGTGTGCACTCATCCATGTCCCCTCCTTTGTCCTAGGTGCCCAACTGGTAGATGCCCATACTAGGCTGCTGGAGTGGATCCTGCGGGTCTACGACCACCTTGCTGGTGGCAGCCATTATTCACGGCCATGTTCTGACCAAAGAGGAGGTGGCAGAGGCGCTGACAGTCGAGACCTTCCAGGGCCCGTTGGCCTGCTTCACCCTCCCTTCCACTGCACCCCTCCCATTCCTCCATTGTACCAAGCCTACCATGTTCCCTGTCTCCCACCCCTTCCCCAGCCTACATTCATGATTGTGTCCTCCCCATTCCCTGCCCCATCCCTGTTCACCTGTAGACAGTTTGTATTTGTTGCTTGTTGTTTTAATACATTTATATTTTGATAGCCATCCGTGTCTGTGTCTACTTTGCAGATGGCTTTGGTGCCATGCTGCAGTGGTGTGCATAGTGGCTGTTTAGTACATTGTGGATGCCTGGGGTTTGGGTCAGGTGATCTGCACACAGTGGCTTGTATGTGTGTGCCCTGTGGTGTGCATTTATTCCCTGCTGGGCTGTGTGTCTGGTTTGTTGTGTGCTGTCAGCTTGTGTGTTGTCTGCTTTGGTCCCGGTGCCATGTCCAGTGCTGTCCTGTGGGTGTTGCCCATGGCTGCCTGTCAATGGCCATGGGTGTCATGCCACCTTCATACACTGCAGTGGAATCGATGTCAGGGCATGCGGTCATGCACCTGCCTTGCCACTCTCTGGTCATCCCTGTACTATGGTGGCAGAGTGTCCTGCTCTTGTGGCCTGCTCCACACTGTGTCAGGGGCCTGTGCCATGACCCATGTGCCTCTGTCCCTGCCCTGCCCATGCTGTGTTCCTGCGCTTCCTGCCTTGCTCCACTGTGCAACCCTAGTTGCGCCGATGGTGTCTGCTGACTTGCTTCCTGGCACAGTCCTAGTTGCACTATGGTGCATCCCTGCAATATTCGGCTGTCCTGTGCTGTTGCCTTGGTGCTCAGCCTTTGAATATCACATTGGCTGCACACCAGTGCGGTGTACTGCACTCCGCTGCTCTTGCGCCTGCTTCGGCGCATTTCTGAATATCCCACCCCAACTGTATAAAGGGGGCTTGGACATATATCCTGATATACAGTATGTGGACAGAAAGCTGATTACAAATGCCTTACACTTTTCCCTTCATCCCTCTTATGAAGTCTACATTTAAAGAGTGACAGTGGTCTTTTGTAATGAAAAGTGAATATGAATGACATTGTCTATTGGTAGGGACAGCAGTGTGAGGTGCAGGACAAACCAGATCCTAATATTGATTATAAAGAGCTCTGGACCAGTGGTTCAAAGTTCTGTGTCCAACTCCATCAAGATGATTCACTGATTTCTCACCTTTCCAACTGTTTTTTCTTGGAGTGAGATAGGGGCATCTTGTTTTGCCACTGACAGTCCAAGATGTGCTATTTGTGTGACTCTCTCAGTCATTTGAATAATGTATGCAACAAACAAAAATGTACCTTGTGTGGTGCTTTGGGTCACACTAGCAGTCTTTGTACCTGCACTCCCAAACGTAATTGTTGTGATTCAATCCAGCATACTTATTTTTCCTGTCCCTGGGCTGCTCACAACACCTTGAATTTTTGTGAGCAGGATTACTACATTCATTAAGCAACTAAACCTTTAAGATCTCACCATCCTGGTCATACTAAGGAAGTGACTGCCACATCTCTTATCCAGTCCCCACCCACACCTGAAGGAGCCTTGATGCCAGGAACTGCCATTTCAAAACTTGCCATTCCTACTCCATCTGTGACCTCTAACGTACCACCACAGTCTATGGACCTTCCCATTACTGACATGTCTCCCCCTCTACAGTTTCAGATATTTCTCAGTCTATTGGAAAAGAAAACATGGGTGCCCACCAAGAAAGAAGGCAGATCCTACATCTCCACTGCCTCTAGAAGTTCCATGCTACAGAATGGGGGGGGGAGTTCATGGAGTAGAATGACTGTATTGTTTGGCCTCATCTTCCCAGAGATACTAACTCTGAACAGGATGAGGCTAGCCTGCTCTTGCTTCTTCAAAGAAAAGAAATGGACAACCAGATGGCATCTAATCAGAAAGCCACCTAGTGACCCATGAAAGCATGAGCACATACTGCAGCTTTAAATGTGAACAGTTTCATTTCTGATGTAAAGCATTTAACTACTTTTGCTGTTTTAGAGCAATTTAGACATGTTATTTTTTTCTTCCAGGATATATGTTTAAATACATTGGATGAAGTACGGAAAGTACAGAAGGGTTGGAGATGTTGTTCATCTTGTTTGTCAATTGGGGAAGAATGTTATAGTGATCTGGAAATCTGTTTTAAATCTCCTGACATACAGATTACTAAGTTAGTAGATCTTGTCCCTGGCCATTATTTGTTATTAGATGTTTCCTGTCACTCACAGATTTATCGGTTAGTAAATGCATATTCTAGCAAACAAAGGTTTCCAGTATTGCTCTCTTGAAACTAGTGCAGCCTTGTCATCACACAGCTAGAACTGTATTACTAGGTGGAGATTTTAATATTCAGCTACTAGCAACAGATAGGAGCCCCAATACCAATAAAACATACTGTGGTGTTTCATCTGTGAAAATGGTTCTGTTACAAGCAAACTTGGACGCCCATGCGTCTACCACTGCAAAACCTGTCTATGCATTTTACAAGGGTTCCCTAACATTATGTATAGATTTTTGGTTTATTTCACCCAGGATACCCCATTCAAGACCCCCAAGTGATTCCCATAGAATCCTCAGACCACTGTATGATTTGCATACAGTTATCTACTGATACTGAACACACCATTGGTACAGGTCTGTAAGAATGAATGCCAGCCAGCTAGAAGATGAAACAGTGTTGGAGGACCTCAAAATCATCATGCAGGACGTAACATCAGTTATCTGTTTATGTGATTCTTTTTCTACTTGGTGGGAGGATTGTAAAACATGTCTTTGGGACTTTTTTCAAGCTATGACTAAACAGAAGGCAGCCTCAAAACAAAATAAATATGTGGAACTTAGACAGCAACTTTATAAATGGATTTCATTACAGAATAGGACTGGAGAGGATTATTCTGATCAAATCTCAGCTCTTAAACAAGATATTTGTCTTTTTCAGTACGATGGGTTTAAACCGTTAGATTATGAACAAAAATTTAGGATGAAAGGGAAATCCTTTCACATTAACCCATATGAAGGCTGTTGACATCGGACAGAAGGAAAATGCATCACTAGTTTAGTCATGTCCACTGTGATGGTGGTGAGAGATCACACCATTAAATTTTACAAGAAATTATCACCCACATAAAAGCACAATTTGAAGAACAATTTCTAGCAAATTGACACATGTGACTCTTATTACAGGCTGCAGTGGTACTGAATATTTTTGCTATTCAGTAACAACAGTTTCTTTCCTCTATCACTCCCCAGGAGTTGCGAGAGGTAATTACTAGTCTACAGCAAGGAGTGGCCTGGGATTCTGATGGTTGACCCAGTGAAATGTTTAAAGAGCTGTGGCTTCTTTGTCCCAATGAGCTTATAGCTGTTTATAACACGATTTTGGAGTTAAATGTGTTGCTGCATTCCATGCATGAGGGGCTACTGCTCTGTTTGTTTCAGAAAGGGAATAATGCAAATTTATCTAATTGACAACTGATAACCATGATAAACACAAGTTTTGACAAAACGTTTAGGCCAACAGCTGACACAAGTGTGGCCTGACCTAGTTCATAGTACCCAAATTTTGCTCCACGTCAGATCAGAACATTTTGATGCTTGAAACTATTATGAAAATCTTTGACCATGGCACAACAAATCAGATTTTGGGTGTTTTAGTAAATTACAATCAGGCAAAAGCCTTTGATTAACATTTGCACGATTATCTGTGGCTATGCTTGCAGGCTTATGTGCTCCCAAACATTTATTTCATGGATGCAACTATGATATAGGATGCTTTTATTCTCCTTTATGAAAATGGCAAACTGGTTCAATGTTGTTCTATTAATAGGGGTCTTAGATAGGGTTGACCCCAGATCCCCTACTATATATTCTTGTGATTGAACCTTTAATTAGGATTTTGAATTTATCTCCTGAATTTCTGGCATACAGACAATGTCCTCTTTGGAGATTAAGACAACTGCCTATGTGAACGACTTATGTTTATTGGTCGATGATGGCATATCAGAAAATCTGGAAAATTGCATTATTGATATGTTTACTCAGACTCAGGACTAAAATTAATTATTTGAAATGCCAGCACCTGCAAATTGGTGTTCCCACTGTACCCATGCAAACTGTGGCAAACATTGCTGTTGATCAGACCCCAGGAAAGATTTTAGGGCTTTAATTTAATTTAGGAATGGTGACATGACAACTTATAATTGGGATATTAAGATATTTTTGGTCAAACAGATAGTAGCAATATGGAATAAATGGAGAATCAGTAAAAAATGGATCTATATGATCAAAACATATTTGCTACCAGTTTGTTTTTTTTAATTTGATTTATGCCCCCCCCAAACAAAAACAGCTTAACACTGGTATATAATTGTTTTCAATGTTTGTGGAGCCATCTTAATCGCCTCAAGAAAGAGATTGCCTATTTTAAGGAACAATATGGAGGGTTGGGCATGAAAAATCCAGTTGTTTTATTCATTGTATATTTTATTTTATGACTTTACTTCTGTTACTATTATTTTCTACCATACAATGGGTCAGTTGGTTGTGACCTTCTCTTTCAGAGATTTTTGCCATATGGAATAAATAGAAGCTGAAACTTAGCTCCAACTTCACTGTCAACTTCAACTATATTAAAAAATGGCATATCACCCCATTCAGATTTTCACCACCTCTAGGACAGTTGTTTATGATATGGTTATGCAAAATTATTTTCTTATGACTCCACATTTTATTTTAAAACCATTGCAGGATTTGACACGGATAGGGGAGATGCTGGTTGGCCCCAGGATCCCATGTAAGATGTTGGATACAGTCTGGCTTTGTGCCCATGGAAAGCTCAATGTGAAAGGAAATGTATGCCAGAAGGGTATACGAGAATGCTACTGTCCCCATCCATCATGTTGTCAAGTACTCAAATCCATGGAACACCTTTTTTTGAATGCCCCTTTATCATTGATTTTTTTGGAATTTGTTGTATCACCAATGATTTGTTTCTTTATTTCTTCAGCTCAGTTCTGATAGTTTATTCCTAGGTCTTTTTTCAGCTACCTGGCAAGCTTTTAATGCCAGTAGTTTGAGTGAGTTTTTTGCCTGTCTGAAATTTTGGATTTGGCAAACCCGGTGTAAATTGGTTCTATAGCAAATTACATTATCTCAAGAGGAATTATTTTTTGCACTACGTAAAGTATTTGCTATTCAGTGCTTGTAAGAAAGGGTCTTACTTTTGCTGCATATTCAGAACATTGGATTGCTTTCCAGTGATTAACCTGAATTACTTCATATATAGCTTTTTGAGCTACTGATGCATTTCTGTTCTTGCTTCTACTTCTTTACTTGTATATAATGGATAAGTGTTGCAAATTTTTTTTTTTGTACAATATGATTTGTTTCAAGATTTACAATAAAAAATGTCCCTACTCTTTTCGAGAAGCGCCATGGGGTCTTTAACATCCACCTGGACAGGTAGGTGTGACCTTGGTTTAACATCTCATCTGAAAGATGGCACTTCAGGAGTACAGCACCCCCCATGCTATATTATAGTGCCAGTATTGGGATTTAACCAAAGTGCCTGATGTGGGGATAGAACCCACAGTCTTCTAAACTTCTAACCTTAGAGTTGAGTGTGCAACCTGCTGAGCCACTGACACTGCCTAATTCTTCATGCTGCTACATAATTGCTAAGACCTCATTTGAATGTATAATTTCCTAATGTATGAGTGATGTAAGTTTAGACTTTCTTAATAGAACTTATTTAAGTACTTAATATTTTATGATTTCTGT
Source organism: Neoceratodus forsteri (assembly GCA_016271365.2). Lineage (NCBI taxonomy): Eukaryota > Metazoa > Chordata > Ceratodontiformes > Ceratodontidae > Neoceratodus > Neoceratodus forsteri. Next base: position 19,540,430 of record JADMNL010000035.1, read on the forward strand.
GCAGTCTTTGAAAGTACCATATAGTGTGCAAGTCATTTTTGAAAGAACACAGCCACTGCATCAACTAAAGGCATGCTAATACTTCCAAGAACAGAAAATGTCAAGCCTCACTACTGTACTAGAATAAGCATAATTTGGTAAGGTGGACATTATTCATGTAACATGACAAATATAGATATGTATATTTTCTACATATATAGGTAAGAAAGGAGTACAAAATCTGGTTCAATAAAGTGTGGAAAAGGAAGAAGAAATCTGAAGAATCAGGCTACTCCAGCTCTGCTCTTCCACTGTCTGTAATAACAGTAAGCATTTTTAAATATTTATATGTGTTCTTCATTTTAAATGAAATCTTACATTGATATGAGATCTGTAGTGAAATTATAATGATTACTGGTGAGCATTTTTAATACACAAAACCATGTTATAATTATGTGTTACAATTACCATGTGTCATTGAAACTTATCTGTTAAGCACATGTCTCTAAACTGAGTGTATAGTCTCATGATTGAATTAAAATGCCACCCAGATTTTATGAACAGAATAAAAGGTAAAGAACATTATATTATGAGGCAATAATACCTCTGAGATGTTCTGAAGACATGAACCTTCAGAGCAAAGCTCAAGAGGTTCAACATGTCAACAGAACCTCGAGATAGGATTACAGCCAAGTCATACACAATTCCCATATTTTTAACTTTTTGTAATATACAACAAGGATCCAAATTATGGCCCAAGGATTTTTATTATAAAAATATGCCTTGATGGCCAGTTGCCAAGGTTCTTTTTTTAATATAAACAAGTATTCTGAGGTGTCTAGTGAGGGGAGGGATCCCTGGGCCCCAATTATGTATGACACACAGGGAAGCTGGTTGGATACCACCGACCACTGGCGTGCTGTGGCTGCTATGAGCAGCCATCCATTTAGCACTGTTGTACTAAAGTGAAAGTTCCAGGTGGCACTTTCACTCCTAGCTATACAGCTCCTCAAGCTGCAGCCTGCACTGTCCAGGTGGGAGTGGGAATTGCTGGAAAATGTTAAGAGGAGGAGGTTAGGCAGAATGCATACCTCCACTGTGTTGGTCAGCCACACTGTGACTGTGAGTGCTAAATCTCAAGGGACTTGATTGCCATGGAGCAGGTGCCAGAAGGAAGAGGCAGTGGAAGTTGCAAGTAAGAAAATAGAGTGCCGGAGGTTTGTCAGGAAGGTCCAGGGACAGACAGCTGAGTGAGAAGGGGCTGAGGCCACAACAGAAAGAGCTGCAGTGTTTATGCAAGAAGAGCTACAGTGTTTATGCAAAGTGTGACAATGTTCTTTTGATAATACCGTTGTTGGTGGTCCACAAAAGTATTATGTGCTCTCATAATTCAGTCAATGGATCTCCAGTGATGATATTATGGCAAGTTCTTTTGAATTAGTTTCAGTACTGCAATTTTTATTGTCCATATATTACAAAAATCAAAACAATGGGTTGGTGTGTAACCCAGAATTTAATAGACATTCATGGTTTACAATGCTTTCTTAAACCCAATGAGTTTTGCTGTCAGGGTTTGTATACCATCACACACCTTGTGTGTGTATAAAAGTTGTATTATACACACCAACCCATAAATCATTTTCTGTGTAATGTAATCTGCAAGATGTGTGAACAACCCATAGTCTGCAGGTTAGCCAGTCACACATTAATTCAGACACTTTAACATATTCACTCACCAGGAAAGAGCCACAGACCCAAATATGGATAAATGCATTTGTAATAAGACATATAAGCATGGAGTGATTATTGACAAAATGTATAAAGCAAATAAGACACCTGTCATAATTAACTGGACATTGAAATGTCTCCAAAATAGAACACAGATAGCAAAAATTAAGAGGATGAAATCAAGCATATTACAAGTTACTAGTGGTGCCCCAAGTCTCTGTTCTTAAATCCCTTATTTTTCGCATCTTATTGCAGATCTCATAAAGAAGTACACTCAGCTGGCATGTAAATATTCAGACAACTCAAAGTTAGGTGGACCCTGGGCAAAAATGGCCCAATGTTAAATTATTAGACCAGAAATAATTAATCAGTAATACAGTAAATAACAAGATTACAGCATGGACAAGATCTCGGCTAAGTAATAGATAACAGAGGGTGCGAGTGAAATGGCAAGGTTCTAGAAGAGTAGCAGTGACTAGTGGGGTCCCACAAGGGTTGGTGCTGGGACAAGCTCTGTCCATATCCAATATAAAATAGACAGAGGGATTGGCTGACCAAATTTACTGATTACACAAAGCTAGGACATATAGTGGATATGGAGGAAGAGGTTAGGTAATTGCAGAGTTTACTGGATGAACTACATGAAAGGTCAATTAAATGCACAGTGAGTTTCAATCTAGACATGTGTGTGGTGATGCACTTTTTTAGTCTTTATTAACGAGTAAGGCCACTAGGCTCAAGTGCCTGTTTTCAGTGGCAACCCAGGAGCTTTGGGCTGGTTAAGCAACTTGTTCAGAGTTACACAGTATGCAAGTGGAGGTTGTTTTTTTTTCATTATTTTATTTATTGAAATTGTTTCACCAGGATGGCACACTGAGCAAAAAGATGCTTGTCTCTCGGTGTGGCCTGGAGGGTGAGAGTACAATGGGAGATAACTCTCAGGTTATCAAGAGTTACACATGCGAGGAAAAACAGTAGAACATTGCTGAGCACAATTACAGCAATACAGTAGGCAGATTCAGTTGAACAGTTTACAGAGAAAGTTTCAGTTATGCAGTTGCAGGATACAAGTGTGTGATGGAATAGGGACAAGACAATCCGTACAGTTCAACACCAACACTAGGCAGGCATAGATTATATTACAGAATGGGATAGTATTGGATAGATGAGGTGTGACACTGAGTGGAGAATATGTGAGGATCAGGCAGTATCAAGTACAGTTTAGGACAGGGCAAAGCCCATGTACAAGAAATGCTGAAGTTGGTATAGATAAGCCAGCTTCCATAGCATAAGCTAGGTGCCACTGGTCAGGCAGTCAGGAGGGGAGGGTGATACAAGGGGACACCTTTGCAGGTTCCAAACTCATTCACAGTTCATTACTCTAACCTCTTGGCTATACTGCCAGCCACTTGGGCAATAACAATATTAAGGCAGAATACATACTAGGAAATACAGTCCTCAAAGTCACTGAAAGTGAAAGGGATATTGAGATAACTATAACTGACTATTTAAAACTTACTAAGCACTGTAATGAGACTGTCACAAAATGCAACAGGATAATGGGATGCATTAGAAAGAATATAGACACTAGGGGTAGAGATGTGGTGTTGCCTATGTATAAAGCATTGGTGAAGCCACATTTGGAATACTAGTGGCCAGTTCTGGTTACCACAAAACATCGGGACATCAAAAACTCAAAAGATCCATAGGAGGGCTAGAAAAGGGTGAGGGTTTGGATAATCATTCATATGAACAGCAGTTAAGTAGCCTGGGATTGTATTCATTGGAGAAGGAAAAAACAGGAGGTGCTCTTATTATGGTGGGTAAAGCTTTAACATGTGAGGATATGAGAAACTGCATTTAGAACTAAGAACTTTCAATAGGGAAATAGGAGGGCATACATTCCAGCTGCAGGCTAAACAATTTAAAACTGAAAGGAGAAGACATTGGCTTACACAAGGGTGATCCATCTTTTGGACAGTTTGCCTGGGCAGTAGTTACTAGAGGAATCTGAATATCATTAAATACAGGTTGGAAAAATTCTTAAAAGGTGGAGGGTTTGTAGGTCTTTATTGTTTAGAAATGCCAGGCAGGCTACAAGGGCACTAAGCTCTCAACTGTCTATATTACATGTGTTCCCATGTTCCTATGTTTGATATTTATCTATTTCACCAGGGAGAGGCTCCATTGAGTGAGCTCATTTTCAAGGACGTCCTGGGTAGGACAGCATACAATATAAGTAAGAACAGTGGGTTACAATTAGGAAGCAATACAGTCTTAGTACAATAGTTATTAAATAAGGTGTACTGTAGAATTCTATTCAGTCCAGTTTATAGTATACACAATAGTAAAACTAGATATGCAATGCTTGCCCCATGGTAGTGAGGGTTGAGGTACTGGATGCCTTACCTCATGCCATGCTGTTGATCTGGGTTTGGGATCTAGCTCAGGTCATTAGGGCTCAGTTGGAGAAGGAGAGGACTGAGCATCTGGAGAACTGATATAGCCCATAAACAACTGAAGACCCAGGATGGAATCTTGAGGTACTCCTTTATGGAATGGTACTCTTCTATGTATGACTAGACTATTACAGTAAATGGAAAAACATATTTAACACTGAGAAATTTAAGGTTATGCACTTGGGAGATAACAACCCCCAAAATATTTATGCATCAGGTGCACAGACATTAGCAGAAAGCATCTGTGAGAAGAACTGGGGAGTAATGATCACACCAGATAATAATCAACAAAAACATTGCAATGAGATTATTACTAGGGCAAAGAAGTACTCTGAGTAATTAGGTGCAATATCTCGTCCAGAGGAAAATACATCCATTTCCCCCTATACAGGGCATAGGTCAGACCACATCTTAATTATGCAAAGCCATTCTCATGCCCCTATAGGGTAGGTCAAATTAAAGATCTAGACATAATTCAATGAAGGGCAATCAAGATGGTAAGTACTCTCAGGAATGACACCTATGAAAATGACTGGATACCTTATGGCTAATGCCTCTAACTACAGAAAAATAAGAGGGGGGGGGGGTGTTACTGCTAATGTTCATCGTTATGCAAGATCCTCACCTACTGTGTGACCTGAATATTGAATTCAAACAGAACTCAACAGAAACCAGGGGACTTCCATTCCTGATTACTGAAAAATGTTTTTACACTGTTTTTACACTCAGAATAGAAACTACTATTTCTCAAACAGAATAGTCAATACATGGCTCTCTTTGCAATAAAACATAATTATTTGTAGAACTACTTCTGAATTCAAGCATAAAATAGACACTTGTTAATTGTTAATACTTCTTATTAAAGTGTACAATGGTGCTATTTATGGATCATTGCCCCAGAGCTCTTAACCTCAGTATAAAGTATAAGTGGAGTTGCAAAATGCTGCAAGAAAGTTATGAACATTTACCATTTTCTGAATGGTCCAATGAAACATTTTCATGGTGCCCCCACACTTCCCAACACATTCACTGAATGCTTATTTGTTGTGCATGGAAGGTCTGTGACTCTTGTGCATTGTACAAATTTGTTGCAAAGTCACACAGTGAGTGGTTAGTGACCACTTAGTCACTGTGACTGCTTGGGGCCTCAAACAATAACTCATAAAGTGCTTTTATAAATTAGTGTAGATTAGATCACTAGCGAAAATATTCATCAGGTGCATGCAATTCTGCACTAATGTCCTAGAGGATACAACATGTGTCCACGTCTTGAGAAACATTCCCAAGAATAAAAATGTTCCCAGTTTGTAGCTGTACTGGAAATTCATTAATTGTCTGCTGCTGATGCTTGATGCTTCATTAATTTTTGTTTTATTTTTTAAAGGGTGGACGATCAACACGAGTGACTGATGAATAAGTAGACACTTTCCATCATCAAGAGATATGCCCATAGTCATTCTATACAGTTGACTGATGGTCAGTGGAAGAAGCAGAAGAAGAGAATGGATAATAGCACAAATTTAAAGCAGATATAGTGTGTTTATCATGATTAAGTTTTTTATAATATATTTTGGGCCGGATATTCAAACTGCACTATTTTGTGGCGCAAGCCCTTGTGCTGCACAAAATAGTTGTGCAGGGGATTGGCAGGCGATATTCAAAGGAGTTGCGCTATTGAGCAACTCCTTTGGAACTCTTGACCACAGCCACTGTGCGTGGGCGCGGAACTGCGCCGCAGAGTGGTCAGAGTGGAGCATTCAACTTGCGGTGGCACAAGTACCATTGTGCCATCGCGCGGAATTTCTGATATTCAAAGGTGGCATAAATGGGGCCATAATTCATGCAAGGCACAGGGGGCCATTTGCATCTGTTTGCCCTTGTTGCATGCCATTAGCATGCAGGTGCCGATTCAGTACTTGCACCTGGTGCCCTGCCAGGCAGCAGCCATCGAGGACCGGCGCGCCCCTGCAGACCGATCGCGGTCAAAAGAGTACAAAATCCCCCACCCCCACTGGCCCGGTGGCGGCAAAGCATAAAATCCCCCTCCCAGAGCTGGCCCAATGGGCAAAGCTGAAATAAACCCCCCACCAGCCCGATCGCGGGCAGCAAGTGTCCCCAGAACATATCCCTGGTGGTCAGTGGACCGCTAAGCCCGATAGTGGGATGAATATGTTTAACCCACCAGAGCGTATCCCTGGTGGTCAGTGGACCACTAAGCCCGATCGCGGGCTGAATATATTTAACCCCAGAGCGTATCCTGGTGGTCCAGTGGACCCGCTAAACCCGATCATGGGCTGCATTATGTTTAAACCCCCAAGACCATATTCCTGGTGATCTAGTGTCCCCACCCCACCCGAAGCCCCCACCCTGACCCCGGCGGCGGCGGCGGCACCATCCCGCCTGCCACCCGCTGCCAGCCGACTGACTGCCAGGTAGGGCTGCATGCCCATTGGTGCAGAGCAGAGCCAATGGGCATGCAGCCCATACAGATAAGGCAGTCAGATATGAATGAATTCATTCAATTCAATTCATTCATTCACATATCTGGACGCAACACAACAGGCTGCATGCCGGTGGCTCTTGCTCTACGCCAACAGGGCATGCTGCTACCAAGGCAGTCAGTCGGCGGGTGGCAGGGGTGGCAGGTGGGATACTGCCGCCCGCCGCTGCCGGGGGAAGTGGGGCTTCATGGGTGGGTAGGGTGGGGGACACTAGATCACCAGGATATGGTCTTGGGGAGTTTAAACATAATGCAGCCCGTGATCGGGCTTAGCGGTCCACTGGACCACCAGGGATATGTTCTAGAGGGACACTTTGCTGCCGGGATCGGGCTGGTGGGGAGTTGTTTATGCGCTTGCCCATGATCAGGCCAGTCAGGGGGTGGGAGATTTTTACACTTTGCCTGCGATCGGGCTGCAGGGGCACAGGAGAAGGTTGAGGCCAGCCACAGATGGCAGCTGCTGTGTTGCACCTCGGCAGCTCACCTGTGGATGGCCCTTGACCTCCTTTTTTTTGGCTCAAAGTTGTGCAGGCGCAGGTTGGGGGTTGTGCCTGCACAACTCTGCACAGCCCGGCTGAATATCAGGCTGTGCAGTTTATGCATGGTTCCTCCCCCTCCAGTTCAGCATGCATTCATTAGCATTGCGCTGTTGCTCAGCATGTTTTCAGTGGTGCAACTGCCTCCTGCTGCATATTGCAGAATGGTGCAATTTCAGACTTGTGCAGGCGCAACCCTATTGCACATGGCGCAACCCTTTTGAATATCCCACCCTTTATGTACAGTATATGAAAGTATATGTCCAAAAAAATCAAATAAAAATAACTATACACTAACAGATACATAAAACTAAAGTAAATCCACAAGCTATATATATATATATATATATATATTTTAGAGGCAAAAAACTCCATTTAATGCATTAGTTAGGGTTGTTCCACGACAAAGTAGAGAATTCGCTGTTAGGGTTGAAAACCCTAACTCCGAATTCACCCACAGCACCACACACACACAGACACACACACACACATTCAAGTATGGGGGAGGACCAAGTCAACACAACCAATGACAGATATCCAGCAGCAGGTGACAGAAATAACAAACAATTGTCTAAATGTACTACGAGACATCCCCACCCACCTGACCAGGTACTGCATGCTCAGTGGAGATCAACAGCAAAACTGAGGCCATGTACACCAAACGTACACATCCCTGATTGCAGCTGCACACAACGCATCGCACCGCACTTAAGCTAGTTGCATGGTCTTACCTACCGATGTCCCCACACCACGCCACAACTGGTACTGTGCCGTTATTCAATATAAATGCTGAAGGTGCATGATGACAGTTGTAGAAAGGTTTTAACACTAGTGAGTATACATTAATTAAGAGAAGCACATAAATTAACTACAAGACACTAGCATGCTCAAGATAAAAGTAGTGATACATTTAGTAGGTGATTTACATAGTAGTACATTTTACTGCAATGGTTTACTCAACATAGAGAGGCTGATGTAAACGTATGGAAAAGCATTGCCTGTTCAACGCTGTGAAATTGGTACTGCCAGTATCACATGCATTCTTACTGATGAAGGTGTACTGCTGATGTACATACATTGACCTTCAGTGTGTTTCAATATTACAGATGCAGTAAGTATTCTTTGTAAGAAACATTGTAATTGCATGGATCAGGCCAAGCAACTTCTAAATATCATAGCACTACTGAGCCAACAATGATGTACCTGTATCGGAGATGTATATAGGATAGATTTTCCTGTAGGCACTTACTGAGTATGTTGTACCTGATAAAGACAATCTCATTGCATCTGTGATGACTAACTTATTCAAATAGTAATACATTTACTATTGTTGCAATGATGATCTATGCCACTTATGGACACAGTGTGATTTTTAACAGTTGTTTCATACTCAGGCTGTATGCCTACTGTTTGGGTTACCACACTTCTATCACTGATGCTATCAAAGTGATAACTATGTTAATTGTGCTACAACAGGAATCAAGTAGGTATGGTGTAGATATAAACAGAATGTCTTTTAGTATTGATTTAACTCATAATGGGGTAAGTGTACTAGGACAGCGGGGTTATCTCTATCACTGACTCTGTCAGTTATAATCACACTAGGGTTTCGATGACTGTAATGATCAAGTTACACTGTTCATCTTCATGAGTTCATATTCACAGCCATTCTCCAGTAACTAGACAGTGTATGGTGTAACTGGGTGGGACACTGTGTTGCAAAAGGAGAAAGTCCAGAGGGGGTATTGCTAAGCTTAATGGAGAAAAGGGAGCATGTGAGGATGAGGACCCTGTAAAGGAATCTATCCTAAATAGATACTTTTGCTCAGTATTTACTGAAGAGAAGGTAGGGCAGGGCCCAGACTCAGCATCATGGACACAAGGGGAGGAGGTAGCACTACTCCCTTCACAAAGAAAGGGTCCTACAAGAGCTTGCTAAGCTCAGGGTGGATAAGGCAATGGGACCTGATGGCATACATCCCAGAGCACTTAAGGAGTTAAAGGAGGAACTAGCAGAGCCATTAGCAGAATTGTTTAGTGAGTCTCTGAGCACAGGAGAGGTCCCAGAAGACTGGAGAAGGGGCTCATGTGATCCCGCTCACAAGAGTGGTAGCAGGGAGGAGGCGGGAACCTAAGACCCGGTCAGTCTTACCTCAGTAGTGGGCAAGATTATGGAGGCACTCCTTAAGGAAAGGATAGTGCAACACCTGGAATCCATAGGGCACAGGATCCAAGACAGCATGGGTTTACAAAGGAAGGTCCTGTCAAACTAATCTCATAGATTTCTTTGACTGGGTAACCAGAGTGGTGGACCAGGGGAGCAGTTGATGTCGCCTACCTTGACTTCAGCAAAGCTTTTGACACTGTTCCACATAGAAGATTGATAAATAAGCTGGGTAGGCTCAGGGTGGGTCAGAAGTTGGTCAACTGGGTGGCAAACTGGTTGTCGGGCAGAAACACAGAGTGGTGGTAAATGGTATACATTCAGAAGAGATGCAAGTCACAAGTGGGGTACCTCAGGGATCAGTCCTGGGCCAGTCCTCTTCAACATCTTCATTAGTGACCTTGCAGATGGACTAGAGGTAGGCTTGTCTGTTTGCAGATGACACCAAGATCTGCAACAGAGTAGATGATCCAGATGGGGTGGGCAGAATGAGAAGAGATCTGGATAAACTAGCAGAATGGTCAGAAGAGTGGAAACTGGGATTTAATGCAAAGAAGTGCAAAATCATGCACATAGGGAAGAGAAACCCTGAAGCCACCTATAGGCTGGGAGGAGTTGCTAGCATCACAAAGGAAGAAAGAGACTTGGGCATCATCATCACTGATGACCTAAAATCATCCAAGCAGACCTCCTAAAGCAGTAGGTAAGGCTAGGGGGTGTTAGGGTGTATTAGTAAGGGTATCACAAGTCGTATAAGGAGGTAATAATCCCTCTGTACAAGACACTGGTTAGGCCCCATCTGGAGTACTGCGTGCAGTATTGGAGGCCACACCTTCACAAGGACATTAACCAAATTGAGGCAGTCCAGAGAGGGCAACCAAAATGGTGCAGGAACTGCATCAGAAGACATATGAGGACAGATTAATGGAGCTCAATATGTATACCCTTGAGCAAAGGAGGAGAGAGGTGATATGATCGAGGCATTCAAACACCTTAAGGGCATAAACAAGGTGAAAGAGTCTAACATGTTTAAATATAAGAAAAATAGCAGGACAAGAGGACACAGCATGAGATTAGAGGGGGCCGATTAAGGGGAATGTGAAAATCTTTTTCACAGAAAGGGTGGTGGATGCATGGAATGGCTTACCACAAAGTGGTGGCTATGAATACAGTGCAGGGCTTCAAACAGGCATGGGATAGGCATAAGGGAGCAATACAAATGACTATGAATAGATAGGCCACTGACAGAGCAAAGGCCGATGGCACATTTATAAGGTAGAAAAAGAAATGGGCAGACTGGATGGGTCTTACGGTCCTTATCTGCCGTCAACTTCTATGTTTCTATGTAAAGCTGCTGCACTGCCTAGCAGAGGGAGAGTATCTACTCATAAAGACAATTAAGCAATAAGGCATGACCAACAGCTATGTTAAATGGTCTGTTAATCACCCTGTAGGGGTTTAATGTTGAATGAGGCATAGCCGAGAGCATGTCGCTAGACAGTGATAAACTGACCATTAACATAATACCAGTGGCTTATTGCTATCATAATAAAACTGTTTTTTAAACAACATTAAACTATGTTCATCATATGGTTAGGCTCTACATGTATGTTAATAAAAACTAAACATAAGGCTGTTACAATGTTTACAGTCAATTAGAAAGCTGCATTTCTCAAACCTTTTTATAATCAGAGATTTTATACCTGTACAACTCCTTGGTTTTGCTTAACTCTATTGCTCAGGTGGCCCACCACAAGTGGTGTGGTCTGGTGTGGGGCATCAGTAGGTAAGACCATGCAACTACTAAGTGTGAGTACGTTGTGTGCAGCTGCAATCAGGGATGTGTCGTTTGGTGTACATGGCCTCAGTTTTGCTGTTGATCTCCACTGAGCATGCAGTACCTGGTCAGGTGGGTGGGGATGTCTCGTAGTACATTTAGACAATTGTTTGTTATTTCTGTCACCTGCTGCTGGATGTCTGTCATTGGTTGTGTTGACTTGGTCCTCCCCATACTTGAATGTGTGTGTGTGTGGTGCTGGGGGGGTGAATTCGGAGTTAGGGTTTTCAACCCTAACAGCGAATTTCCTCACTTTTGTCGCTGTGGAACAACCCTAACTAATGCATTAAATGGATTTTTGCCTCTAATTTCCCTTCTTTTTGAGAATGATATTGAGAAATAGTGAATGTAATGCAGTGGCTGGGCGCGGGGCCTGCTCCCGCCACATGATGTCTTGTGGCATAATAACAGGAGCAACAAGCATGAAACAGAAATGTTAACAGTGGCACACATGGTAACTGTACGAATGAGAACAGAAGATTACTTGCACATGGTGGCGTGAAGCGAGAATGGTGTGCCCGTGATGTCTTGTCACATAGTAACATGGTGCCTGTAAATGGAAATGTCAATGGGCATGGTGACGCAAAGTGAAACAGAAAGAGAAACAGTACGGTACACACAAATGGCAAAAAAGTAACAGAAACGCAAGCGCAAATGAAAATGCAAAGGATGATGCACGTGGTGGCATTGGGGTGTGCATTGGGATCATCAGCCCTAACTCTCACCCCATGACATGTGTAAAGCAGCAGAAGTATAGGAGAATGGGGTGAGAGTTAGGACCCACGATCCCAATGCACACCCCAATGCCGGTTGTGGGGGTGGGTGGAGGGGTGTAAGGGGGGTTTTCAACCCTAACAGCGAATTTCCTCACTTTTGTCGCTGTGGAACAACCCTAACTAATGCATTAAACTGAGTTTTTTGCCTCTAATTTCCCTTCTTTTTGAGAATGATAACGAGAAATAGTGAATGTAATGCAGCGGGCCCGTGCTCCCACCACATGATGTCTTGTGGCATACTAACAGGGACAGCAATGAAAACATAAATGCTAACAGTGGCGCATATGGTAACACAAGCATGAATGAGAACAGAAATGGCAAAATAACAGAAGCACAAGCGCAAATAAAAGCATAAGAAGGATACACGCATGGTGGCGCAGGCGTCAGACGGTAAGTGAAACTGGTACGGAACCGCAAGTGGAAAGGGCAACAGTAACAGTAATGTAAGCGCACAGGCTGGTTTTCCCCAAAACCTGCATAGAGAAAGACAGTGAGTACAAATAATGTATGCCTAATAATGAGTATCGGCACAGAAAATGAGATCTTGGAATACTAAATACATTATATCTCAGGAACCGTACGACGTAGAAAAAAAATTTAAAAGTCATATTATTTACAACTGTCCTGGCTAATTTGAATCTTAGCCCCCATTAGGGGCCTAAGAAATTTTCTGATGAAAAGTCCATATCTCGCACCGTTTCCAAGATACAGGCCCTGAAAGGCGTGGCGAACGCCATATGTTATCCTATGAGAAAAACTGTCAACTTTGAGTGCAGTAACTTTGCCACCATGTGATATTTTTCTACCAAACTACCGAAAGGCATCTGTGGGCTGTTGGCTGTCTTCCTCCCAATTTCAGGAAAAAGACCAAACCGTTATTTTGCAGCAGGGTGTAAAAGTTTCTGTAATCGTCGGGCACCGTAATGTTATCCTATGGGAAAACTGTCAACTTTGGAGTGCCATAACTTTGCTGCTGTGTAATATTTTTTAATACAACACTGAAAGGCACATCTGTGAGATGTTGGCTCTGTTCCTTCAAATTTCAGCCCCAAACTCCCAATGGTTCTTTTGAGCGCAGTGCCAAAGAATCGCTGTCACTGTCCCACAGATGGGAAATTACTGTCTCAATTTAAGACTTTCACAAAAGTTCAACACTTTCGTGAGCAGTGAATAATTTGCGAAAGTACTTTTTCCAGAAATTTGAAAAACATATTTCTGGGGTGTTTTACCACAAAATAAAGACATGGCAAGCATCCTCAGGGCCCGACTAGGTGAATACAAAAAGAATTAGGTTGCTAGAGGGTCTCAAATTTAAATGCCAACCATTTTTCTGATCACCAAATGAAAACAAAATGGCCGATTAGCGAAAGTAACAGGCCCATTTGTGAAAGTAAAAATGCATTTGAGACACTGTCGAACTTTTTGTTAACTTTTCCCATTGACTTATAATGGGAAACTGTTTTTTGAATAACTTTTGAACCGTTTAATATTTGTTCACCAAATCTTCAAAAGGCACATCTGGGACCCCGGCTGCATGTTCCCTGAAGATTTTGGGCTATCTTGTCAAACCGTACGACCTGTAGGTGTGACCATAAAATTCCAGAAAAGCTGCAGCATGCACAGATCACACTTAATAACTCCGGCTGTATATCCAACAGGTACAAAACTTGGTAGATCCCAAGGCCTATTGTTCTTGATCATGTATTCCAAATTTTGGGCAAATCCATCAAACGGTTGCAAAGTTATTAAGGTGCAAAGTTTTGGGTTTAACATAGAAATGGCTCCTCAACCCTTAACTATGGTAGCACTACCCAAGTACTAATATATATTGTGTGTGTGTATATATATATATATATATATATATATATATATATGATGGGTAGGAGTGGAATATGGAAAATATTCTTACTCCTATAGAGTGAGCTCTGGATATTTCATGAGTGCCAAATATACAGTGCACATGACATGATGCAGGGATGGAATACTTTCCATATTCCATGATCTGCACATCATGTGCTATTTTTACCATGGGGTGAGACCAATTCCAGTGAGAGAGGTATGTTTGCTGTTGTGAGGTTCATGTCACTTTAAATGATGCTGGTGCTGTTGTGTGTGTGTGTGTGTGTGAGGTTTATAGAATGGATTGTTGAAGTGAGCTGGTACTGGGTGATGTGCGTGTGTGTGTGTATGTTGATTGGGCGTGCTGTGTTTTGGTGATTGGTTGGCTAAGGGGGGGTTCTTTTGTGTGGTGGTGAGAAACGTGGTGATTTCCTTTGGCAGGTCTGTGTCTTTCTTTTTGGATGTTAAACATTCATTTAAACATTTTAGGCTTCATGTGTTTGCATGCTTGATGCGCATTTTATATTTGTGCTGCTTGCTGTGTTGTTTTTTCACAGGAGTGTTTCAAATAATAGTTTTGGCTTTCTGTGACAGTTTAAGGTTTATTTTTTACTGCTGCAACAAGTGTGTGAAATTAAAGTGGCTGGTTATTACATAGTTAAGGCATTGTAAGGTAAAACTAATGCCAAATGTCATGTTGTAAATCTGGAGATGTAAGTTACATTACTGTTGGTGTTTACCGCTGTTGTGTGCCTCAGTCTGAGTCAGAATCTGATATTATTGTTTGGTGTGCTTTATGAAGCTCAGTTTCTTGATCCGTGGCATGATAATGGCAATGTTTTGAGAATTTGGAAGATTCATCTTTGGAATATGCTGCTTCTTTTTGTACGTTTCCATTGGGACGATAAGTGGAATGCAAGCTTCACTGATCCAGTGAACTTGTCTTTTCAAATGCAGCATGAGAGATCTGCAGATGGTATATTTAGAAGCACTACTGCAGGTGACTGTGAATATGTATGTTAATTCTGTTGGTCTGAGTGCATAGACTGTTTTCAGAGGTAGGAAAATTACAGGCCGAATCTTAGTGTTTCACATGCAGGTGGCTGATGTCAGTAGAGTAGGTATAAGCGGTATTTATTTTAACTCTGCTGATGTCAGGGCATTTATTCCACTGCAATGAAAATAACATGATTTATCTCACTGGAATTGGTCTCACCTCTATGGTGTGATATATATATATTTATATATATATATATATTTATATATTGTATATATATATATATATATATATATATATATATATATATGTATATATATATATATATATACACACACACACACACATACATATACATATACACACACACACACACACACACACACACATATATATATATATATATATATATATATATATATATATATATACCTGTAAGATAAAAAAGGCAAATCTTTTCAATATTCTCAAAGTGGTCAGACCAACAGTGAGAATATCACATTTATCCTCACTGTAGGTAAATTTATCCACACACTAGGTACAGATTGGCTAATTGGAACACATTTGCATATTTAGCCTCAGTAACAGTAGTAAGTGTATTTAAATGTGAATAACTTTAAAATGAAAAATGATAGCATGGTACTGTGAACAAAGTTGTTCAGCACAAAAATATCTACAAAATGAGTGGTGTTTCATTTAAGTCTAACTTTTAGTTTTTACATAATAAGCAGAAAACAGCAGAAAATGCAATTTTATTTTACTTTTCGACACACAAATGTGAATAACTTTAAAATGAAAATGATAACATGATTCTATGAGCATGAAAGTTATTCAGCACAAAATATCTACAAAATGAGTGGTGTTTCATTTATAGATACTTTTAGTTTTTATAATTAGCAAAACACTACAGAAAATTCAATTTTTCACTTTTTGCAACAAACAAATTAATATAACTTAAAATGAAAAATAATAGCATGGCACTTTGAGAAAAAAGTTGATCAGGATAAAGACACCTACAAAATGAGAGATGTTTCATGTATTGATTTCTTTTACATTTTTATAATCAGCAAAAATGTCAAGAATTCTTTTTTCACTTTTTGGAGATATGGCATAAATGGAATACACAACCCCGTACTGGAAATATTGTCACTATGTTTGTTCTTGTGCCAGTTGACCCAATAACATCACTTGTGGCTTCACCACTCATGATGATATTGGGTCGAATTAACACTCGACAAAAATAATGACAATATTTCCAGAGATAGCGGCTCACTATATATTGTGTGTGTGTGTGTATATATATATACACACACACACACACACACACACACACACATATATATATACATACTGTACCTATAGATATAGATGAAATTGGATGAAGTTGTAGACATAGACTCAGACCCAGATACAGGTACAGGTACAGACACATAGACACAGATACACACACACACACACACACACACACACACACACACACACCACACACTAACTACCAATACTGATACAGATGCAGATATAGATATATTTGGGAGAATTAAGCTGTGATCCATACAATATTTTAATCAAATTCTAAGCAGGTGGTAACAAATTCATAATCTCTTTTCAGAGCCACCCAAAACATTATTGCTCTCCTAAGCTTTGTGTCATAATGTCTCATATGACACAGTTCATTTAACCTTCTGCAAAAATTTGTGCAAATTAAAATCAGGAAGGTCATGTGTATTTTCAAACACACAGTAAACATTTTCCTGCTCTTTTCAAATCAGTACTCTTACAATTGTTACAGAGAAAATTATGAAATGTTAAAAGTATCTTATTACCCAGGAATTGCTTTATTTGGTGTGCTGTAATTTACCACCAGTTTTGAATACCACCATATACCCAGAGATTATGTTAGAGATCTCTAATCTCCCCCACATCCATGCCAACAACTTATGTTATATTGGATTTATTTTACTCAGAAATATGGGAGTTAGATCCCTATCAATATATCTTTTTTTTCCTGTATGGATTCATTTTTTTTGGCCTAGATGTACATCTTAATTGCTCTAGCAAGGAGTTTTCTTCACTTGTTATCTCAGTGAGTAATTAACATAGAAACATAGAATGTGTCAGCAGAAAAGGACCACAGGTTCACAAAGTCTGCCCAGTGTGCCTAGCTAAGTGCTAGATATTTTCTATTCCTACCATCTCTCCTCCCTAGATCAAAAACCTGTGTCTATCCTACACTCCCTTGTCCCCCACAGTTCTCGCCTCCACTGGGAGTTTATTCCAGTTATTTACTACCCTTTCCATGAAGTAGAATTGTCTAATGTTTCCTCTGAACCTCCCCCTACTTTCTGCATATCATGCCCCCTTGTTTTCAATTGCCTCTTTAGCTGGAAAATGTCCCCTACTGGCACCCTGTTTATACCCTTGATATATTTGAAGGTCTCAATCATATTCCGCCTTCCCCTTCTTTGCTCTAGGGAGTACATGTTTAGGTCCTTCAGCCATTCCTCATATGACAAATGACTGAGGCCCTTCACCATTTTTGATACCCTGAATTTAACCTGACTTGAAACATCCTTACATCATTTAGTTTTAATAAGGGTTATTGTGACCTCATGAAAGATCAGAATAAATCCATGCATTTTTTATAACACCTCATTAGTATTCTCACCACTAAACAAAGCATCATCCATAATTCTGGGACATAGCAAACATAATTACAATTGTCTGAAAAGTTTAAGATAGTATAAGAGAAAAAAGACAAGTGAAGCTTATTTGCAGGTAATCCACACAACATAAATGTATCTTCTCAAATTGGATCTTTTCATTTTACTATAGCAGCATGGTTTAAAACTACTGGTTTTATTTTGGGGGATTGGGATTCAGAATTCATTAGTAGTCTATCATAGCCTGTATGCAAGGTAATCTACCCTTTGTTATTGTCCTAAAGTCTCACGAATGGGTCAAATATGCTCTTAAAAAACAGGGAAGTGTGGCCGGCCTGGTGGTACTGAGGTTAGGGTACAGAATGCCATACCTCACTCCACGCTGGCGACCCAGGTTTGGTAACAAGCTTGGGCGCGAGGTCAGCGGGAGAGAGAGAGAGAGGATTGAGTGCCCATTGGTGGATCTCCCTCTGGGGAGGGTTATGTGCCTGTCCACTGCTCTACTGCCATCTCTCGGGTAACCTGGGGTTAGCAGTGCAGATCAGGTTACATAGGGGAAGGGCAGCATTAGCCGAGAGCCCTGGGAGGAGTTACATCATTACAGACACCTCCCAATTGGCTCTCCTAGAGTGCTAATGACTGCAGGGAACAGAACAAGTGAAAAAATGGCCCGTCACTCCTAGGTGATGACCACTCTAGCACTGAGCATGTTGGCAACCGTCAACAGAGCAGACTCCACTGTGTTACCCGTTTCACTGTTATTCGGGAAGAAGATAAGGGGGACCTCTCTTCACCCCACCCAGGAGGTTATTCAGGGGGTTTTAAGGCTACTAAGTGGGTGATCACTCTAGGGGTAGACTCCTGTGTCAGGAAAGGTGAGGTTGTGAGGCTTGTAGGGACTCTGAATGAGTGGGGTGATGAGGCCGGAGGTGGCATAAAGAATAACGTAAAAAAATAAAAACAGGGAAGTGGTGTTTTTTCCTGGTATTATAGTATATTGAACAAACCTTTTTGTTGTTGAAAATAATTTTCATAGTTAATAATATTCTGTTATGGAACATTATCCTCTGTTGCAAAAAAAGCCCAATCCCACATTAAAGCAAAACTTTAAGCCAAATTAAAAAAAAACATGAGTTTGTGCACCCATAACTATCACGATTATGAGTTTTGTTTTACAGTATAATTAACTTTTTGGGCATTTTGTTATTGAAATTGTTTTGAAAACAGTTACCCAAAGAGAGCCATGCTGAAACTTTTGATAATCTCAAATTTGCCCAGTTTGTTTGAGTTGATAGGTAAACTAAGATGTGTGTTATTGTATTAGAATGTCATTCCATTCAAGGATGGATACAGGGATCACAAACCTCAACAAGATGATGCTCCTTTGCAATAACAAAGAGACATATTAGTGCCCCTATGAACTTGTTAGCAATCATAATAAATATAAGTAAAAACAACATCTTTATACAAGGAAAATGAAAGACTGTATTTAAAAAGTAATCTCAAACATTTTAAATTCCACATTTCAGGGATGAAGGGTGTAATAGCCTTACAGTCTGCATCACAGCATAATTGCATACTGTACTAGAGACAGAAAGCATCTCTTAAGCACTGTGTTATGATGGGCTTGGGTATAATTTTGTTTTCATTAGAAATAAAATATTTTTCTGCTAGATCTGGCATGGGAAGTCAACATATTTGATGTTTATTCTGGAATTCTGTGTAACATGTTTAAGCATGCATTCTACAATTCTCCAGTAGAACTGACTTTTAGTAAATATACTTTAAATATCACACAACAAGCAAATTATTTTGCATAGTTTTATTTGGGACCAAAACTGTTATTTCTAACTCACTGTTAAGATCAAAGTATTGGGAAGTACATTCATTTAGATGAGTAGAATATTGACAAAAAAGTAGAGTGTATAGCATAATCCACATATTTAATGAGCAATTTAGTCATTATCTCAAGTACATGAATCAAAGATTAATAAACACAGCTGAAATCAAAGAACTTCTGAATTAAAGAGCTCCATGAGATTACTGGTTAAAATGCATTCCAGGAACATTAGGCCCAATTCTCAAAAGGGCTAGAGTGATGCAAAGGACTTCTGCCAAAGGAGTCTGATGCAAGTTATGACTTGCAACACAACTTGTAGCAAACACAATTCCAAAAGGCAATCTGCATCACATCCAATGTAGGTGCACCAAAGTGGGGGCCTGTGCCATGGCGGGGCTGCAACATACCCTTTTTTGGGATTCTAGAAGCCCTGCCATGGCTGCAGGATGTGGCACAACCTACACCAGCTAGGAGGAGGTCTAAGTTTCTGGCATCAGCTGGACAGGCTAAGCATTTGGGCTGCTAGAGGCACAGGGATGAGGAATGTCAGAAGCTGCTCAGGGAAGAAGCTGTTGCTGCTAATGTGTGATGTGGCACCTGGCTGGGTGTGATTACAGTGTGATACATATGTAAATGCCAGCATGTCCAGGGACTGTACTATCATGTACAGTGAGTAGTATCCATACAGTAGGAATAGTGCCAGCACTAATCAAACATAATAACAGAGGAGCCAGTGATACATCAGCAGAATGGGGCATCATATTGCACAGGAACACAGTAAGCTGCCCAACTGTATAGTGATACTGTACAGTCAGGCAGCTTGCTGTGATCCAGTGCAATATGATGCTCCATTCTGTTGCCGTATCATTGGTTCCTCCTTTATTATGTTTGATTATGGCTGGCGCTGTACCTACTGTATGAGTACTATGCACTGTATGTGATAGTACAGTCCCTGGACATGCTGGCATTTACATATGTATTACATTTTAATCTCGCCACAGGGTGCCACATCACACATTAGCAGCCACAGCCCTCCCCTGAAGCAGCCTCTGCCACCCACATCCCTTGTGCCCCTGGTCCCTCAGGTGAGCAGTTTAACCCCACCCCACCATTGTGGCCCTGCTACTGTTGTGCCGGCCACAGAGGCAGATCCCTGTGGCAAGTCCTGCAAGTGCACCACTTGTTTGGCATTAGCCTGCAGTTGTGACAAGTCTTAGGATTTGTGTGTAGGGACCCTTGATATTACAGAATTGGGTGAAAGGTACCTGATGCACCCAGAGTGTACCACAGTCCTAGATCACCACAAATTGTGGTGATCTAAGGATTCTTTCAGAATCAAGTCCATTGTGTCAACTTTTCTTGTCTATTAGTCCATGTGCACATGTGAGAATCTGTTCATATGTAGCCCTATATATTTAAAGCCCTGGGCAGTTGTACTTTGAATAATAGGCATATATCCTGTTTAGTTGTTCTCATCTGTACCCCATTATGACCTTTATATAGTATTGCTGCCTGAATTTACAGTATTATTCCTGATGTGGCTGCATCTTTGACTTGTACAGTGGCTTGATTTGTTTTAATGACTTACAAACAAATTCACCTTAATCCACCCCAGTATTTAATTACCTGTTTTCATGATATTTGTTTAGGGCACCCTGATATAAATAGTTTATAAAGAAAACCACAATATTACTTCCTGTTCTGTCTTTCTTAGATACCTCAAGGCTAGTATCATCCAGATATTTAATTATTCCCTCCCATCATCAGCAAGGTGGGGATGATGTCAAGGAGTATGACTACAATTATTGAGGGGGAACAGGGGAATACATACTAGCAAAGATTATAATGTCTCAATATGTACTCACTGGAGGTTATAAGGGAGAGGGGCGTATGGCTGAAATGTTTAGTACATGCAGTGTGTCAATAATGTGGATTTCAGAAGGTGTTCACAACCAGCAGCTGCAGAAGTAACATTAGGAACAACAGGAAAAGGGTGGTGGGGATGGTGAGAAGTGATGTTACAGTGAGATGTAAGAAAATACTATTTCATAGAGCAGCTGAAAGATGGTTTGAACAAGCCACCAGAAACACAGGTCATTGCAAAAGCAGTGGCAAGCAATAGTGGGGATGGGATAGACATAAAGGGCTGGTCAAAGGATTAGAGGATGCAGGGAAAGGGGTGATTGGCCATGAACCCTTTGGGGTATGCACTGTATAACTTCATGGGGAAGACTACATAGTCCACAAGGCCATCTTCTGCTTGCAGTTTTCACTATTTCATTCATTTTCCTACAATGGTACATTGCCATGCATGTATCAATATTAAACCTATTTTATCATCTGTCTGCCATCCTAACAATCTATCTTGAGCCCTCTGTGATTTTTCTACAAGTTTATTTATGTCTACTATCACTCATGATGGTGGCATCCATAACTTTGGATATGTGGTACTACATATCATCATCCATGCCATGAACATTTTTAACTGAGTTTGCCCAAATGCCTCCCTCGGCATCCTACTTGTCATGTTTCCCTAGTTTGAGCTGTACCCTTGCACTCTGACCATTTGTCACTTTCCAAATAACCAATATATTATCCGCTGAAGGAAGGGAAATGGTGTTGGGGGGTTCAAGAATGCATGGGATAGGCATAAAGGTACCCCAGAGGTGGGAAATAGAGGCTAAGCTGAGGACCAAGTAGGATCAGCGGCTGCTAATTCAGGTAGGGAAAAGGGCACACTCGATGGGACTAGCTGTCCTTACAGTCGACAAGTTCTATGTTTCTAAGGATGGTAATATTCATTCTTTTTTTTCAACATTTTATGTTGGGTCACTTTATTTGGCCATGCTGAATGGATTACTGATAACAAGGAATGTTGTTTCTAAAGGTTTGCTGTATTCAGATTAAGATGTAAAGGTTTAAAAAAGGTCAGCAGGAGAGTTAAGTATGATGAACCCTCAGTAAACCACACCAAGTCTCCACTGTAATGTTCTCTTTTGCTATATAACTGTCATTATCCTACCTTACAAGAGTGTCCATGATCTTCCTCTTTACATGCCATACTCTCGTGACTACAGGAAGGACTAACTAGGTGAACTGATGACTGGTTTACCGAAAGGTTTCTAAGGGTAGTCCTAAATTGAAAGTTCCCTGACTGATGTCAGGGCATCACTAGTGTAATGGGGTGCCACAGGGCTCTATCCTGTGACAGAGAGTGGTGGGTGAAGTTAGTGAAATTCACTTTGCAAAGTAATTTGTGAAGTTTTCAAAATACATGAAGTGCAAAATTGCGAGGTTCACACTCTGCAAAGTGAGGCTTATAGGCTCAGTGGCACACATTTGCTCAGAAAGCACCTGAAATCCACCCACAAAGTGGGCAACACACCCACTTTGTGGTGAAATATTACAAATTTCATCAAAGATGAAGTTGCTGAGGGCAACAGAAATTTCACAAAGCTTTGAAAAAATGAAGTTCAGTCATTTTGTGGCAACTTCACCAGTACTGTTTAATTTCACTGCATCTCTAGTCTATTCACAGATGAGACAAAACTCTATATGAAAGTGAGTAGTGAAGATGAAATAACCAGCACTAGAAAGAAGGTAGAGTGGCTGCAGCAGTGATCCAGAATTTGACAACTGATATATAGTGTCAAAAAAATTTAAAGTGGTGAACATCAGTACAATAAACTGCATATTGGATCAGTGGAGTCATGGTGGAGCTCTCACACTAATGGGAGAAAAGGGAACTGGGGTGATAATCAGCAATTGATTGAAAACATCTTCTCAGCGCAATAGAGCATTCAAGAAGGCAAACATTATGCATGATGCATTAGGTAGGGTTTCACTAGCTACTGGTTGGAGGGGATATTGCCACTGTGCAGGTCATTGGTTCAGCTACATCAACATTATGTGCAATTTTGGAACCCACCCCTACAGAAGAAAAGGGAGAGGATAGAGATAATTCAGTGTGAGACATTAAAAATTAATAGGGGCAGCAGAGTAAGTCCTTTAGCACCTTGCATGCCTTATGTGGTCAACAGTATGCCGGTCTCTGAAAATGGCATTCAGGAGCAAAGGTGATAACCTGTTTGGGACTCAGTATCTCCTTTGCTCCTGGTTGTCCATTCTCAGAAAGGGCTTTGGTAAATTGTGCATATGCACTTTGTGTGGTGCTACTGCAGCCCAATATGTATACAAGTAGTGTGTGCCAGACAGGATGTATTGCCTGTATGAACATGCCTCCTTGATGGCTGTGCATGACTTCACATATGGCACTATGATTTGCATGGAACAAATTGCCATGTTTGAATATGGGGACCTATTTGCTTTATTAACTGTTACAACTTAAAGATGACGTGCAGGTAACTGATGGAATCCCTGTTGAAGTATTTTACTTAAATTTTAACAATTGCACTCCATTATTTACAATTTTAAAATAGTTTTATACAAACTGGGAATATGGCAAATCTTGGTAGACAAATGTTGTTCTTACACAGTATAAATAATGATTGAACTCTGATTCCAGTAATTAACATCTGATAGGTTATATTAAAGCTGTAGCAGAAATCGTTCTGCAGATAACTTTTAGACATGGTTAATAACTGGATTCTGGCATGTAACATCCTTGAGAAAGAAAAGCTGGGTTGCAGGCTAATTATTTTACAGTTGAGTAACTACTGTGTCTTTTACATCCTTTAGATATATATTTATATTTATACAAATGGGGTGAGAGCTATTCCAGTGGAATAAATGAAGATATTCTCACTGCAATGAGATAAATGTTCACTGCAGTGAGATAAATGCTGATAACATCAGCGGAGTGAGATGCATTCTTTTTATCCCTACTCTGCTGATGTCACCACTCACTCACTCACTAAAGCTAGTATTCTAAATGAAAGTGCTTCAGAAATCAGTTTCTGTTTCTCACTGAAACCTGCAATTTACACAATTAGCATTGCAAAACACACTTACCTGTGTCCCATAGTTTGTAACACTCCTATCCCATTACTGTACTAATATTAGCTTCAAAACAACCTGAATTCTAAAGGAAGCTCCTTTACAAAGCAATTTCTCTTTCTCAGTGCAAGCAGCAACTAACTCAATTAGCTTTGCAAAACACACTTACCTGTGTCCCATAGTTTGTAACGCTCCTATCCCATTACTGTACTAATATTAGCTTCAAAACAACCTGAATTCTAAAGGAAGCTCCTTTACAAAGCAATTTCTCTTTCTCAGTGCAAGCAGCAACTAACTCAATTAGCATTGCAAAACACGATCACCTATTTCCCATAGTGTGTCTAACAATCCCAGCACATTCAGAAACACTCCCACACCCTCAGATCACATACAAACACTGTTGTCAGTATAGCCTAGAAGTTAGAGTGATGAGCTCTGAACAAGCTTGGTACATTCAGCAGACCAGACCTGGGTTTGATTCTCACAAGCACATAGAAACAGGAAAAAGATGCAACAAAACATAACAACACTTCTTAAGCTCCTACCCCATTGTATAAATAGCACACATAATGTGCAGATTGTGTGCTATTGGAAACTATTCCCAGTCCTGCAGAGTGCGCTGTGCATTCTCACTCTGCAGGAGTGAGAATATTTCCCATATCACACTCCTGCCCATCACGTATCCCATATATATATATATATATAAATATAGACACACACATATATTTGTGCTGGGAAAGTAAAATGTATGTTGCCTTCTAGAATTTTAAATCAGTCTCTGATGGCATGAATAGAAAACAATAGGTGGGAAAACTTTATCTGCTTGGTACAGATTCAGGCCTTTTGTATTTGATTACAATATACCACTTCATTATCATGCATTTTGTTATGCTGGCAAAGGTTTCTTGCCCTAAGGTACCAGCACAAATAATTCTATTGCTAATTTATAAACAACAACTCAGGAAAAAGTATGTTTTGCTCATTTATGCACAGTCTCACATTGCTTTCCTAAGCTCCAGCTGGTCTTCCATGAAGGATTAATAACTTGTTGAAATTGTTATCTAGCTGAAACCTTTAAATTAACAGTCAGAAATCCAAAATTGTCATGTGTGGAAGTATTCAGTTTAGTAATTGACTCATGAAATACAAGTTTAAGTGCTGATGTTATTTTGCAATGTTTGGCAGCTTACAAAATAGACATACTTTGTAAGCAAGGAATTAAAAGATTGACACACACAACCTAATTTTTAATATCTATGACCCTCATATATGCAGTGGTATTGTAGTCTTTTGTTTTAAAATTAGAGGGTATAATACATGTAGAGTTTAAGTACTTGTAAAATTAATTGAAAATTGCTGAACATTTGGCTTCTTATATCTTGGTCTTATTTAAAGCTAGAAATATGAAAAATAACACACATATCCATGTGGTTTAATAGCTTTAATGTTTCTCATTTGAAAACATTTGGATACATTAATTAAAATTGAAATTGAAATACAGTAAGTGAAAGTTTAATTTTGTTAAAATGTTTGGCTGCCCAAAGTGTACATAGCTCATTCCACTTTAAGATTTGAGATCCAAAACTCTGTAAACATACATATGGTTTATTGCTTATCCGATAATTCAAATATGGGGACGTTTGGAGAAGTAATTCTAAAGGTAGATGGAAATAATTGAAAATTACATTTTTCTGAGCTGTTTGGCAACCTGCAGAATTACTCAGCCCCCTTTAATGCAGCAAATATGTAACTTTTGTGCATCTACAGTATATATATGTGGTATGGTACATTAAACATTCCAAATTGGTAAGATTTAAATGTGTGGCTTTAAAATCAGCAATAAATAACTGAATTGTACATTTTAGTAAAATACTGCAGTTGTGTAGGAATTTCATTACATTTTATGGAATTAGAATTGTAATTCCACTTGGACATCACTGGCAGAATGTCACATTCCACATGGTTCCCATATGAAGGGGATGGATCATGTCATTTCATAAGCCAGTTTTAACCATTGTTCACAATGTTCAATTCCTGTCTCTATGGAGTAATATTACTCTTGCTCAGAAACAGAAAAGAAATTACATGGTAGCCCGGCTGTTCAAATGTCATGCCAGTGCCAGGTACTTTAACTCTATCCATACATTTTCATGCAAATCATCTGTTGCAGGTGACTGAAAACTCTTCTCCAAGGCATGTGCAAGTAAAGTCACTACATTTTCCATCATACCATGAATCTAAATTAAACAAGCAGAAAATTTGCCTGAGAATGGTTCATATTGTTAGATATTGAGCCCATGTCATTAAGTATTGAAAAATACAAAAGTTGATTCCATTACAAAAGCTGATGAGGTAAAAGTCCACATTGCACCCATTGTAGTCCCAAATATATAATCTCACACATGTTTCGACTGTAATAAAGTATATTACTTAAAATATTTAAATGGATGGTGATATTGGTACAACAGTACAGATGTCAACATTAATACAGTTTCAAACTCCTTGGGCTTGATTCACAAACTGGGCTTAGATTGGTGCAAGCTGCAGCAAACAGCAGCTTGTGCCAAAGCCCAGTATGCCAGGGGATCCTGCACCAGATTCAGGTACAGGTATGGTCCCAGCACCTAAACCCCACATTTGTGACATCTTCACCATGCCAGAAATGCCTGGCACATGGGAGGGGTTGCTGCAACCTCCTGAGGATACAGCAGGCATCCTTGCCCCATCTCAAGTGGTCTAGTGATCCCCCCACCCCAATTATGCCTGATATTATGTTTAATAACATATTTATCCCTGGTGGTCTAGTGATTCCACCCTGATTATGCTGTTATGTGTAATTATATATTTATCCCTGGTGGTCTAGAGGTCCCTCCATCTGCCCCGATAGGGCCGGTATTGTGTATTTAGAAATTAATTTACCCTGGAGGTCTAGTTGTCCCACTCCTCCACCCTTGCATGTGCCCCCACTTAACTCAACCCGTGCTTTGAGTCAGTAGTCAGCACACCCCTCCTTACACCACCTTGGCTGGTGCTGACTGAACTGTCACTGAGCGATGTACTACTACAGCACTATTATGTAGTATATCACCAGTGACAGTTCAGTCAGCACTGCTAAGGTGGTGTGAGGAAGGGTGTGCTGGAGCCAACCTCGAGGAATGGGTTGGGGTGGGGTGGGTACTTGACATGCCAGGGTAGGGGAGCAGGACCACTAGAACACCAGTGTAAATTAATTTCTAAATACACAATACCAGCCTATTGGGGTGGAGGAGGACCTGTAGACCACCAGACATAAATATATAATTACATAGCGTTATTAATTGGGCAGGGGGGTAGGACAGCGACCACCAAGAATAAATATATTGTTACACAATATAACAAGTATACCGGGTTGGGGGAACCACTATACCACCAGGGATAAATATATTATTAAACAAAATAAGGGGCATATCAGAGCTGTGTGTGTATGTCAGTGGAATGAGGCACATTGCCCCAACAGGCTTACCTCCTCCAGAAGATACTGTTCTAAGTACCCTTAGACCAGCTCTGGCTGGTATACGGGTACATAGAAATGCATCCCCTGGAGGTGTTCTGTAATTGCATTTATGGGGTTGTGGCAGCTTCGCCTGCCACATGCTGCCTAACACCAGATCACTGCCCATGTTCGAGGCGCAGGGATGGCACAAGCCCTGTTTGGGGCAGACAACCTAAGGTAGGCACAGACTGCCTTTGTG
This sequence comes from Neoceratodus forsteri, assembly GCA_016271365.2. Lineage (NCBI taxonomy): Eukaryota > Metazoa > Chordata > Ceratodontiformes > Ceratodontidae > Neoceratodus > Neoceratodus forsteri. The sequence continues at coordinate 19,568,432 of JADMNL010000035.1, forward strand.
AATAGCCTTAGGGGGCAATTTTGATGCACGGGGCCACTTCTGCTATTAATGTTGGGTGCAGGCTCCTTGTGTCACTGTCAGAGCTTTGTTAATCAGGCCCCTAATTTACACAGTGAGTTTGCAAAATGTGATTATATACTTTCCACATGGCTGTGGATACACAATAAAAATGTTTCTTGTTAATTGTTCAGCCTTGTCTGCCATGAAGCCTTACTTGATTAAATGCTCAATGATTTCCTTTTTGTTTTTGTAATAAAAATGCAAATGCATACTTCTTCCTCAAGGGTTGTATCAGGAGTACATATTCCCATTATAGAAGTTAAGAAATATGTTTTATTCATTTGCTTTTATGCTTGATAACAGATTACTCTGTGTCCTATTGCAGATATAGCTTTAGCTTTATTATGATGATTAACATAGCTAGCATAGATGTTTCTTCTGGAATTTAATAGCTTACAAACGAATGATAGTATAATATAATTGATTGTGTTATGTTGTTCTGTATTAAATAGTCCAAGTGTCATTTGCCCTTTGCTTGATCTTGTGCTGTTGGAAAATCATCTCATTTTAATTGTGTATCTGTACACCAAAATAAATATTTCATGAATTGAAATGTGTACCTTTTTTGAATCTTTAATCTTAACAATTAATGTTTTCTAGAATTTGTGGTATAAATACATGACAGATTATGAAAAAAAATCACCAGGTCTCAACTGACAAATGCTGAATATAGTACTATGTATAAAGACAGCAGAAATTTAGCTGATATGACAAGTTCTTATTTCAAGTCTTAACGTTTGATGCAGTGATGAATGATGCAGACCTTTCATGTAATCATCATGGAAACTCATGAAATTAAAAGGCGGATGCTCATAGTCAGAGAGAGATACCTAGGCTCCTTGCAGTGGATAAAGTACAAAACTAAAATTTCAGCTCTCATTACTTCAGCAGACAAAGCTTATTTGCAAATGTTGAAAAAGAAATCAAAGAACTATTACTGTGTAAATAACCTTTTTCCATTTCTTTTGGGTAAGCAGAACATTAAGGTTCTAGAACAGCTCCACCTACCTCACTCTTTCTTTTTTTTTTCTTTCTCCCCCTCTTTCTCTCTATCTCTCTTTCCATCACGTATTTATTCTGAGACTTCCTACAGCTTTTATACTCCTTAATAGAGGCTTACATCAGCATCCTAATTATGAAGCAGTTAGACAGAAACTGTCCTACAATTAGTTTCTTATACTATAGGGATTTGATTTGGACCTGAGCCACTTAATAACCAGCCTCATCTGAGGCTTCATTTTTTTCCAACCCCATCAAGACAATAGAAAAATATTTTTAACGCATGCTGATTCAAAGCAGTGTATATCTTAAGAGGTACATCTTCTACATGGGCAGTGGGTGGCATAGAAGATCCTGCAATGAGTAATTGGCCCCAACGGCTAACCTGTGTGTAGATGTAAAAGGGCCAGTACACTCTATTCACAACCATTGCAAACTGTGTGTGAGACCTTCTGGCATCATGAATTCCTGCTTAAAGCAGAACCAGCCTAAAGTTTTAAGCTTTGCAACTAAGACACTGCTTGTAAATGATCTATTGACCTCCCATGCAAGGGAAACAGAGAGCAGGGAACAATTTGTAAAATGGGTAGCATAGGAGGCAGCAGTGGAGGTGGGTGATTTGAACCTGCTAGACATCATTTGGGATATTCCAGTGGCCAAGAGCACTAGAGGTCAAGCCTTACTGGACACCATCCAGGACTGTCAGCTAGTACAGTATAGCTATTTAAGAAACCCACCAGGCAGACTGCAATTCTCAATGCGGTCCTGACTAACTCAAAGGTGATTGGAGCTGTAAGAACAGGGGAGCCACTGGGGAACAGTGACCATAGCTCCATTTGGTTTGGACTTGCCCTTGGATCCAGAAAACCCCAGTCAAGAGCCAAAGTCTGTATTTCAGAAGTGTGGACTTCAGAAGGCTGAGAGAACTAGTCATGAAAAATGTTAGTTGGGGTGGACAACATAGGGGTTGGATAAGAGATGTGAGGCAATTAAGGAGCCATTCTCAAGGCATTTAAGATATGCATGAGAACAGTAAATCAAAACAATCAGGTTCAAGGACCATTATGGTTTTCTGTAAGAGTCCAGAAAATGATGACCAAAAGAAAAATACCTTCTACAAGTGTAAAGAAAGCAGGGGAGGGAAATGCTGAAAATACATACTGAAAACTAGGAAGGCAAAGAACGATTATGGAGGCAAAAGCTGACACAGAGGTGTGTATTACAGAGAGGCTTAAAAGCAGTGGGAAACAGTTCTTCTGACACATTAAGGGCAAATGGAAGAAAGAAAGGGGAATCATAAGGTTAGCAGAGGAGGATTCAACAATACAGGAGGACAAAAAAAAGGTCACTATCCTTAATTATTACTTTAACTCTGTTTTTTCTAAGGAGAACGGTGAACCCTTGCCAGAGGGTGGCATAAAAGTGGCTACTAAAGGGGTCCTGGACATGAGGAGCCAATATATACAAGTGAAAGGATACAGAGAGGGCTATCATCACTAAAAAAGATTAGCCCCTGGGAGCAGATGGGTTGCATCTGAGGCTACTTTGAGAGCTGGCAGGAGAACTGGCTGAGTCCCAGGTAGGCCCATTCAACAGCTCCCAAAGGATCAGAGAATGACAGATGTATTTCTGTTCCATAAGGGAAGGGGGGGCAAGGAACATACAAGAACTACAGACCTATCAGTTTTACCTCTGTTGCAGGGAAGTTGATGGAGTCGCTGGTCAAAGAGGACCTCAAGGACTGTTTGGAGAGCAATGTGCTCAAGGATAGTAAACAGCATGGATTTATAACAGGGAGGTCTTGTCAGACTAACATGACAGTTTTCTTTGACTGGCTGACAAGGGAATTGGATAGAGGCCACCCTGGATTTGCTTTACTTTGACTTCACCAAGGCTTCTGACTTGATGCCTCACAGATGCTTGCTGAAGAAGATGAAGGATCATGGTGCAGCTAAAGACAGTAAACAATGTAGACAACTGGCTAAATGGGAGGCAGCAAAGGGTTGTAGTCAGTGGGGTCAAGTGAGCAGAGAGGAAAGTCATGAGTGGGGTACAATAGGGATCTGTTCTGGAATAGTTCCTCTTTAATAGGTTCATTGGCGACATTGGTGTGGGTATCTGGGGTAGACTGTGTCTCTACACAGATGATACTAATCTCTATGGGAGGGTGTATAATGATGAGCAATCAGGAAATGCAAAGAGATTTACAAAAGTTAGAGTGGTGGTCTAAAGTTTGGCAATTTACATTAAGTATCCAGAAGTGCAGGCAGTGTACCTAGGGGAACAAGAACACCAGGACCAAGTACTGGATGGGTGGCGTGAGACTTAACACTATGGCAGAGGAACAGAACCTTAGAGTTATCATCTGTGACTCCTCAAACAATTGAGTACATATGAGGCATATAGCAAAGCAAGTAGTATGCTTGGATGTATTGGAAAGGTATTGATAGCAGTAGGGAAGAGGTAATACCTCTCCTATATAGATAGTTCGTTAGGCCACACCTGGAAAACTGTGCCCAGTTCTGGAGTCCTCAAGTCAGGAAGGTTAGAGATAGGCTGGAGACAATGCAGTGCAAGGTACCAAAAATGATTCAGGACCATCAGCGCAGGTCTTATGAGGAGTGCTTGAAAGCACTGAACATGTTCTCACTGGAGACCAGAAAGTAGTGGAATGATATGATAGAGACCTTCAAGTTCCAAAAAGGAATTAATAAGGTGAACAGTGAGGAAATATTTAGCTTGAATACTAGATCACAGTCACATGAACATGAGTGAAAATTGAGAGAAGGAAGGCTCAGAAGGGACATGAGAAGCATAGAAACAGTAGCATAGATAAGATCTGCTGACCCCCACCTTGTCTGCCCATTTTTTTAACCTTCATTTTTTGCTGCAGATCTTACTTGATCTATAGTGCCATCTCTTCCTCTCCTTTCCTTACCCCTGCAATTCCCTTCTTCTTGTCTCAGGCATTTTTGAACCCCAGCACTGTTGTTGCCCCTACTGTCTCCACTAGAAGGATTTTCCTAGCATGCATCACCTTTTCTGTGAAGAAGTACTTGGTCACATCCCTCCTAAATGTAACCCCTCCAGATTCATAGCATGCCCTCCTGTTCTAAAGCACCTTTTTCTATGAAAAAATACCCTCCTCCTATACCTCATTAACCCCTAAGAGGTATTTAAAGGTCTCTATCATATCCCTTTCACTCTTCTCTTCTCCAGGGTGTACATATTTAGCTCCTTTAGCCTCCCCTAGTAGGGCTTTTGACTGCCTCCACTCTATCTATGTCCATCCTGAGATGTAGTCTCCAGAACTGGACACAATACTCAAGCTGAAGTCTTACCAGCCATCTGTATAGGGGCATCATCACCTTTCTCTCTCTTTGTGCTGGTAGTACTCCTTCTTATGAACCCCAACATCCCACTAGCCCTACCAGCTGCCTTGTCACACTGCCTGGCCACCTTTAGATCATCTGAAATAATTACTTCCAAGTCTCTTTCCTGCTTGGTTTTTGTCAGTATCACTCCACCCATTTTGTACTTCTCTCCTGGGTTTCTATGACACAAGTGCATTATTTTGCACTTTTTTGCATTAAAACCCAGCTGTCATACCCTGACCACTCCTCCAGTCTTTTCAGATCCCTATCCATCCTTTTCACACAGCCTGGAGTGTCCACTCTGTTGCAGAACATGGTGTCATCCACAAAAATGCAGACCTTTCTTTCCATTTCCTCTGCTATGTCACTTATAAAGACATTGAAGAGGACTGGTCCCAATAATGATCCCAGAGGTACCCTACTGGTCACCCTCACTTCCTCAGAGCAAACTCCATTTACTACTAGCCTCTGTGTCCTGTCCCTAACTAGTTTTTTTTACCCAGGTTACTACCTTAAGACCCACCCCAAGTTCCCCAACTTGTTTATCAGTTTCCTATGAGTAACAGTGTAGAAAGCCTTGCTGAAGTCCAGGTAGCCACATCCACCACCTCTCCCTGATCCAACTCAATAGACACCCAGTCAAAGAAATCTATCAGATTACTTTGGCATGACCTTCCCCCTGTGAAACCTTGCAGCACTGGATCTTGTAATCTGTTGGCTACCAAATGCTCCACAATCCATTCCTTTAACAGTGTTTCCATCAGCTTACTCACCACTGATATTAGGATGACAGGGCTGTAATTTCCTGTTTCCTTCCTGCTACCACTTTTGTGAAGTGTGACCACACTCTGCCCTTCTCCAGTCCCCCAAGACCACACTGTTCCACACCATGTGATCTGTTAAACAGATCTGTCATAAGTGCATGCCAGTACCTCCTTAAGCTCTCAGCACCCTTGGATGTACTTTGTCTGGCCCCAAAGCTTGTGCACCTTCAGGTTGGCTAGTGTTTTCAAGGCTTTCTCTTCAGAAAATGGAGTGGTGTCTACTTCCCTCTGATCAGTGCCTCTTGCACCTTCTTGAGGTCCCTTCCACTCCCCTTCCACTGTGAATAGTGAGCGGATGTACAGTATTTGTTCAGGATATTTTCCTTTTCTTGTTTCCCCGCCATACACTCACCCCTTCCCTCTTTGACTGTACAATCTCTCCCTTTGTCTTTCTTGTTTAACTAACATGCCTAAAAAATGACTTGTTCCCATTCGATACCCCCTGAGCTATTATTTCCTGAGTCTGTGCCTTTGCGCTCCTTACTGCCTTGCCTGCCTCTCTCTTTTCAGATACACTTCCCTATCCTCATCTTTCTGGGCCTCCTTGAACCTTCTGAATACTACCTTTTAGGCTTTACCTTTTCTGCTCCTCTTTTGAGAACTATAGTGGTCTCCTTTCTTTTAGTTTTGCTTACCTGCTTGACACAAAGGTTTGAGCCTTCACTATGCACCTTCTTTAGACCACTTTTTCCACCCTGTCCAGGTCTCTCCTCCTGCCAGGACATTCCTGAGGCATTCACCCATTTTAATAAAATTATCCCTTTTGATGTCCAGGGCCCTCACCATTGTTTGGTTGGATTCCTCATTTCTTCTTTTGTTGAACCACAGTGTAGGATGATTATTAGTCCTCAGATGGCTTACCACCATGATATCCGCAACACTGTCCCTGTTTGTGAGCACCAGATACAGTATTGTCACATCATAAGCATGTTCACTGACTAGTTGCCTGAGAAAAGTCTCCTGCAGGGAGTTCAGATTGTCCCTTCTTCTGGTTGAAGCTACGGCAGGGAGGCTCCAATCTATCAGCAGATTGAAGTCCCTCACCAACAACACCTGCCCCTTGAGCCATTTTGTCAATCGCTTCTAACATGTCCCTATCTAAGTCCTCCCCCTGTGCTAGAGGCCTGTAGATCACCCCTGTCTGAGCAGTGGCTCCGTTTCCCAACTGAGGGAAACCCACAGCACAGCTGCTCCTGAATATCCAGTATTTCTGTTGTTTTTTGCTTTCCTTCCCATAAACCACCACTCCCCCTTTCCTTCCTACCCAGTCCCTCCTGAACTTTGTGTAGCTTGGTATGACCATGTTCTAGTTATGGTTGTCCATGCACGATTACTTGTAATTGGCACAATATCCAGGTTGGCTTCTGCCATGAGGGCCTCTAGGTCTGGGATCTTATTTCCCACACTTCTAGCTCTAGTACACATGGCCTTCCAGATAATTGTTAGCTCTTTGCTTGTTGCTTCCTCCTTTTTTCATTTTGTGACCCCTTCCCTCTCTTCTTTTCTGTCACCCCCCTTTGATAATGCCCTACTTCCTTGATTTATTTACTCTGTGGTGGAACTCTCACCCCCTCAGGATTTCCCTATGTACTATCTCAGCCTGTGGTGGGGCACTTTCTATCAATCTACACGAAGATGGGGCTAAAACGACAGAGCTCCATGGAGCACAGGATGAAGCAGCTGCCCTGTGGATTACTATGGATCTGGTAGCAAGACTGTCATAAGCATGGGAGTGATCTATAGGCTGCCATCACAGGAGGAAGAGAGGAGAAAGATATCCTGGAAACCATCCTAAAGATGGCAGAAAAAGGGAGATCATGCTGATGGAAGACTTTAATCTACTGGATATAGACTGGTGCTCCTACACAGTGGCATCAAGAAGGAGCTGCAACTTCTTATTGGCAAAACATGAGGATGGCCTTAAGCAGTTAGTAAAGATGCCTACATGGGAGAGGGCAATCCTTGACCTAGTACTTACAAACAGCAACAAGGTCTCAGGCATAGAGGTGGGTAGCCACTTGGGCTCTAGTGACCATCACAAGGTATGGTACACAGTCAATAAAATTGAGGAGGCTAGTCATACAAAGCAGAAAGTCCTAGACTTCAGGAAGGCAGATTTTAATCTCATGAGAGCATATCTGAAGGACAGTCTGAAATACGGGACAGATGGGGATGGAAGAGTATTGGACCAGATTAAAACAGGCAGTAACTACTGCCACAGCACATTGTATCAGGCAGATCAGCAAGAAGAAGAAAAAAGATGTCTACTTTATTTCTCAAGAGAAGTAGCAGTCCGAGTTAAGGAAAAAAGGAAAGCCTTCAGAAGATACAAGAACTCAGGTAGTGACCTCGATAGAGAGGGACATACAGGGAGAAGCTGGGGAGGCAGAAAAGCTATAAGGGCTGAAAAGGCCCAAACAGAAGTAAGGATAGCACAGGTGGCAACCAAAGGGGACAAAAGCTTCTACAGATATATTGGGGAGAAGAAAAAGCAATAAGGGAACTGTAAGACTGAAGAAGGAGAATGGCACACAAGCAGAAGATGACAAGGAGAAATCAGAAATCCCTAAACAAGTACTTCTGCTCAGTCTTTTCAGGAGGAAGACCAGCACTAATCAGAAAGGAAGTCACCACTGAGTTAGTGGACACGAGTCCATTCACAGAACAAAGAGTCTTGGAAGAGCTCAACAAGCTGCAGTGGGCAAAGCAATGGGACCGCGGCATGCATCCAAGAATACTCAAGGAACTTGGAAAGGAATTAGCTGCTCTGTTAGCCGCACACTTCAACAAGTCTCTGGAAGCAGGGTTGTCCCAGAGGACTGGAAAAGTGCTACAGTGCTGCCACTGCACAAGAGCGGAGCAGGATGAGACTGAAACTACTGTCCAGTCAGCCTCACCGCAATGGTGGGTAAGATGATGGAATCCCTTCTAAAAGAGTGAATTCTGACTTTTCTAGAAGTGAGTGGGCAGGTGGACCCAAAGCAACATGACTTTACTGCAGGAAGGTCCTGCCAAACCAACCTTGTGGAATTCTTTGACTGAGTCACTAAAAAGGTGGACCAGGGGTGGCACAGTCGATGTGGTCTATCTTGACTTCAGCAAGGCCTTTGACTCTGTCCCCCACAGCAGCTTGATTAGCAAACTCAAGCACATGGGAGTGGGCCATGAAATAGTAGCCTGGGTGAGAAGTTGACTAAAAGGCAGGATGTTGAGAGTGCTGGTCAATGGAGCATTGTCAGGGGAGGGGATGGTGACAAGTGGGGCTCCACAGTGGTTGGTGCTGGAACTAATCTTGTTCAATGTGTATATCAGTGACATTGCTGATGGTCTGGAAAGAAAGGTGTGTCTGTTTGCAGATAACATGAAGCTTTGCAGTAGAGTGGATTCACCAGAAGGGTGGCAAACAATGAACAAGCATTTGTAAATGCCGAATGTTTGCTTGTTGATATTAACATTGGACGTGCAGGAGTTAGACAGATGCAGAATAGGAGTGGCAGTGAAGTATTGAACTCACACCAATCCCACCTCCACCCTGCAGAGATGGACAGGCATTGGGGTGTGCCTGTAGGTAGTTGCCCATAATGTTCATGGCATTTCAACTCACCCTACCCTGTAGACACCGGCAACTGTTGAGGTGTGCCTTGGGGTGTTCAGCTTCATAGTCACCCCATTTCATAAGGACATACACTGAAATGGGTGAAGTACAGGACAATGGGAGTTTGGGGCACTGGCTTCAGGGTGGGGGTGGGATGGCATGAGCATTAGAGCTGGTGATCCAAAGTCATACCTCTGATGCCTGTCAGTCTGTGCAGGGTGTGACTTTATGGTTAGAAACCCTAGTGCCCTGGGCATGTGTTGGTATTGCACTACAAATTTTCAACATGGTCTTTTGTGACCCCCAGCTCATGAAAGCATTTGGGACCTCTTCTCATGAACAGTGGCAGTGTGATTTTGTTAATGTGTCCCAAACTTCAGGTTCTCACAGCAACCATGTCATTCTGTGCCAAATGTGCGAAAACACAGATCAGGCAAGATGTGAAGAATAACAGCTGTACCATCAATAGAGAGGTGTGAAGAGATGGCAATGTTGAAAATCTGTAGCGAAAATATAAAAAATGCTTGAAGTTCCAAGCATACATGAAAACTGCTCAACACATGCTTGTACTGCAGTCATTTAGTGGAATTATTTCTCCCAATTTTCAACATAGGCATTTTGTGACCTCTGCTCATGAACACTGTAACTATGATTTTCTTAATCTGTCTGAAACATTAATTTCCACAGCAACCACGAATTGTGCGCCAGATATGCAAATGCATATTTTGGGCAGGATCTGAAAAATGACAGCTGTACTGTTCATGAGGAGGTGTAGCAAAATGCCAATGTTGAAAATCTGGAGTGAAAATATTACAAATTTGCACACTTCCAAGCATATGTGGAAACTGCACAACACACGCTTGTTATACAGTAATTTTATGGGCTTTTGTCACCAAATTTTCAACATAGGCATTTTAGATCTTCTGCTCATAAACAGTCTCACTATGATTTTCTTAATGTGTCCTGAACACTGATTTCCCACAGTGACCATGCTATTCTGCGCTGGAAGTGCAAAAACACATTTCAGTCAGGATGTGAAAAATGACAGCTGTACTGTTCATAAGGAGGTGTGGAAAATGCCAATGTTAAAAATCTGGAGTGAAAATATTACAGATTCATGAAGGTACGAGCATGCATGGAAACTGCGCAACGCACGCTCATAAAACAGTAATTTTTGGGATTTTCACACCAAATTTACAACATAGGCTTTTTGAGAGCCCACCTCAAGGACACTGACATTGTCATTCCATTACTCGGTCCCAAAAGGTGATTCTGCGCAGTGACCACAAAATCACCTTTCAGGACTGAGTAATGCCATGACAGTGGCTGAATTCATGAGGAAGCGTCCCAATAACCCCATGTTGAAAATTTGGTGCCAAAATTCCCCAAAATGTCTGAGATATGCACCAAAGTTGAAAAAAACCCTATTCATGCCATTATACAACTTACCAGCATTTCTTCAGTTTGAGGTCGGCTTTGAAGAGTGCAGACGTGTTCCCGCTCCACCGAAGATCATCACACTGGGCTCAGAGGTAAGTATGGTGTGGGGGACAAGGGAAGGCAGAGTGCGCAGTGGGTGGGCATGGGTTGGGGGAAAGAGATTCAATGAGGGACCGTTTTCTTTTTACAGGTTAAAAAAACACATTGCAGGGCGTTTATTTTCAACAGGGACATTTGGCAAGCAGGGGTTGACTCCCAGAGTGCCGTCTGAGTGATTTTTGTGGGGGCTGCAGCTGACAGGGGATTGGGCACCCCTGTTGGCACACAACAAATTGGGGGGCATTATGCAGACTGGAGTTGCGACCACATCGGCAAATTGAACTGGGAAAGGGGGACTGAAGCCAACGGGGATTGGGCCCCCCATCAGAAAAGAAAGACTGTTGGGGGTACATGATGCCGAGGGGAATTGGGCACCACCTCAGCATACAATAAATGGGGGAGGAGGTTACAGTATGCTGACGGGAAGTGAGCTTCCCCATCGGCAAATTAACTGGGTCGGGGACAGCAAGGTACTGCCCTCAATGACAGGTCACTCCCTCATTGCCACAGCAGATTCCTTTCAAGGTGGTGGCATGCTGGCTGAACTAGTGTCAGCAGCAGTGTTGCCACTGCATTGGGGAAAAGCAGGCTCAAGCTTCAAAAGGCACTGGGGCCATTGGACCCCTACAGTGCTGCATCTCCAAATTCTAGCTTCTCTCCTAATCTGTGATAAAATGTTTCTTGTTCATGCATGCAAGCAAACATAAAAATGACCTGTTAAGATTGGAAAGATGGTCAGCAGCTGAAGTTTAACATGAAAAAATGCAAGGTGATGCATATGGAAAAGAGGAACCCAGGGGTGGAGTGCTATCTGGGAGGGGAGAAGCTAACAGCTACAAAGCAGGATCGTGACCTGGGTGTCATCTCTGATGACTTAAAGATAGGGAAGCAATGCAAGAAGGCAGCACAGAAGGCGAATGGCCTCCTGGTTTGTATAGGGAGAGGCATCTCTAGCAGGAAGTGTGAGGTAATACTGCCACTGTATAGGTTCCTGGTGAAGCCCCACCTAGAGTATTGTGTCCAATTCTAGAGGCCCCACTTCAAAAAGGACATTGATAGGTTGGAGACAGTGCAGAGAAGGGCAACTAAGATGATTCATAGCCTACACCAAAAGATGTACAGTGAAAGACTAAGGGAACTAAACCTCTTCTCCTTGGAGCAAAGGAAGGAGGGAGGGACATGACTGTGACCTTCAAGTATTTAAATGGTATCACCAAGGTACAATCACAGGACCTCTTCCAGATTAGCAGCTGCAGTAAGACAAGAGTGCATGATATGCACCTAAGGGGGGTAGGTTTTGGAGTAATAGTAGAAAGTTCTTTTTTACTGAAAGAGTGGTGGACCCATGGAACAGACTGCATCAGGGTGGTGGAGGCAAAGATGGCCAAGCAGTTTAAATCAGCATGCGACAGACATGTCAGTAAGTTAACAAGCGATTCCAAGTAGGGGGGTAGGAAAAAAAAAACATGATCAGACTAGATGGACCTTGTGGTCCCCATCTGCCGGCACATTCAATGTTTGTATCTAAGTATCCTTCGTCTTCCACCAACCTCCCTCGGCTAGTTCAGACACTCTTCGAAGTAACATTTAAACTGTTCTCTGAAAACTGTTGTTCCCTTCCCAGATTGGCATAGGCCATCACCCCTATATAGGTGCTTACCCTCCAAGGTGGGCCCCCAGTCCCCAACATAGCCATACCTCTCTACTCTACACCATTCCTTCAACCATGCATTGAAGTCATTGGTCCAGGCTCCCTCACCTTTCCCTGTCATAGAAAGGCAGTACCTCTGCAAAACTGCAGAGTGTGCACCTGTCAAAGACCTCTTCCCAGTTCTCTAAACTCCCTTGCACTGTAACTACTCATCCATAGCCAGGTAATTTGACCCCAGGTGGACAATGACATCTAGCTCCCCCTCCCTTCCTCCTGCACTAGAGATCTGTAAGATATGCTTCCCATCACTTCTTGCCATGGGTAAGCATGTGACATCCCTCTCCACCCCCTTTCCTAATCCCAACTCTATCCCCTTGACTATTGAGTCCCCCACCAGAAGTTGATTTCTCCTTCTTCGGGGTCCTCTTCCACCTGCCTTGCAGCCTTTGCCTGGAAGAGCTCCCATTACCTCTTCAGTCACCTCCACAGGTGCCTCTTGGTATTGCTGCTCCACCAAACTGACATTGAAAGTATGCAGTGGACCCAGTTATGGTTGAGGAATATGCCTGTGAAACCCCTAACCTTTCAGATACCACCACCCTCTCCTTCCTGGAAGCCTACAGTAGTCTAGCTGCTCCTCCTTCTTCGCAACCTTTGAGTCACGATGTTAGACTTAGTGGTTTCTGCATAGGGAGAAGGGTCACCTGACCCTAGTCAATGCAGCCCTGAGTATAGTGACAACATTCTGACTCATAATCAATACAGTCTCAAGTCCAGAGTCCTTCTCTACCAACCCAGAGAGACATACACAGATTTGGCAGCTCTGCAGTCTCCAGAAAGTCTCCCTGAAGACTGCTGCCCAAAACTACTGCACTGCACCTCTCACCACATTCTCTATCTCTGCTCTCCTTGTGCTCCCCCTCCTCTTGTACCAGATTACAGTAAGGCTAAACTGTACCCAATACCAGTTACCACACAAGCAGTTTCTTTTTGTGTGTTTTTTGTTTTTGTTTTTAGTACCCCCACCTAGCTATCAGTGTAGCCACAAGCCTCTAAACCCACAATCACAATACCACCTTGAGAAAGCTTAGTGGCAAGACTAGCAACACAATCCTACCCAATAAAAGTTAACATCAAGCCCCCACACCAACCACACAATTCTACCCAGGACCAGTTGGTAGTAAGCCCCCACACCAACAAAGCAATCCTACCTAGAACCAGTTAGCAGCAAGCCCCCATACCACAACACACTCCTACCCAGAACCAGTTATGAGCATATGAACATATGAAATGTGCCAGCAGATAAAGGCCTAGAGGTCTATCAAGTCTGCTCGAATGTGCAGCTAGCACGCCTTATTCTGCAGCTGCTCCTCCCTTCCACCCTTTCCCTCCATTGATCCTCCCCCTTGTCCCATCCCATCCCCTTTTGAAGCAGTCCACTGTTCTACTGGATACCACTTCTGCAGGAAACGCATTCCACCCAGCTACCACCCTCTCTGTAAAAAAGTGCCTCCTCATCTCCCTCCTGAACCTTCCTCCCTCCAGTCTCATATCATGGACCCTGGTGTCCCTCCCTTCCCTTACTTTGAACAGCTCCTCTGTATCTGTCTTGTTTATTTCTTTCATGTACTTAAAGGTTTCAATCTTGTCCCCCGTCCCTCCTCTCCTCCAGCAAGTACATGTTCAACTCCCTCAGCCTCCTGTCATATGATAAGTCCCCCAGCACCTTGCTCATCTTTGTCACCCTGCAGTGTTCCCCTTCCAGTAACTTAATGTCCCTCTTCAGATACAGACGCCAGTACTACATGCAGTACTGCAGGTGTGGTCTAACTAATGGCCTATGCAGTGGCAGAATCACCTCCTCCCTCCTCGAGGATATACCCCTTGCAATGCACCCCAGCATATTGTTGGCCTTTGTAGGCGCCTTTTTGCGTTGTGCCAAGTTGTTCATTGACCCTTTAATGAGAACCCCCAGATCCTTCTCCTCCTCTGTCTGGGCTAGCTGCACTCCCCCCAGCAGGTAACTCCTCCTTGGGTTCTTCACCCCAAAATGCAGCACCTTGCACTTTTTGGCATTCTACCCCAGTTGCCAGGTGTCTGACCAGCTTTCAAGCTTTGCCAGATCATCCTGCAACTCCTGCCATCCTCCAGGTCATCCACCACCGTTCCCATCTTGATATCATCAGCAAACAGACTGATCTTACTCTTAATCTCCAATGATATGTCTGCAATGAATATCCCAAACAACACTGGCCCCAACACTGAGCCCTGTGGAACACTGTTCGTCATGACCCTTGGGTGTGATCACTCCCCCCACCCTCTGTTGCCTTTCCTTATGCCAGTTCCCTACCCATCTCACTGGCTTTGCACCCACTCTGTGCCTTCTAACTTACTTCCCAGCCTCCCATGCGGCACCTAGGCTAATGCCTTACTGAAGTCTAGATACAGGACATCAACTGCATGGCCCCTGTCCAGCTGCCTAGTAACCCAGTCATAGAACTCCACCAGGTTGATTTGGCAGGATCTGCCATGTATGAGGCCATGCTGTCTGCTGTCCTGTAGTCATCTGGCCTCTAGGAGGGCCACCAGCATCTCCTTCAGGATAGTCTCCATCAGCTTACCCATGATGGATGTGAGGCTCACCAGTCTGTAGTTCCCCGGTTCATCCTTGGTGCCATTCTTGTGGAGGAGTACCACATGATCCATCCTCCAGTCCTGAGGTACACACCCTGAGTGTAGTGAGACATTAAATACATCTGCCAAAGATCTCACAAGGACCTCTGCCAGCTACTTTAGTACTCTGGGGTGGATACCATCTGGGCCTGGCGCCTTGTCCACCCTCAGTGCCGTCAAACCCTTCTGAACTCTGCCCTCCATGATTTCCCAACCCATCACCCCTTCCACCCTGTTTCTGCCATTCCTCCCCTTTGGGTATCACCTCCCTCTTCTCCTTAGTAAATACCGAGCAGAAGTAATGATTTAGCACTTCTGCCTTATTGCACCCTGGTTCCACCTAAACCCCTTCCTTCCTAATCCTTACTATATGGTCCTTACAGCTCCTTTTCTCCCTGATGTACCTAAATAAGTCCTTCTCCCCTTCTTAATGCCTTGTGCCAGCCTGAGCTCCATAGATGCCTTGGCTCCCCTTACTGCCCATGTCACCCACTTCGATTCCGACAGGTACTCTTCTCTGTCCTCCCCCTCCCTGTTTTCTTGTACCACCTGAAGGCAGCTCTTTTCCTCCTTATCTTTTCCTTGACCTCCTTGCCCAAACAGCTCGGTTTCTCAGCCCTAGCCTTCTTGCTCTGCGCCTTGCAGCAGGTTTTGGTTGCCTCCACTATCCCCAGCTTTATGAGCTCCCACCTCCAGTTAGTGCCCATACTAGGTTGAATTCTAGCCAGGTACCCTTTTACCACTTCTCCCATCCTCCCAAAGTCACTCCTCCTGACATCCAGCACTCTTGTGCTGGATTTAACTCCTTCCTTGCCCATATCCAATGTGAGCCATACTGAATGGTGGTCACTCCCTGACAGCAGTTCTTCCACCGTAAGTTCTCTCACAAAGTCCCTGCTTGCCAGCACAAGGTCAAGGGTATTCCCTAACCTGGTTGGTTTTCTGACCATATGCAGCTGGAAGCTGTCCTGGAAGGCATCCAGCAGTACCTGCTCCCTTCTATTCCCGGTTGTTGGGGTACTCCAGTCCAGTCCTGGCATGTTGATGTCCCCACAGTCACCACACTATCCTTTTTGCAGGTCCTCCTGATCTGTCCCACTAGTTCCCTGTCTAACTCCTCCATCTAAAAGGGCGGCCTGTACACCACTCCCATTCTGAGAATCCTATTCTTGGAATCCTGGATTTGCACCCAAAGTTACTCACCCCACCTCACACCCACAATGCAATCCTACTCAGAACCAGTTAGCAGCAAGTCACCACAACCACAAGACAAAGCTGCCCAGAACGCATTAGCAACAAGCCCCAAACCCAAAATGCAGTCATACCAAGAACCAGTTAGTGGCAAATCACCACCCAAAAATATTATACTACCCAGAACCAGTTAGCAGCAAGACCCTCCACCTATAAGACAATCCTACCCAGAACTGGTCAACAGCAAGCCCTCATACCCACAACACAATCCTGTCCAGAACCAGTTAGCATGTCCCCACCCCCAAAACACACTCCTACCCAGAACCAGTGGCAACAGGCTGCCAATCCCCCATCACAGTACTGTATATCTCAGACACAGTACAGTTCTACCTGTGAGCCAATGTTCAGGGTTCCTGGCTGTCAGTTGTCTCCTGGGGTGCCTCTGGGCAGACATCTGTCATTGCTGTCCTTAGCATTAGGGCCATGAGAGGAGGGCCACGTGGAAGAAGGACTTTTGTATAGCAAGGGGCTCACTCATCTCTGCCCCTCCCAATTGGTGCTTCCACTATTTGTTTCCCTAGCAATGGCCAACGGCTTGTTGGCAAGATGATCCTCTGGTCAGAAGAGAGAGAAAGAGGTAGGTACTGCTACATGGCAGCCTCCTCTCCCTTTTCTTCTTTGGTGCCCCCGATCAGCTGTATTATTTTACGGAAAGGGTGGTGTAGGTGTGACACAGTTTGCCTGCTGAAGTGGTGTGCTCTAAAGCTGTTGGTGGGTTCAAGCATGGTTGGGATAGAATGAAGGGTGTAATGATTGCTTGTGGCAGCAGAAGCTAGGAGTGGATTGGGGGAAGGATGTGTAGGGGTAAGACCCTAGTAGGATAGTAGGTTCCAGGGATAAATAGGGAACTCAGACAGACTGGTGGACTGTTGGTCTTCTTCTGCCTTCATTGTCTATGTTTCTGTGTACTGTATGTGTGATTTTGTATTTCTTTGAAACCTGGCTTTGTTGCCAGTGCTCTTTAGTGTAACCTTTGCTTGAGAGCTTTGTTGCTGAGGTTCTTTGTCTTTCTAGCTTATTTTCTTATTTTGAGTCCACCACGACCCAAACCCCTAAGACCACAAGAGGGCTTGGTCATTGTTTCTCATGTGCCGAGATACAGATGAAGCACACTGATGAGTCCTGAGTAGGATGAAATGCATGTTGGAGTCTTTTGTTCTCAGCCTTTGCAGATTGTGTGAGAGGCCCTTTGGCACCACACATTCCTGCTTAATGCAAAACTAACCTACATTTTCATGGTGATTTGCATATGCATCCCATGATGCTTGGCATTATGGGATATGTGTGATTTTGTATTACTTTTCAACCTGGCTTTCTTAACAGTACCTCTTTTGGGTAACTCTATCCTTGTTATTTTTGTGCTGATGTTCTTTGCCTCTTTTACTATTGTTAAATTTATGTTCAGGAAGCCCCATTTATAGTTGCTATGATGTAAACCCTTGCTGGCAAAGATTCAAAATATGGAAAACACCTTACTTTAGAATGGTTTGGTAAAGCACTGAAAACTGGTCAATTTGCCAAGATTCACCACAGCATTTGTGATGGAGGTTACTTCTTAAATTCATCTGCAACACTTATCACCAATCATAGTGGAACATGTAGGTAATTCATGTTTTAGAAAAGATTTAAAAAAGCATAAAACATCCCCCACCTTCATAGCACTCAATTTTCCCCTTCTCTTCCAACAGCCCCCCATAATAAAACATTTCCCAATTTCCTTCCAACCCACTTTCCACCCTAGCTCCCAACCTTATCCCACTAATGGTCACAGCAATATAGAATAACACAGCAACCCAACTCCCTCAGGGGTTTCTGACATATAACCCCCAAAAATTAACCATCAAGAGGGAGACCTGTGCAGTTGTCCTTACACCCCCTCAGACAGCTACCTTCACAATGAGCAAGAGTGGCAACATTTCTTTATTTTATAAATTTGTTTTATTTGTTAACTGAGTGCACTAGTTCCAGTGATAGTTTCCAAGCATGACCCCAGCCATCAAGATGGTACATAGTGGGTAACAGTAAACAACATATAAAGGTCAAAAGGCCATTAGAATGATACAGTGCAACTGACTGACCCAGGCAACAAATGCAAAAGTTACAGGACAAAAATACAAAAGCTACAGTACAAGATGCAATTGATCTACCAGTGCTGTAAAACTGCAGTCCAAGCAATACATAATGACAGTTTTCACAACTTACAGAATTTACAAAAGCATCACAATGCCACAGAAATGAAAAACAAGAAAAAAACAGCATGCCTGATTAACACCAAACAGATACCTGAACTTCAGATTGGCATTTGCAGGCAGAGACAGCTATGAGAGTAGTCCTATAGTGTGATCTAAATAGGGAGTTTGTGTCTAGACAGTGGAGGAATTGTCAGGCTCTTTCAGTGTCTGGAAGTGGCAATCAAGAGGGTTTTCTGCCCTATGTTGGGGGGAACATGGGAATACTCCAGAAGAAGTCATGAAGAAAACCTAAGGCTAGAAGAACATGGTTTTAGCTTGAGAAGGAATGACAGTGGAAAAGACTCTTTATTCCAAAAGGATTTGTCAATAAAGCAGCCTGTTAGTTAGTCATGGCATGCTTGTGTAGAGAATCAGTCAAGGGCCTGCTACAGGGGACAGTGATGTGGAGAATATGGGGCAATCAAAGCAAATTCTGTAGATGTTGTTGTAAGTAGTTTGTGTCTGGACAGGTTGGAGGATGAGGTTTGCATATAAATAGGGGACCACTAGTCCAGAATGGGAGGTATCATACCTATGCAATGGCCACCCTCACTTATGGGCCATAGGGTCCTTTTGCCTGAAGCTGACACCAGGTTTCTGATTCACACATCTAACCATGAGCTCAGTGTGGTCCCTAAAGGTCAGAAATGGGTCAATGGGACCCCCAGTTATTTGAAGGCAGTTACTTGTTCAAGGAGGGTCATATCTATGGACAGGATGTTGAGGAGATGAGTGCATATCAGATATTTAAGGAGACTGGGTTTGGTCCCAAACACCATAGCCTTAGTCTTTGTGGCTTTGATTAGGAGTCTGTTCACTAGGAACCACTTTTGAGTGATGCTGAGGCCCTCTGTGAGGGCCGAAGATATTTGAGCTGGTTCCTTGGCACTGTGAAAAGGAATCAGACCATTGTCATATAAAAGCATATGGCATCCCTTACAGTTCCTTGGGAGGGAGTTTATAAATAAGGAGAACAGAACTGGCCAAAAGATGGATCCTTGAGGGACCCAATCCATGACACCCAGTGCATTAGAGGTAGCCCCTCCTGTTTAGACTACCTGGGTTTTCTCTGAGAAGTAATTTCAAAACCAAACAGTTTGTCACACACCAGGTGCACCTCCATAAACATTAAAGAACATTTAAGATGCATTATAAATGTGATAACAAATCTTTATGTATTGGCCAGGCTTGAACTTGCTAAACTTTTAATAATAAGTAATTGCAAAACCAAGATATGGTCATGGCGGAGAATCCAGTGAGATTCAATTTGGCTAGTAGGCTTTTGCGGTTCACTAAATCAAAGGCCTTAAGTCAAATATACACATATAGCATTGGTTAGTTTACATTCATCCATGTGCCTCATAACTTGGTGAATAAATCATGCTAAGGCAGTAGTGGTGATGTGACCCTTTCTGAAACCATGCTGGTGGGGAGAGACAATGTTATACTTCAACACTTTTTTTTGCAATTAGTGTTCTCTTTATTTTGCCCCAGACTGGCCCATCATCAGGGACCAACCCCATCCAGCCCCTTATAGACTTACCATCCAACTCCTATTTTCTCCATGGCCTACCCTCCCCCTGTGGTGGGGGTGGCCTTCTTCTTGGTCACCAAAAGGATGCTCAGATGAGAGGCAAGCCATAGAGCAAGGTGCAGAGCCTGTGAGGCGTTTGCCCTGTCATGCTGGCCAGCCATGTTTTTCCTCCTCCTATTATGTAACCAGGAAGGCAGATGTGCAATGCCACCCAGATGTGCCCACGTGCTGACCCATATGCAGGACATCAGCAGCCACTGCTTCTCCCACCTAGGTTGTTGTCCTTCAGTGCTCAACCAACAGCCTCTATTAGGTAGGTACTACACTGGGGCAGCAGCCCTCCCTCCCCCTCCCAGAGAAGGAGGAAAGTGTTATAGATGCTCAATCATCCTCCTCCTGGTCGACCCTCAAACAATTTGAGTTCACTCCCAAATGCAGGTTGTTTGCTTCACAAGCAGTAGCTCAACTACTGCAGTGCTGGGTCGGCTATATTCTTAGATACATGTTCTGAGATTTGCTGGAAGACAATTAGTTCTAGGATCTTGCTCATATGAGAGAGAATGATTATGGGTCAATAGTTGTCAAGACGGTTAGGGTTACCAGATTAAAATGTTGGGACCACTCTGGCCTGTTTCCAGGTTGTTGTAATAAATGAGGATACTAGGAGCATACTGTCGTGTAAGGATGAGAGAAGTGGGCTAAAGCCAACTACAGTTTGGTTCAGAATTGGGGCCTGAAAATTTGTTTTGTCTTTGCCATTTTGGCTGTACCACTTTAGCTCCAAATGTAGCAGTTGGCATAGAGTAAAGCAGACTACAAATGTTGGGAAGGGGGGTAGCCTTGAGCTCAGCATTAATGTGAATTGCTGTAACTTAATTATGGTAGGTGCTGTTGGCATGTATCTTCTGTGGATTACTGTTTGTGGTGTTGTGGCTATGTGCAAAACAGAGATGTGCAAAATCAGAAAATTTTGTTCTGTGAAATATTTCATGAAATTTGGGCATTTCACTAAATATTTTGCATGTGTGAAATGTGAAATTCCTCAGGCGAAATGCAAAGTTTTGCACATGAAATGGTGAAATTCAGGGGAAATTTGGCAAAATTTCTCATTTTGCAGAGAAATTTCACATTTCGCAGGTAAAATTTTGTAACTTTACACCCGGCTAAGAATTTTGCTCAATGGAAGAATTTTGCAAAATGTTTTGCGCTGCGAAATTGCTGGTTTTGTGGCAATTTCACCAGCAAAATTTAATTTCACAACATCTCTAGTGCAAAACCATCTTAAACTGTCATGGGTTAATGTGAACTTTAGTAATACTCACTATTAACTGCTGATCTCATGTTATATACCTCCTTGCGGTCTCTGCTTTACCTCAATTCCAATTATGATATTTCACCTGGCTCAATTGATTTTCGAATGATATATTAACACCCCACTGCCCCCCCACAGAAAAAAAAATTATGGATCAAAAAACAAAACAAATAAATCAAAAGTACTGAAATAACATTAAATGGAGGGCATAACAGAACCCTTCACAATATGAGTCATTCAGGGGTTTATTTATTTTATTCTTTTTTATTTTATTTTGTATCTGCTGTGATGACACAGATGAAGTAGTGGTGATGTCTCCACCTGATCTTTCACCACCATCATTATTGTAATTCTTGCCCAGCAGCAGTGCCACCACAACTTTCAACACTAATAGCCTTGCACTGTTAGGTTGCTGTAGAAGTTTATAAATACTGCTATGTGTGTTGTTCAAGTAGACTCACCATGGAAAGGGTCATGCAAGGGTTACTCATTCAGCAATGAAATCAGCACCACCCACGTCTTCTTCAGAAGTGATAGTATCTGCATGCATGTTGCCTCATACATGGCAGGCAGAACATGCTGAGTAAACACAATTCGAGTACACATGGTTCAAGAAAATGTGACTGGCTTTGACTTTGCATTTCTCACCACATTTTAAACAGAGTGACTATATAAGAGTTAAGTAAACATGATAAGAGAAAATGAGATTTGAATAAAGGGGATTTGAGAACCCATAACTGGTCTTGAGTTTGCCTTTTTCATCTCATTTTATATGAAGTGTCTATATTAGATTTAAGAAAATGAGGTTCAGAAAATTGTGATTCCAGAAACTGTGACTGGTCATGACTTTGATTTCTCTCCTCATTTTACATAACATCAAAATATTGGTCAGTGAGGAAAGGAGATGGCTCTCAAAATGGAGCACTTTAGGGAGGAAGAGGGTGGAACTGCTGTGCTTCTGCATTGGTCCAGATAGTTTCATCACCAGATGCACAAGATGTACAAGACATTTCACTGGAACAGAGACTTATAGTGGAAATGACACAGTGAATTTCTTGGGACTATTGGACCAAGGTTTAATTTACCATACTATCATGCACCAGCCATAATGCTTCTCTCAGTCATAACCCTGCCCTAGCACTACAACCACCACCACCAGCACTTGTACAATTGATACTGAGTGGAACTGGCATGGCAGAACTTGTTCCTATAATTTTCCTTCCCATGCATCCTTTTGTCCTCCAGTCTGTCTCCACATCATAACTACACAGTGTAGCAGCAGATGTCTCTTATACATAAGCATGCCATGTCACTCATATACTAACATCCTACTTCTCACCCTCACTGAGAGACATTGTGTCTCACTGCAGCAGCCTGCTTCACTTAGTTTTCACTCACAGGAAAGTAGACAGTGAAATTGGTCAAATATCCACTTACATGATTCCTAGTCTGGTAAATTTACATCATCTTGCTCCTGATACAGGAGGCTAACATTCTAAAATAAGAACAGATATGTATTACGTGCCTTTATACCACAAGCACTCAGTAACAAAAGCATTCATCAAAAGTATTTCAAAAATCCTCCTGTGCTTTTCCAAGTCTGCCAGATCCACTCTGCCCATTGCAGGGCTTGCAGCTGCTTGGACAGTCTCTTACTGTCTCATTATTTCCTCTCCTCTCTTCTGTAGCATGAGTTCAGTAGACTGCCTGATACTGAAGTTAGAAGTAGTAATTGGAGAACAGGAATGATAATAGATGACTGTGATGGTTTTAAAAAATTTTCTGAGCAAAGTTTTTTTTTTCAACCTAAAAGGTACAGCTTCTGTAGGCAGGTCCTTTTCCTGCGAGAGAGCTGGACATGGCACAGTGATATGTACAGTATGAGGAGGTCTTTATCTTCAGCATCACTTAGTGGTTGCTTTAGGTCATGTTGCTTGAGAGTAATGTAGACATGCTTATCATGTGCTAACTGTAAAAAGTGCTTAATCACAATGTCCAGAGTGCCTAAATGCTGGAGAGAAAGTGAATTCCTTTGAACCTGCTTTACTGGTACCCAAAATACCACATTTTGGCATGTTCACCAAATGCAAATTAAAAATCAGCTCATCCTTACTCTCACTCTTATCCATTCAGATAGTGATCAACTAAAGAAGTAAAATAGGTTATGGTGATCACCATCTCAAACACGAGGAGTAAATTCCATTTTATTTGTCAAAATCTGACACAGTGAATTAGCTTTCAGCCTGACCTTTCGTCTTTTAAGGATAATTTAAAAAAATAGAAAATTCAACACCATTTGTGTTTTTATGTTGGCTCACGCATGCGCATGAGTCAACATCTTGCGATAGTAGCAGATTTGGAGGTGCAGTAACTGTGGGCAAATGCAGGGCACGCATCAGTAGGTACGTCCCTCATTCCCCAATAAGCCAGCAGCAGGTGCTGACATCATGCATCCCTAATGTGGCCACCAGATCTAAGAAAAGGTCCACTGCAATGAAAGCGAAGCTCTCATGCAGCGGGACCACAACACGTCTCCCGATATGCACACAACATGGCGGTAGTAACAGCTGCCACTGCCCCCTGTCACAATGCCGATGGGGGAGCCCACTCCCATTGCCATAATGACCCCCATCCCATTTAAAATGTATGCCGAGGAGGTGCCCAATCCCCCTCGGCATCATGCACCCCCCCAACAGTCTTTCTTTGCCAATGGGGGGGCCCAATCCCTGTTGGCTTTAATCCCCCTTCCCCATTTATTTTGCTGATGGGGGAGCCCACTCCCCATTAGCATAATGTCACCCCTTCACTCCTGTTGTTTGCACCTCCTTATGAAGAAGTACAGCTGTAATTTTTCACATCCTGCCCTAAATGTGTTTTCACACCTGTGGCACATAATGGCATGGTCACTGTGTGAAATCAATGTTTCGGACAAATTAACAAAATTACAGTGCCACTGTACATGAGGGGAGGTTCCAAAATGCCTATGTGAAAAATGTGGATAAAAAAATCCCCAAAATAATTGGCTTACGGATGTGTGTTGCACAGTTTTTATGCATGCTCATGACTTCATCAATTTTTTTATATTTTAACTCCAGATTTTCAACGTTGCCATTTTTTTACATCACCTCATGAACAATACAGTTGTCATTTTCCACATACTGCTCAGAATGTGTTTTCATCCCTGTGTCGCCAAATGGCATAGCCGCTGTGCAAAACCACCTTTCAGCTAACAAACTGATAGTGATGCTTTTCATGAGGTGGGCTCACAAAAAGCCCATGTTGAAAATTTGGAGTGAAAAAACCAACACATGCCCACTGTGTTAGGGTTTCCAACCGTAGCACCTAACCCTGTAGAGACTGACAGGCATCAGGGCTGTGACTTGGGATCATCGGCTGTAATGCTCATGCCATTCCACCCTCACCCCCACCCTGCAGCCAGTGACAGGCATCATGATGTGCCTTGCAGTGTTCGGCCCCAAAGTTCATGGCATTCTACTATACTGCACCCACCTCAGCATATTTCCTTATGGAATGGGGTAAGTATAATGCCCAGAGACCACAAAGCACACCACGACACTTGTCAGTGTCTTTAGGGCAGGATGAGGTAAAATGGCATGAGCGTTATAGCCAATGACCCAAAGGCACACCCAAATGCCTGTCAGTCTCTACAGGGTGGGGGTGGGTTGGCATCAATTTAATATTTCACTGGCATTCCTATTATGCGTCCCTAACTCTGGCACTACCAATGTCAATGCCAGCGAGACAACATTTGGCATTGACAAATGCTTGTTTACTTTAATCTTTGACTGAAATTTGTAAATTGTTTTGGTGCTCTCAGTTGGTTCTGGATTGTAATTCTGTGTGTTCAAATTTGTTATTTGTGTGTCTGCGGTGTATGATTGTTGTTGTTAGTTTCTGACTTCAATGTCTGGTTTGATGATGAATCCTTGCCTTTGGTCAGCAGCTCCTCCAGTTGACGGCTTCCCTGGGGCTAACACAGGCAGCTGCCTCTGATACACATCAGTGTGGTCACACTTTGAACCTGACCTTTTCACTGGGACTTGACATTTGTGTGGCAGGGTTGATCTGGTCTTTTGGTTGAATCATCATGCAGTGTGTTTCCTTTAACCCCCCTCCCTCCAACACACACACACACAATGGAAATGATTCAGTAGCATTCAAAACATAATTTGAAGCCTAGCAAATTTCTGGAGGCTCTTAACATCTTGGGTATGATGCATGCTTGCGCTCAGGGAGCTGAAAATGCAATGGAGCACTATAACATGGTATTCATGGCTGCATTAGACTCACTAACACCCTACTGTGTTCATCCCTTGACATCCCAGTGCAGCTCACCATGGCATTGTGATGAACTGCATCAGCTCAAGACTGAGGAAAGGTTGTTGGAGCGTTCATAGAGAAGGTCTCAGTTTGTGGAGGACAGGCTGTCATTGAAGACTCACTATGGTGAGTATCAACAGGCAAGCACCCTGAAAAATACAGAATCCCTGTCAAAGGCAAATTCTGTAGGGAAAGATCGGTCAGCTCAGCTCTTTTACACTGTAGACAGGTTAACTAATCCCTCCTGTCTGCGATATGTGCAAGCTTTTTCTGCAGAAAAGTGTGAGGAGTTTGGCAAATTCTTCTCTGACAAGGTGTCTTCCATTTGATCAGGTGTTTTTTCAAGTGATCTGCTGTGAGCCAGAGGTGGTCAGCCTAGAAGTGATGTAGATCTGCCTACCTGAGATGAGTTTGGGCTGGTTGTTGAGGAGGAAGTGCTCTGGGTGATTTTGAGTTTGCTCCCTACCTGATCTATGCTAGACCTTGGTCCTACCTGGGTGGTTTTGGACTGCCGAGAATTCCTGTATTTATTTATCATTGAGATTGCCAGGTGTTCCTGGAGGGAGGGTATTTTCCATCTGCCCTGAAAAAGGTGGTGGTTAGACCGCTTCTGAAAAAAATCATCCTTGGACCCTGACACTCTAGTGAATTACAGGCCTGTCTTGAGTCTTCCCTTTTTAGGGAAGGTTGAGAAGGTGGTGAAGCAGCTCAATGATCATCTGGAAAAATTTAACATCTATGAGACTCTCAAGTTGGGTTTTCAGCCTCATCATAGCATGGAGACCGTGCTCATCAGGGTGACTAATGATCTCCTCATGTCAAAGGGTCAAGGACTATGTTCTGTCTTGGTCCTCTTGGCTTTGTCATCAGTGTTTCACACAGTTGATCATGGGGTGTTATTGTAACTCCTTAGGAGTCATGTGGGTCTATCCAGCACAGTTGTGAGCTGGTTTGAGTCCTACATACCATGGAAAATGTGGCAGGTGGCCCTAGGTAAATACATCTTTGGGGCTTCTGCACTCTTCTGTGGTGTTTCTCAAGGTGCTGTCCTTGCCCTGTGTTGTTTTCTTCATACATGCTGCCATTGGGTGAGATCTTCAGATGGTATGTTGAGTTTCATGACTATGCAGATGATACCCAGCTATACCTCTCTTGCACTTCTGGTGGCATTCAAGCTGCATCGTTGCTGGAGCAATGTCTTGCCGATATCACTGACTGGATGGCCTCCAATTGGTTATGTCTTAACCCAGGGAAGATGGAAGTCATAATAATCGAGCCAGGTTGATGGGGTTCAGTGATGACGGGAGGTCTGCCAACACTTCCTTTGTTGGGTGGCCAATTGCTCAGAGCTGTGGATGCTGTAAAGAACCTTTGGGTCATTTTGGACAGATAGCTGACACTAGAACAGCAGGTGTCAGCAGTGCTCCATTCTGGCTTTTACCGTCTCTGTAACATTGTCAGAATTAAAGCACATCTGGTGTCAGCTGATCTGATGGCTTTTGTTCATGCTATCATCACCTCTAGGCTTGACTACAGCAATTCTCTATACTTAGGGTAATCTGGAGGCTTGATGTGACACCTGCAACTGGTCCAGAATGCTGCAGCCTGGATGGTAAAGGGAACTCCTCCGTGGGACTACATCAAGTTGGTTCTGTGTGCACTGTATTTGCTGCCTATGTGGTGGCTCATCACCTTCAAGATATGCTTGATGAATTTCAAGGCCCTACATGGTTTGGGACCTGTCTGTGTAAAATATCTCCTGGTTCCTTAATGCCTAACCCTCCCTCACCAATGAAGGTCTTTCTTGTCCCCGCTTCCTGTTTAAAACAATCTGGGGTCAGAGCCTTTGGTGTAGCGGCCCCCATGCTCTGAAATACATTACCTGTGATTGTCTGATCTGCCCGCATAGCGGAGGCCTTCAAAGCCTCTTTGAAAATGTATTTCTTCACTCAAGCAATCCCAGATAACTTTTTCTTAATTGCACAATGTTTAAATGCCTGGAGGGGTCTCCACCTGCGGGATCAGGCTACCTGTAAGTACTCAAAGATGGTCTTTGTAAATGGTAAAACCAATATGAACTTTTATTACAACAAAAAAAGTGAAAGTAAGTTACGTTTGAAGCATTATCATTTTATTTATGACATTTCTTACTGATGTGTACTTTATTATTTTTTTATTTTATTGTTACTGATTGTACAGCACCCTGAACCTATGGTTAATGGCACTCTATAAATAAAATGTGCCTTGCCTTGCTTAACCTTCCATGCCAACATAACTGCTCAGCATGGTCCACGCTGCCATCCTGCAATGGATAATGGTGTATTGCTGCACCTGTAGAGCAACCTTACCAGCCAAAATATATCACTGTTCTTATTTCGTTCTCAAACCTGTCTTCAGGACCACATGCTGAGCCAAGCCTAGAAGCTGTGAACAATGGACACTGAGGACAATGGTCACTGACACTGATAGACCCAATATCTCCCCATGTCGATATGTAGCACATTTGCGGGCTAAGGCATGGAAAATGCTCCTATCACCTCTGTCAGGTCTCTACACTATGGAGAGCTATTCTTACGATCCAAAATATCAACACACATACACACACAACTCTCTCAATCAGATAATAGCTGGGGAGACAGTCTAGGGCATCAGTACTTAATGCACTTGAAAGTTGCTAGGTGACACAAGCAATGCCTATGCCACTCCAGAAAATCAGATTCTTTCCAGCAATGCTACTGCCACAAACTCATGGCTCTTAGATGTCCTGGGGGCTCTTCTGGTCTGTGGAAACATATGTTGCACATATTTACCATTCCTTTTAGACTCTGTCCCACAGCCTGTCACAGAGTCTGGGGGGATATCACAGATTATAAGGACCAATCCCAAAACACCATGCAGATTCTTCCTTTCTTCCTCCCTCCCTCCAGATACTCATGTTCTCTCTCTCTCTCTCTCTCTTTCTCTTTTTCTCTCTTTTGGAGAGTTCAGAAAGTTAACATTTCTTATGACTATCAATTGTAAAAACTTAGCTATTGAAGGGTGACCCCTAAACTTGCCAGAGCTCCAATCCCACCATTCCAGCATTGTTTATCATTATAGCTCACCACCAGGTACATTGCCTAAGTTTGCCAATGAGAAAGTACAGGATTATAGGAAGGGATATAAAATAAGTGATGTACCAAAAACTATAAGTCGGTCAGTCTTTCCTTCACTGTAAGTAAGCTAATGAAGACCATGGTTAAGGAAAGTCTGATGGCCTACTTGGATGACAGTGGCCTGCAGGATGGCAACCAGTATGGGTTGGTGTCACAGAGGTCATGCCTGAATAACTTGATACTGTTTTTCGTATGGGTCACCAGGGGATAAAGAGAGAGCAGGTGGTAAGTTAGCTGTACTTTGACTTTAGCAAATAATTCTGGAGGTCTTAACAGTAGAGAAGCATTTAGTAAGGT
The DNA here is from genome assembly GCA_016271365.2 of Neoceratodus forsteri. NCBI lineage: Eukaryota > Metazoa > Chordata > Ceratodontiformes > Ceratodontidae > Neoceratodus > Neoceratodus forsteri. The sequence goes on from JADMNL010000035.1 coordinate 19,597,268, forward strand.
GAGTGTGAATCTGATTGGGTGGAAGACAACAGAGAATAGGATTAAATGGGTCTAAATCAGGGAACAAAGGGGTCATGAGTGAGATGCTGCAACAATCAGCCATGGGACCTGTCCTATTCAATATGTTCTTTGGTGACTTCGGAGAGGGTATCCAGGGCAAGATGTGTCTCTTTGCTGATGACAAAAGGCTATGTGGCAAGGTAAATAGCAAGCAAGGGGTGAGAAAACATTATAAAGACATAGAGAAGCTGAAAAGGTGGTTAAAGATCTGGCAGTTGAGATTCAATGCCAAGAAGTGATGGGTGATGCATTTAGTGAAAAGGAACCCACGCATGGAATATTGAATGGTACGGGTAAAGGCTGGCCACTACAACAGAGGAGAGGGATCTGGAGTCATTATCAGAGACTCTGTCAAGCAAACCAGCCAGTGCATAAGGCATACAGTAAGACATCAATGATGTTGGGGTGTATCAGGAGTGGTTTTGGCAGTAGGAGAAGCAAACTGATGCTGCACCTATACAGATCTCTGGTGAGGCTGTAGCTGGAATGCTGTGCCCAGTTCTGAAGCTGTCACCTCAGAAATGACATACAGGCAGAAGTTAGTACAGAGAAGGGTCTCTAAAATAACACAGGGTCAGCAAGGTAGGTCCAAGGAGGTATGGCTGCTGGTCTCAAACATGGACTTGCTGGAGGCCAGACTTGAGAGGGGGGACACATGATAGAGATATATAAGTTTCTGAGTGGTTTAAATGGGGTGAACAGTGAAGACCTGTTTTTTTAGAAATAGGGATGCAGTCACAAAAGGGCATGACTGGCAGGGGGGAAGGGGAGATTGTTTAAAGGAAAACTACACCTTCATATCTTCTAAATGTTATTTGTTTCCATGTCAACAGACAACTCTCCATGTAGCTATTAAAGATGTATGCAAATGCTTTAGTCTGTTTTCACAGTTCATACTAGGCCCTGTTACTGTCCTGGGAGGCTCCATTTTGTGGTTATTGAAATCTCATTGTCACTGAGAGCTACATTAGCATATGAGAACATGATGCGTAATCAACCTTAAAACTCCCCAGTATGCCTGTCTGCTTAGTCTTCAAAGAAACAAGCTTCAAGAAGATGCGAAATACCACATTTACCTTCAGTGAGCTTTGCAGACTATCTGAGTTATAATGCAGGGTTTTTTCCCCCTTAAACTCCTTTCAATTTATGAGTTTTCAGAGAGTTTTGCAGGGTATTTGTTCTTTCAGCATAGAGATACATGGTATAAATGGTTGATCTGACATTATGTTCTCATATGCTAATGCAGTTCTCATGGACAATGAGATTTTAACAACCATGAAATGGAGACCCCCAGGACAGTCACAGAGGTTACCATGGGCAGTGAAAAAAAACTAAAGTTAATACATATAGCCCTAACAGCTACAGGAAAGGAGTTCTCTGTTGTCAACACAGAAACAAATACAATTTAAATGATATGGGGGTGCAGTTTCCCTTTAACCAGGAAAGGCACGCTGAGCTAGAGCTTGTTTCTGTGTGTGAGCTAGGAGCACTAATAAATGATGTGACTTGCTCAGGGTCACACAGTATGCAAGCGGGGGCTGATGGAATTCAGACTCAGGTCTTCAGGTTTGCAGCTCAGTGCCCCTAACCACTATGCTATACTGCCTCACCCCTGAAAGTTAGTGGGTGGGGGAGGTAAATTCAGGAGGGATGTAAGGAAGTTCTAGTTCACTGAGAGGGTGATGGAGCCATGGAGCAGACTGCCAGCAGAAGTGGTGGGAGCAAGTACTGTACCATTAATGGGTTCAAGTACAGCTAAGGCAGAAAAAAAAGACTCATAGTCCCACTGAGGGAAGCTAGGGGGAGGTTTGTTGGTGAAGGGGGCATATGGGGACAACCCCTCCAGGACACTAGGTCTGGGAGTGAGGCAGTTTTTTGGCAGACTCAACTCATCTGTCTTTTTATGCAGACAGATTCTATGTTTCCATGTCAGTTAAAGAAAGGGAGTAAACTGGGGAGGATGAGTAAAGGCATTCAAGGGCCTTGTTAACAAACATAGAAACACAGAAGTTGTTGGCAGATATGGATCCCTTGGCCCACCTTGTCAGGCCTAAATTTCCCACTAATAGTGCCTACTTGGACTCTGGCTTGTTAATTGAGTGGTGACTTTGATTAATGTCAAAATATCCATTAACATATATAAAAAAGTAATCAGAAATCACCTCATTCACGTCAATAGAGCGCACTCCACAATCTCCCTTGTTATATGTCATAAAATGTCTGAGCATGGGGGGGTCAGTACATCAGAAACAGAAAGGTATCAACTGACCACCTTCTTGGGGACAAAATATGATCTCTTCCCTTCCAAAGGGGGCTTATCAATTTTTATTTTGGCTCGCGTTTGCGCACCAGCCAATATCTTTCGGTAGTAGCAGATTTGGAGGCTCGGGCACTGTTGGGTGAATGCAGGACACGCATCAGTAGGTGCATCCCTCATTCCCCAATAAGTCAGTATGCAGGCACTACACCAGGAATATATAATGTGGTGAGCACATCTAAAGAATGGTCCACTGCAATGAGAGCAAAGCTCGTCATACTCAGCGGCACCTCCCAACATGCTTTCCCTAACCTAAACATGGTGGCACTGACTGCCGCAGCCACTTTATTTGCCGACGGGAGAGCCCACTCCCCATCAGTATGATGCCCCCCTCCCATTCTATGTATGTGCTGAGGGCATGCCCAATCCCCCTCAGCATCATGCGCCCCCTCAACAGTCTTTCCTTGCCAATGGGGGAACCCACTTCCCATCGGCATAATGTCCCCTGCCCCTGATGTGTGCTGTGTGTCGAGGGTGCTCAATCCACCTCGGCATCATGCACACCCCCCACCCATTTCTGTGCTGACGGGGGGCCCAATCCCCGTCGGCTGCGGTCCCTCCCATTATGGTGGTACACTGGGAGCCCACCCTGTGTACCAAACAAACACCTGCAAAAAGAAAAACTGACCTCATTGTCTTTTTTTTATATGGAAAAGAATATGGTCCCTTGCGGTCTCTCCTTTCCCCACCCCTAACCTGCACCCACCCTCTGTGCATCTGCCTCCCACACACCCCCCTCACCCCATACTTACCTCCGGAGTCCGGCGCAATGATCTTCAGTGGACCGGGAACTTGTCTGCAGTCTTTAAAGCTGACCACGAACTGAAGAAATGCCGGTAAGCTGTATAATGGAATAAATAGGTTTTTTCAACTTTGATGCATATCTCGGGCATTTTGGGAAATTTTTGCAACAAATTTTTAACATGGGGTTATTGGGACCCCCTCCTCATGAATTCAGTCACTGTCATGACGTTATTCCGTCCTGAAAGGTGATTTCGTGGTCACTGCGTGGACTCACCTTTCAGGACCGATTAATGAAACGACAGTGCCACTGTTCATGAGGGGGGCTCTCAAAAAGCTTATGTTGCTAATTTGTTAAAAAAATGACTGTTTTACAAGCGTGCATTGCGCAGTTTCCACACACGCTCGTAACTTCATGAGTTTGTAATATTTTCACTCCAGATTTTCAAAATTGGCATTTTTCTACACCTCCTTATGAAAAGTGCAGCTGTCATTTTACATATCCTGTCCAAAATGTGTTTTCACACATCCTGCACAGAATAGCATGGTTGCTGTGTGAAATCAGTTTTTGTGACAGTTTGAGAAAATGACAGTGACACTGTTCATGAACTGAGGTCCTAAAATGATTATGTTGAAAATTTGGTGATGAAGGTCCATAAAATGACTGTGTTACAAGCGTGTGATGCACAGTTTCCACACACCCTCGTGACTTCCAAATGTGCAATATTTGCATGCCACATTTTCAGTACTGGCATTTTCTCACATCTCCTTATGAACAGTACAGCTGTATTTTTCACAGTCTACCCAAAATGTGTTTCTGCACCTGTGGCGCATAATGGTATGGTCACTGTTAAAAATCAAATTTTGGGTCAGATTAACAAAATCACAGCACCACTGTTTATGAGGGGAGGTCCCAAAATGCCTATGTTGAAAATGTGACTAAAAAATTCCAAAAAAATATTGGGTTACAGACACGTGTTGCGCAGTTTCTGTGAATGCTCATACCTTCACCAATTTTTCATATTTTCACTCAAGATTTTCAGCATTGTCATTTTTTTACACCTCCTCATGGACAATACAGTTGTCATTTTTCACATCCTACCCAAAATGTGTTTTCATCCCTGTGTCACCAAATGGCATAGATGCTGTGCAAAACCACCTTTCAGCTAACAAACTGATTGTGCTGCTCTTCATGAGGTGGGGTCACAGAAAGTTTATGTTGAAAATTTGGAGTTAAAATACCAACAAACGCCTACGACGTTAGGGTTTCCAACTGTAACACTCCACCCTGTAGAGACTGCCAGGCATCAGGGGTGTGACTTTGGATCACTGGCTGTAATGCTCATGCCATTCCACCCCATCCCCACCCTACAGCCAGTGCCAGGCATTGAGGTGTGCCTTGGAGTGTTCGGCCCTAAAGTTCACCCCATTCTCCTATACTGCACCTGTCTCAGTATATTTCCTTATGGAATGGGGTAAGTATAAGGCCCAAAGACACCAAAGCACACCACAACACTTGTCAGTGTCTACAGGGTAGGGTGAGGTAAAATGGCATGAACTTTATAGCTGACGACCCAAAGGCACACCTCAACGTCTGTCAGTCTCTGCAGGGTGGGGATGGGGTTGGTGTCAGTTCAGTACTTCACTGCCATTCTTATGATGTATCTCTAACTCCTGCACTACCAATGCCACTGCCAGCGAGACAACATTCAGCATTGACAAATGCTTGTTTTATTTTTTTTTAATTTAAAGTTTATTCATACATTTTCCACCATAAAAGGCAGCATACAGAGAAAACTGATAGAGATTTATCGATACATAGTGAAAGGATGCTGCCCACCCCCCTTTACTGCAGTAACCCATCTCAATACCCGTGGATGCCGAGCATCAAACCAAAAACCGTGCATGAGCGATAACCCTAGTAGAGCTTTAGTTTGGAGCCAGAGAGGTTAGTGAAGGGGATCCCAAGTTCTAGTATAAACTGCCAGACTGTTGTGCAAACTGGCTATTGCTTTTTCCATGTGCAAGTTAGATAATACTTCACTTACCCATTCCTGGAAAGAAGGGAGGATCTGTCTTTCCAGTGACGAAGAATTATTTTCTTATTTGATAGGGCTATCATGGAAATATGAAATTTGCATACCCTAACTCTAATAGAAGACAGGTCCCCTAACACACATATCTCAGGGGTAAAATATCCTTGGAGACCCAACAGGGGGTCTAAGGAAGTTTGAATTGAAACCCATAAGGTGTAAATTCTTGGACAAGACCACAGCATATGAAAAAGTGTGCCCTCGTCCTGTGAACATTTGGTGCACTTATTTGAATCTAGGTAACCCCATTTGTGAAGTCTGGCTGGGGAGTAATATAAGTTGTGCAATACATGGTATTGCATGAGGCTCAATCTATCTTGAGAAATAAATTTATGACATGACTTCCAGAGAGAGTGCCAATCCAGCTGAAGGTGAGGGAAACAAATTACTCCAGTATCTTGATGGCCCAAATGGGCCCCCAAATTTTTTGTGAAACTAAACCTGATATAGTTTAGAAATTGCACCAGGAGAGCCAGAGAGTCGGGATACCTTGGGTATCAGAGAAGAGGTATTCTGAGAAGGAGGGGTGCTACCCAGGGTAATTACAAGTAAGTGTTTCAATTGCAGGACTTTAAAATAGGAAGAAGGCGGGATGATAAATTTCATAACCATCTCTTCTACTGATAACCAATGCCCCCCCACCATCAGTAAAAGCCAAGAGCTTCCCCTCTCCCAGTTGGGGCAACCAAAGTTGGGAAATTTGATTCTTGTTAATAGTAAATGATGGAGAGTTCCAGAAAGACTGGGCCAGGTCCAGATGGGGGGAATACTGCAGAAAGGAACATATCTGTGAGTAGACCTTTAAAGAGGTCCTTATCGTGGAGCACTCTATGGCCCCACTCACTTGGGATAGCCTAAGAAAGAATAACGCGAGAGGATCCAGATTTTTGCCATTGATTGCATCCAATTCTATTTTGAGCCAAATAGGTTGCATTTCTTCTGGGCCGGGAGATACCCACTTCGAGCATTTGGCAAGATGACTAGCCCAGTGATATATTGCCAGATGGGGGATTCGCAGCCCTCCGTCCAGTTTTGGGGCTGCCAGCTTATGATAAGCCAAACAGGGATACCTATCGGCCCAGATGAATCTAGTGAAAATACTATGTACCTTTTTAAACCAGAGTAAAGGAATAAAGATGTTGAGAAGGAACAACAGGTAAAAAATCCTAGGAAATATATTCATATTGATTAAGTTGATCCGGCCCCATAAAGAAATAGGGAGTTTAGACCACCTCTCAAGGTCATGCATATTCCCCTGCAATAGGGAATCTAAATTTTCCTTGAACCATCCTAGGGGGTTACGTGAAAGTTTGATACCCAGATATTTGAATGACCTGGGTGTCCAACATAGCCCAAAAGGGCTAATGTCAGTTTTGAAAACTTTGTGATTTAATGGGAAAAACAGGGACTTACTGGAATTCAATTTGTAGTTGGACAGAGCACTAAACCTTACTACTTCCCTTAGTAAGGCCGGGATGGAGGATACTGGGTGGAACAGATGTATTAACAGGTCACCTGCATATACAGCGACTTTGACGTCATGTTGCCCAATTCTCACCCCTTGTATAGAATCATTATTGAGAATATTTTGAATAAGAGGTTCCAGATATAAGTTAAATAATAGAGGGGGAAAGGGGGCACCCCTGCATAGTACCCGAGTGAAGCGAGAAAGAATGGGAGAAGGCCCCATTCACAGAAATTCTTGCTGAGGGATTTTTATAAAGGGCGGCAATCCAGAAAATAAACAGGGGAGGGAAGTGGAAAGCCTCCAGAGTATGGAACAAAAAGTTCCAGTTCACATGGTCGAATGCCTTCTCAGCATCCAGGGAAACCAAACCCGCAGGGAATTCCGCTTCCCTGGTAGCCGAGAAGACATGCGACAAGGTGCGTAAATGATCGGAAGATGAGCGCCCTTTCATAAATCCAACCTGATTTGAACTTATTAACCCAGGAAGAACCACTGCCAACCTATTAGCCAGAATTTTAGAGAGGATCTTAATATCCTGGTTTAAAAGTGAGATAGGTCTGTAACTTTGAACCAATTTGAGATCTTTATCAGGTTTAGGAAGCAGGACAATCAAGGCCTCGTAGAGATATGGATCTGTCTCCGCCCCAGATAGGATTTGCTGAAATAAGCGACCAAGTATTGGTAAGAGTAGGTCTCGAAAGACCTTGCAAAATAAAGCAGAAAATCCATCTGGACCAGGGACCTTGTCAGCAGGCAGTTCACTAATAACCTTAGCAATTTCCTCCTGGGAAATAGGGACAACCAGAGCTTCACTACATTGATCAGCGAGAGGGGGCAAGTGGGAGTCCCTTAAATAACCCTCTATGTCTTCAGGACGGGGGGGTGCTCCATGTCACTGTACAATTTAGAATAATAAGCAGCAAAATCTTGAGCTATCTCAGTGGGAGACACCTTAAGGGATCCATCTGCCACTGACCTGATGGGAGGAATAAATCTCATTGATTCCTGTTGTTTAATACGCAGTGCCAGTAAGCGTCCCGCTTTCTCCCCCTGATCAGCGTAATTAGCCCTGGTACAAATAATAACTAGTTCTGCTTTCTCTTGAAGTAGCCCCAAATATTTATCTCTTAACTTCAGGAGTTTCCGAGTATCCTCATCTAGAGAATTGGCAGGAAGATTAACTTCCAGTGATCTAATTTGGGTTAATAAGGATTTTAGTTCCTTCTCCCGCACTCTTTTCCTACCAACCGCCATGCTAATAAGTATCCCTCTCATGAAGCTTTGAAGGCCCCCACAAGATATCAGGTTTTGCACTATCTAGAGGATTTAATGAAAAAAAGGATTCTATTTGTTCTCTTATACGTTTGCAATATTTAACATCTTTAAGGAGCTGGTCATTGAGTTTCCATCTAGTTTCCTTATTAGATGAATTGAGCAGAACCAAATTGCGTACTACTAGTGAGTGATCAGAGATCGGGCCTGGCTGAATCAAGGAGGTCTTCACCCCAGGCAGGAGACATTGAAAAATGAGTAAGTAATCAATGTGGGACTGCGAGCCATGTGCCATAGACCTAAAGGTAAACTCTCTAGTATCCGGGTGTAAAACACACCAGACGTCGCAGAGCCCACATTGGTCTAATAAGTCCTTGAATGCTTTCTGTCCGGGGGTAGCCCCACCCAGGCCACTGCCCAGTCTGTCTAAGTTAGGATCTAGTACTTGATTGAAATCTCCCCCTAAAATAATTTTAATGGGAAGCATTGGGAGAATGATAGATATAAGCCTCATAAAAAATCCAGGGTCATCCACATTAGGGCCATAAACACAGCCCAATAATATTGGGACAGAGCAAAGGGTACCTTTAACCAGGATAAACCTACCCTCAGTATCGTTAATCACTTGTCTGGAAACAAATGGAATACTCCTGTTAATCATGAGCATGACCCTGCAGCTATATGTGGTGCCCTGGGCACAATAAATCGATCCCACCTGCTGTCTCCTTAATTGTATAGCTTCCGCTTCTAATAAATGGGTTTCTTGCAAAAAGGTTATCTGTGAACTGAGCAAACTTAAATACTCGAGAACCTGGTATTGCTTATGCTGCTTTCTGATCCCCTTAACATTCCACAACGCAAATGTTAGCTCATTAGTCATATAGGAAAAATAGATGGGCTAAAATGACTACACTCAGCACACGAGATCTATATCCCCTCTACATGTATCCCCAGGGTTACTGCAGTAATGCCCACCCTACTCCCTAACCCCCCCGAAAGTAAAAGCCACCCATCCCCTTTATCCCCCAACCCTCGAGCCATGCCCCAAACCCCACCCACACTCCCCACCAAACTGTCACAAGCAACGTTCAGCACAGTACTGGTTCTAATCCCTCTACTACCACCTCCCGATAATGAACAAAGCCAATTAGCGCTGTTGCACTCAAATCACAGCCTGTAGAAACCGAGCATTGCGAGTTATACCCCAAATGAAAGAGAATGGTCCTGGACCTTCACCTCAAACCAACCAGAGCATGGACCTAAGGGAGTTTGTATTGGAGGGACCATAGAGAGACCACTACACCACCCAAGTGTTCATGATAACCCGGATTGAGATGAGAAGCACAGGGTGAGTCACCTGTAACCAAAACCAGACCAGAAACCCCTAAAGGGAGAGATATCTCAGCCCGTATTGAGAGTGGGAAATGAGAAGAGAAAAGCTGGAATCGCTCCACCGGAGGGGAAGGCATGACAACTGCCTCTACCCACCACGAGCCTACATCCAATGCACAGGTCCTCCCTGCAAAATTGAGAGTGCTACTTGCGAATTAATTAGTTAAACACTGCTAAATCCTCCCCGAGTAGTGCTTCCTCGTGAGTCCCTAAAGGTTGGAACGCCCTCTAGTGGCCAATTCTCTGACCTGACTAAATGAGAAACAGGAATGGAGAAAGCCCAGGACCATCCTAGTACCAATCCAAACAAGGAAAAATGAGAAACTAGCCCACAACCAATCAAACTAGGCTCTTTCAGCCCCCAACAGAAGTAACTGCCCAAATTTGGCACACAAATCCTCCCTGAGAAGGCCCCAAACCCAAGTGTCCACTGCTTCAGACCAGCATGGGTCCATTATGAGATGGGAAGAAAAGAAAAGTCAGGGCAGTCTGCAGTGATCCCCCCAGTCCAAAATGGTAGATGCAGTTTCCCAAGACTTCACATTTAGATAATTTCTCTAAGGGAAAAAACTAAAGTTCAAACTCTCGACTCTGTGTAGTACTCCATTCTGTGCCACAACCATTCAAGAGTCCTTAAAGAGGTCAGGCAATGTGGATTTAAGGCTCATCAAAGCCTCTTCAGGGTCTTCATAGCTTTTCCAGGATCCGTTAATTGAAATCTGTAGTCTGGCCGGGCAACCCATCCTGAACTTCAAGCCTGCTGCAATTAGCTTAGAAACAATAGGGTGGAATGCTTTGCATTTCAAGCGAACCGAGACAGGCAGATCTTGTGAGATTCTCAACTTTATATTTTCCTTGCGAACCTCTTGCAAAGCTCGCACTTTTTGCAGGAAATGCTGTCTCTCCAAATAATTCAAAAACTGGCACACAGTAGGGCGGGGATGATCCTCCAGGGATGGTTTAGGCCATAAAGCCCTGTGGGCACACTCTATAATATAGCCAGAGCCAAATGGAGATGGGCCAGCCACCCACTCAACCAGCTTCTGAACAAATACCACAACTTGTTGGCCTTCCTCTCCCTCCGATAAACCGAGGATCACTACGCTGTTTCTTCGGCTCTGACCCTCTAGGTCCTCAAGTTTAGCTTCAAAACGAGACAGTTTCTGGTGCATCAAGACCAGATCAGGGTCGAGACTGTTAATTCTTTTCTCAATAGAAGCAATTCAGGCTGTGTTATCAGACACAGACATCGAGAGTTCGTCTAGCTTTCTAGATAGCGATTTCAAATCCATTGCCATATCCTTCATTTCTTCTCGAAAGAGTTTAAACTCCTCAAGAAATCTGGAAAGCGTTAAAGGTTCCTGATCACTAATTTGGCTCGGCGGATCAGACCCAGAACCACCCGAGGCCCTAGATTTCTTAGAGGCCTTCTCGGGAGTTGTTGGAGGGGTATGCTTCTGTGGGGCTTTCTTCATGTAAGCCTCCATCCGTCCAAGATATAACCAGAGTAGAGTGCCACAGCTATTTTGCAATGATAAATCTCAAAGACAAGAAAAAATAGTGAATTAGAACACCAAAATGAGATAAATTAGTAAACGGGAGGCAGGAGCTTCTTGAGGGAGCTGCTACTCAGCACTCTGCATCATGTGATCTCCCCGCTTGTTTTATTTTTATTTTTTCTTCTTTGTATCCAACAGCATTGCTGTGAGCTGACATTTCCTGCTCCCATGCCACTTTATATTGGCAGTGGTGTTATCTAAATAAAATTAATCATGTATAATGATCACTGATACTTAAAAGCTTGTATATTACTCACATTATACTATTCACTAGATGACCCAGTTACAAAGTCTTGATATGACATGATTATAGAAATACTCCAAAAGTTTCATAATTACTTCCTCCTGATACTGTATAAACTCAGTTGGTTAGGAGAACATGAAGCTACACATCATGAGATCTTGGGATAATCATTCTATTATCCTGAATAAATAAAAAGCTCAAAATTAATGTCTGTATCATTACAATGTCTTACTAAAGTTCACAGATTGAGAAATATATTTTTATCTATATAATGATTGGTAACATTCATTCAATAAACCATGTATATCAATTCATTATCAATATTATCATAAATTATTTCTTAATATATGAATTCATCTTACTGAAAAACTAAAAGACCAATGTGTTATGTGTACTCTTAAGCTGCTAGGGATACCACTATTAATTTATAGTGTTTGGTGGAACACTATTGTAACTTGAAATTCTACCTTATTGAAACGCTGTTCATCCACACACACAAAAATGAATGGAATGCTGACCTGACCGTACATGCAGAAGAACATTCCATTCATTTAGTGTGAAAAGCTCAAGCCATGATTTGAAAGCATCAAAATAAAACCACTGTGCTGTAATATTATTTAAAACAGCTCTGCAAATGGGCATGGTGCTTTTCAGAAAGGACATCGGTTCATTATCATCAACAGAAAATGCCATATCAACCAGTATGGGTCAATAGATTCGCAAGTGGAGGACAGGCTCTCACCAGCAATGGACATTTGGTGTATCCCGTGCCAATGTTTAAATCTATCCAGCCAGCCTTCACTTGTGGTGAATGGGGTATCACCTTCCATTTGCTGATGAAACTGCTTTGCTTTTTCTTTAAGGATCGTACCAGAAACAGGAGTCCCTTTGGCATGATTTTGGACAAACCACATGTAAAGTACCTTGTTGTGGTTTTCATCATGGCAAGTGTGCATGTTTTTTTCTCTTGGAGGCTTTCAAACTGTAGTCCATTGCAGCTGCGAACTGCCTGATCTTTTCTTTCACTGTCCTTATGTCACAGACAGTAGAGTTGCCTATACTGAAATGATGGGCCATATCTATTACCTTCTTTCCAGCTTCCAGGCATTCAAGAACTTTTAAGAGTTTGATTAATGTCTAGGACCAAATGCTTATGTTTGGCCATGATTGCTGGAGAAGCTGGTGAAGCAGTTAAGGGAAGCACTCATTTCAAGAATGGCAGCAGGGTGTGAATGATTTGATGATGCCATATTAAGTAGCTTAGCAGTGATTACTTAACTGGCATCATACTCTGTTGTGCTTGTAACTGCAACAGCTAAATTTAAATAACAGGCACTAACTCATTAAGTGGTAACCGCTTAGTGCAATGCACTTCAAAGGGCAGAGATAATTGACTAGTGAAACAGCAGAGGACAGTGGGGGACATGCCCGACTTTTGGTTAACTGAGGTTTTCGGTTATCAGGGGTTTGGATAACTGGGGTTCTCCTGTATTCTAAATGTAAAAAGAAGGTTCATTTTAGCCTCAGGCTATGGTATCTTTATTGTGTTCCAATGAACAAGAAAAAAATGTGATTTTATTTAATGCTACATTACATAAGGGAGAAATATCCAATCCCAATATTCTATTTTAAAAAATAGCTATATACATCAGCAATCTTGCTGTGCTTATAGTTCTTTAAGTTGAACTAAACTAAGTGGTTGTCCAAAGCAGTAAGACTTTAATCAGATTTAATTTTATCTAATGTATTATTTACAGTAATTGCACTGACAGATCATGATTAATTTGTAGCCACAGTACAATTAACAGGAACATTGTTGTGAATGCCAGCACTATTTCAGTGGCTTCCACTGAAATAGGGCAGCAGTGAGTGTCTGTATCCACACCTCCATTCCCTGCAAAACAAGGAAAAATCCAACAAATGTGATACAAGGTTATGCAAGCAATTTGGGCACTGACACACCCAGAAAATCATTTTTGATTGTGTGATGCATGGCATGCCTTGCAGATGATCCATGCTACAGTATGTCTGCGTGTGACTAACAGATGTATATTACTATACACACAAATGTCATAAGCCATCCCCCCCCCCAGAACTAACATGCACAGGGAGGCTGGTATGCAGGAACCCTGGGATGCATAGGACAGGATGGATGCTTGTACAGAGGATAAACCAACCCCTTGTCAGTCTGCATTATTACCTACAGTTGGCCCAGTGATGCCAGGACATAAACCACAGGGATAAGGAATAAGTGGGCCAGTAAAATGCAATCCATAACTGACTGTACACAGTGCAGTACTGAGAGGCTAACTAAGATAGAATACCACCTGTCTACCATGTCCCAAACCCTGATCATGCTCATAGGAACCTTTAACAATATGGCAGCCACATTAGGTAGAATTGCTACTACAGTAAAATGGTCACCAGGGCAGTGGTCCACTCTAGGGTTGTTAGAACTAGTTTGAGAAAGATTTGAACCCTAATTGAACCCTGGTGTTCAAGTTCTAACTTAGAACTCAAACACTAGATGGTTCACAAAAGGGTTTGAATCATTGGAAAAAAATGTAGTTTGCTTCTTTCTCTTACTAATAATGTCAAATCCGAGTCCTGTCCCAAGTCTGATTTCCATTCAGCTCTCCATGTCTCTCAGCTGGCTCCACTGAGCACTGACACTCCTCCCAGCTCCCACATTACTGCTGTTGTTTTGGAGGCGGGGACTGAGTCCCTAAAGGAGACCACGCACCTGTGTACTGGTGATCCCAGTCACTGTCTCCACCTGACCATCGGCTATGTGGTCAGGTGGTGGTTGAGTTAGAGCCTTGTGGCATCAAATGGGAGTGACAACAGCAGTGGCGTGGCTCAGTTCATTCAGTCCCATACAGGAGGAGCTGCTGCACTCACTCTGCTGAAACCTGTGCGAGTGTCACTAATTTCTTTTGGAATCTGTCAACTTTTGCTTTTTTGTAAAATAGACACACTGCCTCATATACCTTAAAAAAACAAAGGGTAACTGGGGGGAAAAGGAAGGATGACCTTCACCATATTAGAGGAAAGAAAGGGTGGGAAGTAACAGTTGGGGCGTCAGAATGGATTCATCTCGGATGAAACAGAAGGAGAAAATTTAATAGAGTATTCATCGGTGGTGGCAAGCAAAACATTCTCATTTGTCTTTAGTGCTCTGCTGCATTACTCTCTGCTGCACTCTAGTTCTGAATCCTGATATTATTAAACCAAATCACCAATTCATTTTGAACAATTCATTATTCAACATCATTTTCATTTCCTCTGGTCTGATAGTGCAGTGTGACTCATGGCACTTTTGGGAGGGTGATTACCCTGGCTGGGGAAGGGGTGAAGAAAATAATAAGATCAGATTTTTGTCACTTGTGTGAGAGAAAATTAAAAAAATAACCTTACTGTCTGAATGTGTGACTGTGTAAAACATTTTATTAAAACCAACCAATAAACAAATGAATCCCTGCCTAGTGTCTTATTTATTTAGATCTAGGATTACAAATACATTTGAGCCAAGGCTCTTTTTACAAAGGTTCCATGTCAGTTTAAATGACAATAAAAGATATGACGATATGAAAACAATACAATTTTAAGGAACAATGCGAGTTGAAATGGGGGAGAACAAATCAGGTTAGTCATTTCTAGGCATATAGGTACATACATACATATCCGTGGTATTAGGAGCCACAGGATGAGGAAGCAATACAGAATTAAGAAGCTAGAATGGAACAACAAAATAATTAGCAACTGACAGCATTAGTCAGGTAACAAAAGAAGTGCAAGAAGGGATCAGGGGGGCATGGAGGGAAGGGGGGAGAGTGTTAGAAGAGTTAAGTGGGGGGGAATAAGTGCTGGATTAAGAGGAGACAATTAAGATTGACAATCACAGAAGCTGGAGGCAGAGAGAAAGAGGCAGAGGTTAGATTTGAAAGGGCCTAGCTTAGGCAGTGAGGAGAGGTCATAGCTGAGGTCAGTTAACCAACTGGGAACTCTGAGTGAAGGATCTTTGCCCCGGGTGGTACGGTAATGTGGGATGTGCAGAAGCTGAGATTCAGAGCCCCCGGTTGGGT
The DNA here is from genome assembly GCA_016271365.2 of Neoceratodus forsteri. NCBI lineage: Eukaryota > Metazoa > Chordata > Ceratodontiformes > Ceratodontidae > Neoceratodus > Neoceratodus forsteri. Next base: position 19,612,499 of record JADMNL010000035.1, read on the forward strand.
GCTGATTCTGTGCCATATGGAGGAGGGCTTGGACACCTGTGGGGGCTAGGCCCAGTATTATTTTTTTGTCCATTAAGCAGGTCTGGTACTTCATACGGCTTGACAATTGGAGCCATCTGGTGTAGGCATATAGGTCACAGGTGTGGGTGAGACAGTGGCATCCAGTGATCAGCCTACAGGCTTTGTTTAAGGTCAAGGATATGCACCTATGGGCAGTGGCAGAAGCTGAGCCGTACATTATCAGGCCGCAGTTGATTAGTGAGACCACCGAGCTCTGAATTGTGATCCTTAGGGCATATGTGGTGAGGCATTACCTATGCTGGTAAAGAAGGCCAATGCATGCATTTGCAGCTTTTGAGACATTGTCTATGTGGATGGTGTATGAAAGATTACTGTCAATGGTGACTCCAAGGTATTTGAATGATTGAACCTGTTCGAGGGCTGCACCCAGGCAATTAGTGATTAGGAGGGGTTGAGACCTGTGCTTATCGTGAGAGCTGCAGAAAAGCATAGACTTGTCCTTTTTATAGTTGAGGACTAATTTATGCTTGCAAAACCAGTTTTAAATTGCAGAGAAACCAAGCTGTAGACTGTTTTGAAGGAGGAGGGGGTCCTTGTGGGTGGTGTAAATGACATCATCATCGGCATAGAGGAGGATATGTTGAGGAGAAGATTTTGGGAGACTATTCAGGAAGAGGCTGAAAAGGAGTGGCCCGAGAATGAAACTTTGGGGGACTCCTGAGCAAACAGATCTACCTGCAGAGTGGACATCAGCAATCTTCACACATTGAGAGTGGTTTTCCAGGTAGCTCTTAAACCAGGAAGAGGATTCGTGGGAGAGTTCAGTGATTTGCAACTGTGTGATTAATAGGCGATGGTGGATGGTGTCAAAAGCCTTTGACAGGTCTATGAAGACCACCCCAGTGAAGAGACTATTATCCAGAGAATTGTGGATGGCATCAATGAATTCAAGGAAGGCAGATGTAGTGATGTGACCTTTTCTGAATCCATGCTGTTGGGTGTACAAGATGTATTTGTCCAGGCATTCAGAGAGTTGATCAGCTACAATACGTTTGAGGGCCTTGGAGTGAGGTGGTAGTATGGATATAGGTCTATTGTTCGCGTGTACAGCCCTGTCCCCACTCTTGTGGACAGGTGTGATAGTGGCAAATTTCCATCGGTTGGGAAACTGACCAAGGGAGAGGGAGAGGGAGAGGTTGAAGATCATAGTTAGAGGTGATAGGACTACATCTAGAGTAAGTGACAGTAGCTTAAGGTCGAGTGAATCCCGACCTGCCCTGGATCTGGCAATAGCCTTACTGATATAATTGAGGGCTTCAGTTATCCTGACTCCTTTGAAGTAGAATGTGGGGTGGTTAGCAGGAGGGGGGGTGCTGGCGGTTAATGATGGCATAGTATCATCATCGAAGAAGTCCGGTGGAAGAATGCCACTGAGGTCAGAGAACGCGGTATTGAACATATTGGCAATAGTGACTGGGTCGAGGGTTATGTCCCCATCTACATCCAACATGGTAGGAGAGGTTTGGGATGATTTCCCCGTGACTTCTTTGAGATTGTCCAGAAGGAGTTCCCCTTACCCCATGTGTTAGTGAGTACTTCGTTGTAATATATACTTTTCGTCATGCAGATGGATTTTGTACATTCATTATGAGCTTGTTTGTAGTTGAGTATGTCAGCTTGGTTACCTGTTGCCCAAGCCAGATGTTAGAGATGGTCCTGGCCTTTTATTTGTGCTAGGAGATCCACAGAGAGCCATGGGTTACAGAGGCTTTTTACTCTGTGCTTTATAACAGGGGCATGGGAGTCACAGGCAGCATTGAAGGAGTTGATGAAAAAGTCCAGGGCAGAGTTGACATCAGTTGCGTGGCAGATAGGAGACCAATCATACTGTCTGAGTCAAGATTTAAGGTGTTTCAGCTGACCCGGAGGAAGGACTCTGCTGCAGATTAATTTGGGGAAGGGGGCATGCTGAATTTATTCGACCATTCGCAGATGACTGAGGAATGGTCACTTAGTGAGTCAGGAAGGACAGACACATTAGAGATTGAGGATGGGTGGGTGGTCAGAACCCAGTCTAGAAGGGTACTTGTGCCAGTTTTGTAGTTTTGCCTGGTAGGGGAGTCGACCAACTGAGCAAGATTAGTTGCTGCGATGGCATCCTTGAGACCCCCTATGTCTGGTGCCAGCCAATTGATGTTGAAATTGCCAATTAGTCCCACAACAAAGTAAAATAAATTGTCAGAGGACAGGAGTCTCAGCAGTCAAGACTGTGCCGTGCTGAGGGCTGAGGGGGGTCCTTCTCTTTCACCTTGAAAAACCTCTTCCTGATCCAAGAACAACATAAGGCAGTTTTTTTTGTGTGTGTCTGTTAGCGAGGGAGTACCTGTGTGCCAGTTTTGTGGTCAGCCCATCACCCCGCTGATGTGTGCTCCTTCACTGCCCTGTACCCAACCCAGTGTGTGTTAACAAGGGAGTTCTGTGGCCAGTTTTGTGGTGGCATTATATGTAATACATGACAGAAGCCTATAAATTTATTTCACTATTGGGAGGAATGATAGAAAAATTGCTTTTCCTGTGTCATGTCTGTGTGTGACTCTGTCTGTTGTGGTCAGCCCATCACCCTGCTGCTGTTTGCCCTTTCACTGCACTGTATTTGACCCAGTGTGTTAGTTAGGGAGTACCTGTGGCCAGTTTTGTGGTGGTGTTTTATGAAATTCATGACAAAAGCCTATAAATATATATTCACTATTGGGAGGAGTGATAGAAAAATCTCTTTCCCTGTGTTGTGTCTGTGTGTGACTCTGTCTCCTGTGGTCAGCCCATCACCTTGCTGCTTTGTGCCCTTTCACTGCACTGTACCTGACCCAGTGTGTGTTACTGTGAGAAGCCCAGTGGCCAGTTTTGTGGCGGTTCAATTTGATTCAGAATTGCAATTATTGATCTTTCACCTTGCCTGCTTTATGTCTGCCTGTACCCAGCAGTCCAATCATTCTGTAAGCCTTGAATCTGGGATTCATTAGTTGCAAACCATATTTTTCACATTTTTCAGTTACCTTCAGTCCACTGCATCACAGTGTCATACAGCCAAAAACCACATTTTGGAGTTTTAGCCAAAGATCACAGATCACATTGGTTTCTTACACAGGAAGTGTGTGTGTGTGTGTGTGTGTCTGTGTAGCATAGTGGTACTATTATGGCTGACACCAATATAGATGAAGCAGCTGGTGCTGGTGGTGGAGCAGGTGTTAGTGGTAAGCCTGGAGCTAGCAAAAATAACCAAAATGTTTAACATGGTAAAAATTCAACAAATAGCAAAAGAGCAACAACAAAGTGTAGTAAAGGGGGACCTTTTAAGAAAATTTGTGCAGCTGCTGGGGTGACACCGAGAGGCACCGTAAGGTATGCCTTTCATACTGTTAAAATTCCTGTGACTAGCAGTAATAATGCAAGTGACAATGACTCCCTTTCTGACTCAGACAGTAGCTCTCAGTCTCAGTCTGACACTGTTGTGTCTGGTGACATATCATTACTTCCTCAATGAAGTGAAAGGAGTAAATTTTATGACAATGAATCAGGTAGTCCACTTGCAAACACACCCACCACTGTTGGCAATAAAATGGATATATTATCCAGTGAATCCACCACTTCTATGTCTGCCATCAATGAAAACCCATCAAAGTCCTCTGCCCACTCTTCTAGCACCAAGGAGCATGTGCTGGGTTCTGTTAGGACAGGCAAAAAGACACAAACAGTTTTTAGCTAGCTTCCTAGCACTTGAACAAAATCTGTCACATCTGAAGATTGGAATTATTTCTCTGTCAGTAAAAGTGATCCATGCAAAGCAATTTGTTCCCAGTGTAAGCCATGGTAAAGTTGCATCATGCCTTGGCACTATAGATCTTAAACGCCATCTGAAAAAACATTCAATTTTGCTTGATTGTAAAAAATCCATATCCTCCATCTTCCAGTCCACATGTGAGAAGGTTCAGGAATCTGAAATGGATACTGAATTGTCTGAACTTGATGCAGACAGAACCACTGCCAGCCCTAGAATCACTGTTACCACCAACACCAGCACGATTAGCACCAATTGCACATCCAGTGATGGCACTGAATGTATACGTCCACCATACCAGCGTCCATCTGGCCATCGAAGCACGGTGTATAATAAACCATCAGGGGCATGTTGCAAACAGCTAACACTGTCTCAGGCATTTGAAACAAAGAAGAATACTTTTACCAAAAATCATCCAAAGACCCTTCATCTTAATCACAGAATTTGCAAACTGTTAGCTGGAACCCTTCTCCCATAATCTTTGGTAGATCATGAGGATTTTAGGGAGCTCATTAAACTTGCAGAGCCTCGTTACAATGTTTCTCATTGAATGTACTTTTCCTATGTTGAAATACCAAACATTTATCAGCCTTTAAAAGTGACAGTGATGCTTGCACTTTAAACTACAGAGGGTGGGGTTATTCATGTCACAGCAGATACATGGATCAGCAATCAAAACATGGATTACATGTCCCTTACCACTCATTGGGTTACATTTTCTTGTGCTTCTTCAAAAACAAAGACGCCCCAAAAGATGGCGCTGCTGCATATAAAGAAGTTTGGGCAAAGTCATACAACTGCAAACATCTTGCAGGAACTAAATGATCTCCTTGATGAATGGGTTTATTCTCATGGTCTAAAATATGGCTTCATAGTAAGTGACAATGGAGCCAACATCTTGAAAGCAGTACAGGATGGAGGATTTATGCATGCTTCTTGCTTTGCGCATTGCTTACATTTAATTTTCAAGGGGTTTCTCAGCAAAGAAACACAAGTGGAAGGTATGATTGCTGTTTGCAAAAAAATTGTGACTCATGTTTCACATTCAATCAAAGCTATATGGACATTTGTCCAAACTGCAAAAAACATATAAGCTGCCACAGCAAAAGCTGATTCAAAATGTGTCCACTCATTGGAACTCAATGCTTTATATGCTGCTGCACATCTTGGAGCAAAAGCAAGCTCTACATGAATATTGCTCCAGATACATTATTGGAGATGGTATAATGCTTTCTGTGCTGCAGTGGAAATTAATGGAGACAGTGTGCTGCATCCTAGCTCCTTCTGAGACAGTTACAAGGGACATGTCTTCTGAAGGCACATCTGTGAGTCAGGTTATCCCACTCATAATGCCAATTTCACATCATCATCTTAGTGTTCTAAATCTACAGATAGAAAAAGACAGATCTGAAGCTCAGACAACATATCGGCTGTATCATGGGAATCTCATAAAGAGAATGATCAAGCGCTTCAAAACCAATGACAAATTAGTTGCAATGACGAAATCAAAACACTGCATCCTTGCAACTCTCTTAGATACCAGGTTCAAGGCTATACATCTTCCAAAAACAGATGATATACAGCAGTACAAATGTCTGTTGCTAGATGAGCTGCAGCACTGACAGGAGTCAAACACAGACACACACAGTACCCTCAGGTTGTCATTGCCATAACATGCAGGTTTATCTTCACAAAGGGATATGGAACTGGGAAAAGTCACCAAATATTAACAGCAGTTGTTCTACAAATGCCACTTCTTCAGCCCTTAGTAGCAAGCTAAATATGTAGCAAAACATTTTCCAAATTGCTACCATGCCAGCTTACGCTGATTCCTCTTCTGAGCATTCTCTGTCCATCATGGTAGACAGTTACCTGCAAGAACTACCTATTCCTATTGATGCATGCTCTTTTGAATACTGGAGATCAAAAAAAGTCAATTTGGACAGAGCAGTATGATGAAGCCTGCAAATATCTTGGTTGTCCTGCAACAAGTGTCTCTTTAGAACGCATGTTTAGTACAGCTGGCAATATTGTGACAGACACCAGAAACAGGTTGCTGTCAGAAAATGTACACAAGTTAACTTTTATTAAAGTTAATAAGTTAAGATTTTCATATCCCTGCAAGAGTATACAAACTGATCCTGAAGTGATTGATGTTGCGAATGTTGATGGTGATGACAACTCAGATGGTGGTGACTGGTAAATATTGTGTGGACAAACAAGCTTTTGTTAATGCCGAATGTTGTCTCGCTGGCATTGGCATTGGTAGTGCTGGAGTTAGAGACATAATAGAAATGGTGGTGCAGTATTAAAATGACACCAACCCCACAACACCCCCACCCTGTAGAGTCCAACAGGCATTGGGGTGTGCTTTTGGGCCATCAGCTATAACGCTCATGCCATTGTACCTCACCCTACCCTGTAGACACTGACAAGTGTTGTGGTGTGCTTTGGGGTCTTTGGGCTTTATATTTACCCCATTCCATAAGGAAATATGCTGAGGTGGGTGTACTATAGGAGAATGAGGTGAACTTTGTGGCCGAACAGTGCAAGGCACACCACGATGCCTGTTACTGGCTGCAGGGTGCGGGTGGGTGTGGAATGGCATGAACATTACAGCCGATGATCCCAAGTCATACCCCTGATGCCTGTCAGTCTCTACAGGGTGGAGTGCTACAGTTGGAAACTCTAACACCATAGGCGTGTGTTGGTATTTTCACTCCAAATTTTCAACACAGGCATTTTGTGAGCCCATCTCATGAGACGCGGCACTATCAGTTTGTTACCTGAAAGGTGGTTTTGCACAGTGGCTATGCCATTTGGTGACACAGGGCTGAAAACACATTTTGGGCAGGATGTGGAAAATGACAACTGTAATGTTCCTGAGGAGATGTAAAAAAATGGCAATGTTGAAAATCTGGAGTGAAAATATGAAAAATTGGTGAAGGTATAAGCATGCATAGAAACTGTGCAACACACGTCAGTAGCCCAATTATCTCTGGGATTTTTTTCACCACATCTTTAACATAGGCATTTTGGAACCTTCCCTCATGAACAGTGGTAGTGTGATTCTGTTAATGTGTTAGAAACATTGATTTCGCACAGTGACCGCGCCATTGTGCGCCATAGATGCAAAAACACATTTAGGACAGGATGTAAAAAATGACATCTATACTGTTCATAAGGAAGTGTAAAAAGATGGCAGTGTAGAAAATCTGGCATGAAAATATTGCAAATTTGCGGAGTTACAAGGGTGCATGGAAACTGCGCAACACACTCTTGTAACACAGTAATTTTATGGAATTTTGCCACCAAATTTTCAACATAGGCATTTTAGGACTTCTGCCCATGAACAGTGTCACTGTCATTTCCTGAAACTGTCCCAAAAACTGAACGACCATGCTATTCTGCGCCGGATGTGCGAAAACACATTTTGGCCAGGATATGTAAAATGACAGCTATACTGTTCATAAGGAGTATGGAAAAATGGCAATTTTTAAAATCTAGAGTGAAAATCTTACAAATTTGCAAAGTTACAAGCATGCGTGGAAACTGTGCAATGCACACTTGTAAAACAGTCATTTTGGGGATTTTTTCCACCAAATTTGCAACATAGGCTTTTTGAGAGACCACCTCATGAACACTTGCACTGTCATTTCATTAATTGGTCCCAAAAGGTGATTCCGCACAGTGACCGTGAAATCACCTTTCAGGGCCAATTAATGCCATGACAGTACCAGAATTCATGAGGAGGGGTCCCAAAAACCCCATGTTGAAAATTTGGTGCCAAAATTCAAAAATGCCTGAGATACGATCAAAGTTGAAAAACCCCTATTTATTCCATTATACAGCTTACTGACATTTCCTCAGTTCATGGTCAGCTTTGAAGAGTGCAGACATTTTCCCGGTCCACCAAGATCATCGATCGCGGACTCCAGAGGTAAGTATGGGATAAGGGGGGTGTGGGGAGGCAGGGTGTGCAGTGGGTGGGTGCAGGTTGTGGGAGGGGAGCAGGAAGATCGCGAGGAACTGTTTTCTTTTTTGACAGGGTAAAAAAAAAAATTGCAGGGCTGTTTTTATTTAACAGGGGCATGTGGTATGCTGGGGTGGGCTCCCAGCATGCCAATGGACTCTTTGGGGGGGCAGCTGTAGCCGACAGGGGATTGGGCACCCCATCGCCACATAACAAAAGGGGGGGTTACATTATGCTGACGGGACTGGGCATCCCTGTCGGCACACAAAAAAAGCGGGGAGGGTAACATTATGCCAATGGGGATTGAGCACCCCCATTGGCAAACAACAAAAGTGGGGGGGCGTTACATAATGGCGATGGGGAGTGGGCTCCCCCATCAGCAACATCACTCGGGCACTGAAGCCAACAGGGAGTGGGGCCCCCATTGGCAAAGAAAAACTGTTGGGGTGCATGCATGATGATGAGGGGGATTGGGCACCCCCTCAGCATACATTGTAAATGGAAGGGGTGTTATTATGCTGATGGGGAGTGGGGTCCCCCATCGGCATTCTGACAGGAGGCAGCGGCAGTGTTGAGTGCACATAGGGATGCGTGTTATGGTCACACTGCATAAGAGCACCTCTCTTATTGCAGTGGACCTTTTGTAAGATCTGGTGGCCATATTCCAAACTGCTGATGTGGCGCCTGCATGCTGCCTGATTGGGGAATGAGGGACGCACCTACTAATGCGTGTCCTGCATTCGCCCAACAGTGACCACACCTCCAAATCTGCTACTACCGCAATATGTTGGCTGCGCATGCATGAGCCAACATAAAAAGGAAACTTTTACAGACTGTGATGACTTGGGTTGTCTCTCTCCTTTCTCCATTTACTACCTTGGACTATATGCCCCCCAAAACATTCACCATTTCAATGCAAACTGCTTTGTAGCTAGGGTCTAAAGTCAGCAACTTTTATATACAGTGTAATTTTAACATCAGAGGGAACAGGTCCAAATTTGGCATAAAAGGGACACTGTCATGTCAATCATTTCTGTATCATATTATTTATAGTTAAAATGCAAACATATATTTTTGGATGTACCTTCTGTGACTGTGTGGTGCATCAGTATGGGCTGGGACCAGGGGCAGTCTATTTTTCAATTTTAAGGAAGACAAAACAATGAGTTATAACTGGTAGCTGTTTATCATTTTTTCAATTACAGAAATGTTAGCCATAAACCAAAATGATCCATATGTAACTTACTTTACTGAATAAAAAGTGATGGGAAAAACTGTATTTTGTATTGTTATGTTTCTGTGGGCACCATCCTGTTACAAGTCTCTTCCAGGAAACAGTCATCTGGAGTTTTATCTATGTCATGGTTGAGCACATATCATTCTGTAAGCATAGGTCTAATACCACAATAGCTCGTGTTTAACATTCTGTTGTACACAAACCATGGCATAATAGCAACAACTCTCAAACTACGGGTTCCATGAAGAGAACTGCACAGAATGTTGTCCATAAGAAAAAAGCAATTGAAAATACAGTTTTTCACGTAAGTGTCATTTATTATGGAACAGTTAAGTATGGCTCATTTGGAGGCAAGACTTTCATTTTTCTTGAGTAAGCATGGGGTAGTTTTACCATTTGAGAGGGGGAGGAGGGTAGAATGGGTGCTGAAAGGCAGGTAAGGGTTGGAGGTTGGTTTTAACATGGATGCAAGAGGGAGAAAGATGGCATGAATGCTAGTGCATGTGTGAGGGTTGGGGTGGTTTTAACATGGATGCAGGAGGAAGAAACATGGCATAGTTGTTAGTGCATGGGTGATGGTTGGGGGAGTGGGTTTTAACATGGGTGCAGTAGGGAGAAGGGTGACATGAATGGTAGTTCATGAGTAAGCATGGGGGTAGTTTAAACATTTGGGTGAGGTAGGAGGGTGGAATATGTGCTTGAAGGTGGGGGAGGGTTGGAGGTTGGTTTTAACATAGGTGTAAGAGGGTGGCATGGGTGCTACTGCATGGATAAGGTAGGAGGAAGAAAAGTGGAATGGGTGCTGGGAGTGAAAGGGGGGTGTTGGTTTAGTCCTTTCATTTACAGATTCATGATCAGCAGGGGATGGTGAAGAAAAAGATGATGACAGACCAATGGTATGGGATGGCTGTACTGACTGCCCACTGTGGAACCTACTATAGATTTATATACATATTTTTTTTCTTATTAAGTACATTACGAACTGCTGCCAACTAGCACAAGTGTCCTGTCCCCTTTAAAAAGGAAGAAAAGAATGAGAAATAAAAGAAAATCTGCATCAGCAGTTTTTACAGAATGTGACCAATCATAAAGTGTTTTTGCTTTACAAGTAGTGATAATTTGATGCATAATGGGATTGACAGACACTGTCCCTTAAACATCACATGCCAACTGCTGCAGCAACATTAAATGTTCCTTAAGTTAGTATGTGGTGAGGAAACCACTTTTTTTATTTATGTGACTGAAATACATATTTTATTGATGTATCAGCTGGAAAGATGCATTTTCTTAGAAAATCGCATGCATTTTTTGCCAGCAACAATGACTGGCATATTTTTTTTATTCAAATGTCTTGACTGACTACATTATGACATAATGGGCCGGATATTCAGACTGCGCCAGGCAGGGGCGCAAGCCTGGGCGCAGCGCAACTGGGATGTGCCAGGGCATAGACTGGGTGATATTCAGTGGTGCTGCGCCATGGCTCAGCACCATTGAATAGGGCACCGTGGCCACCCCCATTGCACATGGTGCAGTGGCACTGCACCAGCACAAGTGGTAAGAGAGGAGCAGGGGGATGCGCCAGTGCAAGTGCAGTTGCACTAGGTGCAGGAACCACGATATTCAGTGGTGGGTATGCAAATGAGGCCATCATGCATGCAAGGTGCAAATGGGTCCATTTGATTGTCATTATGGCCCCATTTGCATGCAGGTGCGCTGATCCCTCGGCGACTTGTGCCTGGTGTCCTCCCAGGCTGCAGCCGTCAGAGACTGATGCCCTTTGCCCCTCGGCGGCAATGTGCCCCAAGGATCTGTAATAATAATAATTTTATCCCTGGTGGTCCAGTGGACCTGCCCTGCCCCAGCCTGATCATGGGCTCTGTAATAAGAAATTTATCCTTTGTGGTCCAGTGGACTTGCACCCCTGCCCGATCGCAGGCTTTGTAATAATAACTTTATCCCTGGTGGTCCAGTGGACCTGCTCCCAAGCCTGATCGTGGATGGAAATCATTCACATATCGGGACTGTGTAGTACAGTACAGTCTGCATGCCCATTGGCCCATGCTGTGGACCAATGGGCATACAACTGTACTGTACGCTGTCAGCCAGTGGGCGGCCAGGCGGCTTGTGGGTGGGAGCCGCCGCTGATGGGGAGCGGGGTGGTAGGACCAAGTGGGTGGGTGGGGAGGGGTACCGCTGGCCCAACCGGAGGGTTTTAAATTTACCAAGCCTGCGATCAGGCTTGGGAGCGGGTCCACTGGACCAGCAGAGATAAAATTAATATTACAAAGCCCGCAATCAGGCTGGGGTGCAGGTCCACTGGACCACCAGGGATATATTACTTATTACAGACCTGTGATCGGGCTGGGAGGCAGGTCAACTGGGCCACCTGGGATAATTATATTATTACAGAGCCTGTGATCGGGCTGGGGGGCAGATCCACTGGACCACCAGGGAGTTTCTTCTTACTGGAGCCCACGAGTGGGTGGGGGGGTGTGACGAAGATGGACCGTGGCTCTGGAGGTCGGGTCTCCACCCACAGCTGGTGGCTGCCATGTTGCGTCCTGCAATATGGCAGCTCACCTGTGGGTGGCCATGCCTTGGTCCTTTTTTTTTCAGTCGATCTTTGCATGCCCCTGTTTGGTGTAAGGCAGGTGTGTGGATGCATATGCACTGTACATCTGGGGCTGAATATTGGGATATGCCAAATATGAATGGGCACACCCCCCGCACTATATTACTGGTGCACCCCAGTGCATTGGGATTTGCACAGTGCAACATCCCCTTCTGAATATCACACCGGGGTGTATCAGTAGGTTGCGCATGGCGCAACACTGTTGTGCCATGCGCAACCACTTTGAATATCCCAGCCAATATGTTTTGCAACAGTTCCACATGCTGTGGCTGCAGTACCTTGACTTGGCTTTGTTATAAAAGCTTTCTTTTAAACATAGCAATTTTTGATTTACTGATTTAAAACAGGAAGCAGCAAATATCTGAGAGTAGGTAGTATTAGTTAATTTTTCTCATAATTCATATCGATGAGTATATATAACTGAGTACATAAATGGCTAATGTGCCACTTTTTTTTTCACTAAGGAACTCTGATGCAGCTGCAGCAGGAAAACTTTTAACATATGGGTGGGTGGGTGGGTCTGTAAGGTAAGTTGCTGGCTTTAGCAAACAGAAGAAACCATAGATAAACCTAATTGTATTCCTATCAATGTCACACATGATAATGTCTCTCCACCCTTATATTGAACAGTTTTTCCTTCACATGTAATTTATTACTATACTATCTTCATTCCTGACAGCACAATTAAAAAATAGGGCTTGAGTTCTAAAAAGCTCTAAAAATGATTAGAAACCTAGAACTTATTCAAACATTCTAGACTAGGACTGGAACCCAGAACTTAGGAGGGTTCTGACAACGCTAGTCGACTCTAGCATGACACCCCAACAGCGAAACCCTTAAACAGACCATTACAGCTACAGTCACTGTAATGGTCTGTTTTCACTGATGTGGCTTCTCCCAGTGTTCTGACCCCTCCCCAAACAACTCCAACCTGGAGTTGACTATAATTAAATGTGGGGGGTGTGGGCAGCAGAGCCCCTGCATGGGGTGTGCGGGGGGTTATGTGATAACAGCGACTACTAATAGTCACTGAACACAAAGAGCAACACTATAACTACCCAATAGAAGAGGATGACAACACATTACACCAACCACTGCAAGTAGTGATGGTTGCTAACTACAAGAAAAAAACTTACCATATGTATTTTTATGGTGAGGGCTATGTCCCCCGCACTCTGTCTGCAGGAAGCAGGCCCCCCATGACCCCAAATTAATTATATTCAACTCCATGGGGGTCTCAGCCTTAGGAGGAAAAAAAACCTTCTGTTGGGAGCTAGACCCGAACACTGGTCACTGGCTTCAGGAGTGGTAGCATATACTGCTATGATAAATGGCCAGCTTGGCAAGGCTTGGCCAAACATTGTCCTATAACCTGCTCTAGCAAGTGTAACTCCCTGCTACACTCGCTATACAGGACATAGTGGCGTTTTTCACCAGTCGCTCTCTGTACTTTTAAGTGCTATTAATGAGTTGCTTATATTGAGTCACTCAATAATAGATGCTCATATAGGGTGCTAATTGGGGGGCATAGCCCCCCCTGCAAAAAACACTATCTTTTGGGATGACACAGTACCAGTGTTGGTATTGTGCCATTGCTGTGCAGGTTATCAGGGAATTTTGTGTCAAACACAAGTAGTGCTTCCCCACCAGGGTCACCATGCCACAGGCACTGCCACATGTGATGCAGCTGCCAGTTCATAGACTGGCTTGATGTGCCAATGTACAACGCCCCTGCATCTATGTCAATCAGTACTTCAGCCACCAAGGAAAGCCATGATTCTGTCTCCTGGGCTGAATGTAGGTGTAACATATCTAGTGACATGTGACCCACCATATTGTATACAGCCATACAGCATTACTCGCATATGAGCACATGTGAATAAACATGATTTAAGCAGCATATGTATAGTCCATGTGAAACACTTTGTGAAGTAGCTGTCAAACAGGCCATCCACAAATGTACTTCCCTCAGGCACTGTTTCATTGTACAATCGAGGCAATACCCACTCAAGATTTCAGCCCTGCACTCGTCCAGGGATGTCCTGTCTGTCAAGGTCACTAGCAGTCATTTGTGAGCAGCAATAGTATGGAGCACTGCACATTCTGCTTTGACAATGCAGGCAGCCTCTGGGGCACACTGCAAGGCACCCCTTGATTTATTTAGACCTCTGAAGCACATTTTTAGGAAGTTAAATGTTTTCTCAATCACAGTTCTAGTTGCTGTGAGTGCAGCATTGTAGCTCCTGTCAGTGGTCCTCTGATGGGGGTAAAGAGGAATTGCCACAGGGGATATCCAGAGTCACCTCTAAAGCATATACATATTGTTTACTCCATGAATACAATGCATTCAGTATATGGACAACATCTGTGTTATCATGCTTACCTATTAGAAAATCCTCCAGTGCCTGGTATCCCTCCATGGTGTGATGCACATCTAACTATTCCCAAGTGAAGGCATCACATGTACTACTAGGGAACTTGACCACTACAGTAATGATAGTGTGGTTTATAGTACATATTATTTATTTATTTGAAAATTAGTATCCGAGAAAGTCACAGTGAGCCAAGACTCATTTCTAGGAGTGTCCCAGGGAAAAGGGGTAAGGAATATGATAAATCAAAAACAGTCATAAAGAAATATTCCCTCCAAAAATGTGAACACAGTGAGCAATTTAAAATGGTGCAAGTGCAAATTAACAATAAGGGTGCACAGACATTGGTTCTATGAGCAGCATTAATACCCAGTTAAAATGACCAAATAGGCTGAAAAAAAAAATAAGTGCAGCAGTTGTACTATATATCTGCACATTGACTGAATAATAGCCCTTCTAAAATTTGTAGAAAAATTCCTGCACCCAGATTGGCTGTTACCTCTGCAGTGACTCTGTTCAAAGCAAGTACTATAAAGCAGGACAGCATTAACAAAAAACAAACAAAAAAATCAAATCATTGTGCCATCAGAACTCTTAGTTTTAAATGCCACAATTTTTGTTTTGTGTTAGCGAGGACAAATGGAAAAGTGATGAACCAACCTCACCAGAACTAAAAACCTACAAAATAGAAAAGAAACAGAATTCCTGCTACAGTTTTTTTTATTTTGTATAATTATAGCCTTTTTTTATGAATCACATCTGTGCTCCTCTGTCTTCCATGTCACCGCTGTTCACCACTCGCTCGGTCACTTGTTCTGAGTATGCTCACTGTCTGTTTCCCACCATAATTCCCACAAAAAAAAAAATAAATAAATAAAACACTAACCATCAGAAAGAGTTTCTTTTTCTCTTCACATACTGGAACACAGTCCTTCATACCAGATACATCTTTTTGTTTCATGACCTGCTTTTAATGCCTTCCTATGTCCCTTGCATGCACACAGCTCTCTGTTTCTTGATATAGTGGTAGTTATTGCCTGTACTACTAGACAGTTAAATACTGATCAAAGTTCAAGGAAAACATAAAAAGTGTACGGCATATTTCAGGCACTTTGCACAACAACACTGGACATTGTGTGTCTGTGTGCTGGGGGGGCACCCGCTCGATCACACTCTTGCAAACTACAAGTATGGGTGCCACAACAGGGTAAATGTCCTCAAGTTAAAACAATGAGGATTTTCTTGTAGGTGAAAGGACTATTTTGTGAAGAATTCAGCTAACTCTAGCTGTTTTTACCTATGTAAGAATATTTCAATGTGTTCGTAAATAGCATTGTGCTTGTGTACACTGATTGAGCTTTTGGCTTTTCTCTCTTCCCAACCTTGGTAGGGAAGCTGGGCAGTAGAAGGCAAAGCAGCAAGGTGAGTAGTGTGCCAGAGGACAAGGAGGATGGGGATGACAGTGGGTGTGACTAAACATGCTAAACTTGGTCTGTAAGGAGCAGTTGGTTTTTATGCTGAAGGTGGGAGGAGCGATTCCTCCACATTAAAACTTGGGCTTCATCCCTTCCATTTCCATTGTGCTTTGTGTACAGTGATTAAGCTTTTGGTCTTTCTCTATTCCCACCCATGGAAGGGAAGCTAAGCAGTGTATATGGAATGGAAGACCCAAGATTACCTCCTCCAACTCACAGACAGTGTAACCAGCAGCACGCAGGAGTGGGAAAAACCCTCAGTGGAGGAGACCTCTGAGGATCTATGGCTACTGACCAGCCCATCCTCTGGGCAAGCTAAGAGGAGATGATTGTGAATATTTGTCTGCTTTCTACTTCTGGATTAACTGATGATGTCCGTCTTCCATGTCTCTTGATGTTGTTCACAGGAGTGTTACTCTTTAATGCTTTGATGCTGAGAAAGCTGCTCTGATTTGAAAGAATGCCCTGGAAAAGAATAAGGATTGAGCCAAGTCAATGCAGAAGTGTTTCTGATGATAATTGTAAGACATGATGAAAGAGTTATGAATGTGAGAATTTGTTCAATGTGAGCTATAGTACTAAGGAAGAATTACAGATCACAGAATGAAGAATACTTTTCATGTTGTGATGTCAGTCACTTGGGTGGCTTGAATTAAAATGGCCTACATTATGGCATTTGCTTGCAGTAGATAATAGTATAAATTGTAATGTCACTGAACACAAGAGATGAAGTTATGACTAAGTCTGCTGAAGGATGGAGACGAAGGAAAAGGTCTGAAATGGAAGTGAAATGAAACATCTGCCTTGACTGGATAGCTGTTGGTGATGTCCACTGCAGCTGATTGTCAGAAAATTGTAGACTGTCTGAAGGAACCGGTGAAGACCTCATATAAGGGTAATATCCACTAATGGGTAATCCCATAGAGAGGAGTCACTGTTGACAATCATATAGAGATGTGAAGGCTGGAGGCTATGGAGTAATGATCCAGGACTGGTAGGATACTAGATAAATCTGGCAAGTGGATGGGAGTAGGTGGATGAATAAATGTCATAGAGGAGATTGAGGAGATTTAGGCAAATATAGCTAGCATGTGCTTTGCTACAGACGCTACAGATATGAAGGTAGGTGCAGCCAGATCCAAAGCAGCTTAAATAGTTTACATGAATGGAAATGGGCTTCCCTCCCAGAAATTTAATAGGCCTGCCTAGGATGTCCAGTCAGGCACGAGGAGATGGAGGATTGGAAATAGTCTGAGTTAGCCTTGGCAGAGTAGCACAAGTGGAGCTTGATGGATGATAGAGTCTTGCTGGATTGGTGGATGAAAATGAAGTTTCTGCAGAAGTGACCTGGGATAAGGTGAACAGGTGATATATGAGAAGACAAGGGATACACAGTACTTGAGTTTGAGAGTTGAGGAGGCTCAATGGTGGATGAAGGACTGACAGTTGCAAAAACACTTGGAGGAGCTGGGATGTTGCGAGCATGGTCGGTGGATGGAAGAGCAGCAGGAACTGATGTTTCTGAGGCTGGAGTAGGTTTGGTCTGGAAGTGAGCTTCAATACCACCATGTGGGATTACAGACAAGAAATTGAAGAGGTGAGCTGGGCCATGAAGTCCTGGATTTTTGACAAGGTGCTGGTTCTGGTTGAGGAACAAATTGGCTGAGACCCTGAATAGGCTGAGGCTCTGAAGCAACATATAACTCATACAGTTCTTGTTTTATGGGCAGATACCAAGTGCTGAATACCAAGTTTTTGCAGTTTGGATAGGAGGTGGGGAATGGTTCCATGCACTCAAATACCTCAGCAGGTATGAGTTAGAGATGGAGACTGGAAATACTGATAGTGAAACTGCTTGGGAGGGCTCACAGAGAAAAAGCAGGTGGCTGCAGCTGAATAAGAAGGAGAGAAGCAAAGCAAAACTGTAGTAGCAGGCAGGAAAGACAATAGGAGGGAGGAAGGATTGGATTCAGCACAGTACAGGGTGCACATTTAATATATATTAGGTAAGAAGCAGTAACAGAAATTGGAGGATCAGGATGTGCATAGATAATATAGGATTGTGGCTTTAAGAATGGCTGGATGGTGACATCACAACCCAGAAGAACTGGAGGCACAGAGCACGGCACCAATAGTAGAAAACCCAAAACCAGAAAAAGCAGCAAATAGTATGAATGGAAGTGAGCACAAGAGCAATGAAAACCAGCAGACAAGGTAAAATGGCATGAGCAATAGAGGGGAAGAAACAGCAGAAATATGGAGCACAAGGAGAAAGAGGGGGATCACAGAGATAGGAGCCGGGAAGGGAAGTGGGAGGGAAGGGGCTGATGATGAGAAGGAGTCAAAATGAAGCAAAGCAGGCAGCAGGGAAAAGCAATGAGGCATAGCCACACAGACCATGCAGGAGCCTACAGGAAAATGACATGCTGTAATGAAACATGTTAAGCTTGATCTGTAAGGCACAGGCTGTTTTTATGCTGAAGGTGGGAGGACTTATTACCCCACATTGAACCTTGGGCTTCAGCCCTCCCATTTTTTTAATTTCAGAAACATATTTAAACAAGTTCTGGCAGATCCACTACAGTTGCAAATGCATTAACTAGGTAAGGGTATTTCATGGGCTTAAACATAAACATGAATTGCAGTAAGTAAGGCCGGCAATACCAGTCCACGTATGACTTGTAAAAAACCTGGGCAGCCTGGGAGTGGGTCACAAGGTGGTAAACTGGGTTAGTAGCTGGTTGAATGATAGAAGATAGAGAGTCATGGTAAATGGTGCTCAATATGAGGAAAGGAGTGTGTCCAGCAGGGTGCCACAGGGCTCAGTCCTGGGCCCAGTCCGATTTAATGTCTTCATAAGTGAAATTGCGGAGGGGCTGAAGGGGAAAGTGTGCCTCTTTGTGAATGATACTAAGTTCAGCAACAGGGTGGACACTCCAGGAAGGGTGGAAAAAATGAGGCAGGACCTAGGTAAACTGGAGGAATGGTCTGAAGTGTGGCAGCTGAGACTTAATGCAAAAAAGTGCAAAATCATGCATTTGGTTTGCAGGAACCTAGGTGAGGGTTATGGGGGGGGAACTGATGCTCACCAAACAGGAAAGAGATTTGGGGCTAATCATATTCGATGACCTAAAGGTGGCTAAACAACGTACCAAGGCTGTGGGGAGAGCCAGTGAGGTGCTGGGGTGCACAGGGAGAGGTATCACCAGCAGAAGGAAGAAGGTGGTGATGCTGCTGTGTTGATCACTGTTGAGGCCTCATTTGGAATACCGAATCCAGTTCTGGAGGCCACATTTTTGTAATGTAACTAAATCACAAATGTGTTAAATGGTTCTATTTTACCAACATATGAACATACGAAAATGCCAGCAGAAGCAGGCCTATACTAACCCCGGGTCACCCCTGAAAAAGGGACTGTCAAAGTCTCAGTGGGCCTACCCAGTTACCAAAATTTAAATAAATAAATACTGTCTATCGAGTCTGCTCGAATGTGCATCTAGCCCCTCAACTTGCATCTATCCTCTGCTTCATCTTAACACCCTGTCCCAACCCCTCTTAAAGCTACCCACCATTCCGATGGGAAACCACCTCCTTGGGTAGAGTATTCTACCTGTCCATCACCCTTTATGAGAAAAAAGGTCTCCTGATTTCCTTCGTGAATCTTTCCTCTCCATCCTCAGCTGATGACTTCTCATATCCCTCTCTCTTCCAAGCTGGAGGATCCCTTCTGCATTAACCTTATTTATCCCCTTCAGGTATTTAAAGGTTTCAATCATATCTCCCCTATCCCTCCTCTCCTCCAGGGAGTACATGTTCAGCTCGCTCAATCTATCCTCGTAGGACTTTCCCTCCAATGCCTGGATCATCCTTGTTGCCCTACATTGCACCCTCTCCTACAATTTGACATCCTTCTTCTGGAATGGGCACCAGTACTGCACACAATACTCCAGTTGAGGCCTGACTAGGGACCTGTACAGGGGAAGAATCACCTCCCTACTCCTGGAGAAGATTCCCCTGTCTATACACCTCAGCATTCTATTGGCCTTTGCTGCCACCTTCCTGCACTGAGCAGAGTTGTTCATGCTGTCCGTTATAACTACCTCCAGATCTTTTTCCTCTTCTATACTTTCCAGTTGCACCCATCCTAGCTGATAGTTCCTCCCTGGTTCCTCTTTCCAAAGTGCAGTACCTTGCACTTCTTGGCATTGAACCCCAGCTGCTATGTTCCTGACCACTAATGTAGTTTGGACAGGTCCTCCTGCAGCCCTTTCCACCCCTCAATGTCATCTATCACTGCTCCAATCTTTGTATTATCAGTAAACAGACTGATCCTACTCCAGACACCATGTGAGATATCAGATATGAATATCCTAAATAGAACTGGTCCCAGTACCAATCCCTGTGGCACCCTCCTCGACACTTCTCTTGATGATGAGAGCCCCACCACCAACACCCTCTGCTGCCTTCCATTAAGCCAGCTGACGATCCATCTGACCATCTTAGATCCCACGCCTATGTATTCCAGCTTCCCCCCTAGCCTCCCATGAGGTACAGAATCAAAGGCCTTGCTGAAGTCCAGGTACAGCACATCCACCTCATGGCCCTTGTCCAGTTCCCTTGTGACCCAGTCATAATACTAAATTAGATTTGTCTGATGATGAACTTTTGATGAACATTCGAAGAACTTTAGCAGTTTGGGCAAGATTTCCTCCAGCTAATGAGTTCACTGGGCCTTACACAGGTTATTACCTCCTGAACCCATATTGGAGGTCATTCATTGGACTTGGTGTTCCTCCTGTGGAAGGAGATATCCAATTTGGTGGTGGAGCCAGTCGGGTGGTCTGACCATCACCCCATCAGGTTCAGTTTTGTGGCTCCCCCAGTAGGTCTGCACTTATGGAGATGGTCCTATGCCATCCTTTGAGGGGTGTTACCCCAGATGGTCTAATGATGGTGCTGGATTTGTTGGGAGTACCGAGTGAATGCATGGATCTAGAGGATCTAGTACTTGCCTATAATAAGGCAGGGATGGCAGCCCTGGATTCTATAGCATCTGTTCATGTTCACCCCTTCACCCTCCATTCAAGGTCTCCCTGGTTTGATGAGACCTTGAGGGAGCTGAGGAGAGTAGGGTGAAGGCTAGACCGGAGCTGGCAGAATTCGGGCCTGGAGTGTGGCAGACTTTTATTAATGGACCATTATGTGGTCTATCAATCAGCAATGACCCATAAGCAAGGCCCCTAGAATTCTGCAGCCACAGAATTTTGCGCAGAACTTGCAACCTACTGCAGAACTGCAGTGTCACAGAAATCACTGTTCTTGGTGATTCTTTATTAATATTTCTCTTTATCCATTGAACCTGGTTCCTGTCCCCCCTTTTTATATCCAAAATCTCTTTATGCTCAGCATGTGATGTTATCAGTGCTATCACATCATACATTAGCTAATGAAATGGCTGCATCCTGCCACAAAAATGAATAGTCACTTATCTACCACACCTCTAACTGCCAGAGGTGGTGGCACAGCATATTAGTCATGGTGATATTTGCTCAACCTCCACTACATCCTAATACAATTTTCAGTCTTTTGTTATTACACTAGGGCCAACTTAAACAAAACCTTGATAATAGCATAGACCTGTTAAGTCCATACCTTACTTAGTACAAACTTATTTTTGCCTTTAAGGTATAGAGATGCCATCTGAAATGAATAACTGGTAAAATGAATTAACCTGTCATTTTTAAGAAAAATAAAGTAATTATGCCCAGTAAAGTGAAATATAATAATGTATGGATCTGTTGAAAGAATAGACCTGTTAAATAAATAATTGCGCTGCACACATTTTTACCAGGGCTATTGATTACATATTGTCACTGGTTGATAGAATCACCTAAAAGTTATGGAGAAATGTTGTGTGCAGGGCCAGCTGTTTCTGCAAGAGTGCAGCATGCTGTGTTCCTGTGCCAGCAACTCAGGTTCAGAGATGAGCTCTGGGAGCTGGCTGGGCAACACAAGGATTGGGGGAACACTACATATATATATTATGATAGCACAGTAGTGCTACCATAGTTAGGGTTGAGTAGCCCTTTTAAGGTTAAATGGTGACATTTTGCACCTTAATAACTTTTCCACCATTCAACGGATTTGCCTGAAGTTTGGCAGGCATGGGGCATAACCATAGATCTTGGGATCTGTCAACTTTCATAGCAGTCAGTTATACAGCTGCGATGTTATTAAGTGACATTCATGTGCGCAATTATGTTTTTTTGTGAATTCTTTGCTCATGCCTACAGGTCACACTGTTTGTGTGACTGGTCCATAAACTCCACGGAACGTGTGCCCGGAGTCCCTAATGTGCCTTTTGAAGATTTTGTGAAAAAATATCGAACGGTTCAAAAGTTATTCAAAAAACAAGTTTCCATTATAAGTCAATGGGAAAAGTTAATAAAAGGTTCGATACTTTCGCAAATGCACTTTTTAGTGTCGCAAATGACCCTATTAGAGTTGCAAATCCACCATTTTTTTTCAGTTGGTGATCATAAAAATGCTTGGCATTTAACATTGGGACCCTCTAAGAAAACAATTATTTTTGTGTTCACCTAGTCGGACCATCAGGATGCTAATCATGTCTTTATTTTGGGGTTAAACACCCCAGAAATATGTTTACCAAATTTTTGGGAAAAGTAGTGTCACAAAGTAGTGTCACACTTGTGACACTTTTGCAAATTTTTGAGAAAACTTTTGCAAACCACTACACTACTTTTCCAGACTATGGCCAAAATGACAGGAATTCTTTGCCACCCTGTTGCAAAAGAATGGTTTGGTCTTTTGGGCTGAAATTTGGGAGGAAGGCAGACAGCATCTCACAGATGTGCCTTTTGGTGGTTTGGTGATAAAATATTGCACAGGTGGCTAGTTACAGTACTCCGAAATTGACATTTTTTCCCATAGACTAACATGGTGGCATACGCCATGCCTTTCGGGGCTCGTATCTCGGAAACGGTACAAGATATGGAATTTTTGTTGTGGCAATGCAGAGCCCATATGTAAACACCTAGCCAAGAAACTCATGAATCATGTGAAATTTGAATTTTTTTTCTCTACGTCAGACGGTTCCAGAGATATAAGCAATTTAGTATTCCAACAGCTTATTTTCTGCTCTGAGGCCCATTATTATGCATACATTCTTTGTACACACTGTGTTTCTCTGTGCAGCTATTGGGCAAAACCAGGGTGTGCGTTTCCATTACTGTTACAGTTAGCATTCCCACTTGCATTTCTGTACCCATTTGCGTTATCTTTCCATGCATGCCACCGTGTGCATTACCCTTTACGTTCTCATTTGCATACGTGCTTGCATTTGCATTGCCATTTCTGTTTCCATTGGCATTATTTCTGCTGTTAACATTAACATTTTCATTTCCAATTGCTGTACCATGACTGTGCGCATCACAGTTTGAATTTCCTTATGCACTTGCATCTCCTTTTGCATCACTTTTTGCTTGCATTTCCATTAACGTTTGCGTTACGATTTACGTTTCTGTCACCATGTACGCAACCATTACCAGTTGCATTTCTCTTGCACTTATCGTTACTGTGTCACAAAACATCATGTGGTGGGAGCACGTGGCCCTCCACCATCACATTCCATTCACTGTTTCTACTGCACATTCTCAAAAACAAGGGAAATTAGAGGCAAACAACTCCATTTAATGCATCAGTTTGGGTTGTACCACAGTGACAAAAGCAAGGAAATTTGGTGTTAGGGTTGACATCCCCCAATTACACCCCTCCAGCCCCCCATCCCAACTGTCAACAGGGAGTGCATTGGGGTTGTCGGTCCTAACTCTCACTCCATTCTCCTATACCTCAGCTTGTTTACGCATGTGATGAGGTGAGAGTTAGGGCCGATGACCCCATCACCCCATGGCGGTTGGGGTGGGGGCTGGGGGGTGCAAGGGGGGCTGTCAACCCTAACACCTAATTTCCTCACTTTTGTTGCTATGGTACAACCCTAACTGATGCATTAAATGGTGTTTTTTGCCTCATATATATATATATATATATATATATTATGGTAGTGCTACCAGTGTTAGGGTTGAGTAGCCCTTTTAAGGTTAAAGGGTCAAATTGTGCAACTTAATAACTTTGCCACTGTTCATTGGAGTTGCCTGAAATTTGGAATGCATGATCAAGAGCCACACATCTTGGGAAATGCCAACTTCTGTATTGGTTGGATATATGGCTGTGGAGTTATTAAGTGAGATCTGCACTCACGTTTACAGTTTTTGGTGAATTCTTTACTCGTGCCTACAGGTCGCATGGTCTGCGTGACCGGTCTGAAAACTTCAGGGAATGTGCAGCCAGGGTCCCTGATGTGCCTTTTGAAGATTTTGTGAAAGAATATTAAATGGTTCAAAAGTTATTCAAAAAACAAGTTCCCATTACAAGTCAATGGGAAAAGTTAACAAATAGTTTGACAGTGTCGCAAATACGCTTTTTATTGTCGCAAATGGCCCTAGTAGTGTCGCAAATCCACCATTTTGTTTTCAGTTGGTGATCAGAAAAAAAATGCTTGCCATTTAAAATTGGGACCATCTATGGACACAATTCTTTTTGTGTTTACTCAGTCAGACCCTGATGATGCTAGGCATGTCTTTATTTTGGGGTTAAACACTCTAGAAATATGTTTTTCAAATTTCTGGAAAAAGTAGTGTCACAATGTAATGTTGCACTCATGACACTTTCACAAAGTTTTGTGAAAGCTTTCACAAATCACGACACTACTTTTTCAGACTATGGCCAAAATGACAGCAGTTCTTTGTCACCCTGCTGCAAAAGAACGGTTTGGCCTTTTGAGCTGAAATTTGGAGGGAAGGTAGCCAGCATCTCACAGATGTGCCTTTTGGTGGTTTGGTGAAAAAAATATTGCATGGCTGCAAAGTTACGGCACTCTGAAGTTGGCATTTCTTCCCATAGACTAACATGGTGGTGTATGCCATGCCTTTCGGGGCTCATATCTCGAAAACGGTGTGAGATACGGAATTTTCATTGTGACAAAGCATAGCCTATGACCTACACATTCAGCAAAAATGTAGCGAGGAAAATAATGAATCATGGGAATTTATTTTTTTTCCTACTCATATGATTACTGAGATATAAGCAATTTAGTATTCCAACACCTCATTTTCGGCTCCAAGGTCCATTATTATGCATACATTCTTTGTACACACTGTATTTCTCTATGCAGCTGTTGGGGAAAAACAGTGTATGTGCTTCTGTTAATGTTACAGTTACTGTTTCCACTTGCATTTATGTACCCATTTGCGTTACCGTTCCCGTGTACACCACCATGTGCATTACCCTTTGCGTTCTCATTTGCTCTTACATTTGCGTTACTGTTACCATTTGTGTTTTCACTACTGCTTGTGTTTGCATTTCAGTTAGTGTCTCTGTGTGCATTGCCATGTGCATTTACACCAGCCCTTTCATTTGCATTTGTGTTTGTCTTTCATTTTGCGTCTTCGTTGCTGTAACTGTCGCCATTTGCATTTCCTATTACGTTACTGTGCCCGTGCGCATTACGATTTGCATTTTCATATGTGCATGCATTTCCTTTTGTGTTTCTGTTTCCTTTGGCATTATTGTTGCTGTTACCATTACCATTTGCATTTAGAATTGCGGTAACGTGATGTGTGCATTACGGTTTGTGTTTATGTATGCGTTTGCATTCCTGTTTACGTTTCTGTTTCCTTTGGCATTATTGTTCATGTTAACTTTACCATTTGCATTTACAATTGTGGTACTGTGCCTGTGCATGTTACAGCTTGCGTTTACATGTGCACTTCCATTCCTGTTTCCATTTCTGTTCCCTTTGGTGTTCTTGTTGCTGTAACACTTAACATTTGCATTTACAATACCAGTGCCATCACTGTGCATGTTACCAGTTGTATTTTCATACGCGCTTCCATGTCCATTTGCATCACTGTTCACTTTGGCATCACTTTTCTATTAATGTTTGCTTTACCATTTACATTTGCTTTACCATGTGCGTAACCATTGCCGCTTGTGTTTGTTTTGCAGTTCCTGTTACTATGTAACAAGACATCATGTTGTGGGAGCATGGGGCCCAAAGGGCTCCGTGCTCCCGCCACTGCATTATATTCACTATTTATCATCCTCATTCTCAAAAAGAAGGGAAATTAGGGGCAGAAAACTCCATTTAATCCATCAGTCAGGGTTGTTCCACAGCAACAAAAGTGAGGAAATTTGGTGTTAGGGTTGAAAGCCCCCCTTGAACCCCCCCAAGCCCACCCCCAACCAGCATTGGGGTGCGCGTTGGGGTCATCGGTTCCATAGTAACAGGAACACCGATGTAAATGCAAGGACCAACAGTCACACACATGGTAATAGAAATGTAAATGGTAAAGCAAACGTTAATAGAAACGCAAGCGCAAAGTGACACAGAAGCGAACTGTGACGCAAACGGACATGTAAGCGCATATGAAAATGCAACTGGTAACACGCACAGTGACAGCAGCCATATTTTGAATGCAAATTTTAAGTGTCACAGCAAAAAGAATGTGAAAGGGAACAGAAACTGAAATGCGAACACAAGTCCACACGTAAACGCAAATCGCAACGTGCACGGGCTTGGTACCACAATTGTAAATGCAAATGGTAAAGATAGCATGAAGAATAATACCAAAGGAAACAGAAATGCAAAAGGAAACACAAGCACATAAGGAAACGCAAACCGTAATGTGCACGGGCACAGTAACACAGTTGCAAACGCAAATGGTAACAGTAACAGCAAGAAAGAGACAAAACAAAAGAGAAACGGAACTGCAAATGAAAGGGCGACTGGAAACACAAACACAAACAGTAGTGGAAATGCAAATGGTAACAGAAATGGAAGCACAAATGAGAACGCAAAGGGTAACACACATGGTGGCGTACACGGGAGCGGTAACACAAATGGGGACATAAATGCAAGTGGAAACAGTAACTGCAACAGTAACAGAAGCACACACCCTGATTTTGCTGAACAGGTGCATAGAGAAACACAGTGTGTACAAAGAATGTATGTATTGTAATGGGCATCGAAGCTTAAAACGAGCATTGGAAGTACTTAATTGCTAATATCTCAGCAACAGCATGACGAAGAAAAAAAATTATAATTTCACAAAAATCATGATTTTTCCTGGCTAGGTTTGCAACTTGCAACAAAAAAACCGTATCTTGCATCATTTTCAAGATACGAGTCCCATGAGTCATGATTTTCCTGCCTGCGTTTTGTTGAATGCATAGCCATAAGCTATGCATTGTCACAATGAAAATTTCATATCTCACACCATTTCTGAGATACGAGCCCCGAAAGGGTATGCCACCATGTTAGTCTATGGGAAAAAATGCCAACTTTGGAGTACTGTAACTTGGCAGCCATGCAATATTTTTTTCACCAAACTACAAAATGGCACATCTGGGAGATGTTGGCTGCCTTCCCTCCAAATTTCAGCTCAAAAGACCAAACCATTCTTTAGCAACAGAGTGGCAAAGAACTCTTGTCATTTTGGCCATAGTCTGGAAAAGTAGTGTCGCAATTTGCGACACCTTTCACAAATTTTGCAAAAGTGACTTGAGTGCTACGTTATTTTGCAACACTACTTCTTTCAGAAATTTGAAAAACATATTTCTGGGGTGTTTAACCCCAAAATAAAGATATGGTTAGCATTCTCAGGGTCCGACTAGGTGAACACAAAAAGAATTGAGTCCCTAGAGGGGCCCAAATTTAAATGCCAAGCATTTCTGTGATCACTAACTAAAAAAATGGCTGACTCACAACACTACTGGTCATTTGCGACACTAAAAACTGCATTTGCAAAAGTGTTGCACTTTTTGTTAACTTTTCCCATTGACTTATAATGGGAACTTGTTTTTTGAATACATTTTCAACTGTTTAATATTTTTTCATGAAATCTTCAAAAGGCACATCAGGGACCCCAGCCATACATTCTCTGAAGTTGTCAGACTGGTCGTGCAAACCATGCAACCTGTAGGCGTGAGCAAAGAATTCACCAAAAAGCGTAAACGCGCTTTTTGTTGTTACTTAATAAATCTTCAGCCATATATCTGACCAGTACGAAACTTGGCAGATCCCAAGATATACCGCCCAATGATGTCTGCTAAATTCCTGGCAAATCCATTGAACAATATCAAAGTTACTAAGGTACAAAGTTTGACCCTTTAACCTTAAAAGGGTTCCTCAATCCTAACTATGGTAGCACTACCATGCTACCATAATATATACCTATCTATAGATCTGTATATATTAGAGGCAAAAAATTCCTTTTAATGCATCAGTTAGGGTTGTTCCACAGTGACAAAAGTGAGGAAATCTGATGTGAGGGTTGAAACCCCCTTTGCACCCCTCCAGCCCATCCCCCCAACTGGAATCGGGGTGTGGATTGGGGTCATTGGCCCTAAGTGTCACCCCATCACATGTGGAAAGAAGCTGAGGAATAGGAGAATGGGGTGACAGTTAGGACCGATGACCCCAATGCACACCCCGATTCTAGTTGGGGGGTGGGCAGAAGGGTGCAAAGGGGTTTCAACCCTAACATCAATTTCCTTGCTTTTGTCACTGTGAAACAACCTAACTGATGCATTAAATGGAGTTTTTGCCTCTAATTTCCTTCTTTTGAGAATGATAATGAGAAATAGTGAATGTAATGCAGCGGCGGGAGGCCTTGAGGGTGGCGTCTTGTCGCATTGTAACATTGTGCCCATAAGCGCAAATCGTAATGTGCATGGTGACTAAAGCAAAACAGAAGAGGAACAGTACTGTAGACAGAAATATTAAAAACAACGGAAAGCATAATACAAATGTAAGCGCAAAGGAGTAGCTACATGGTGGCGTAGCATGTGAGCAGTAAGTGAAATGGGTATGGAACCGCAAAGCAGAAATGGTAATGGTAAGAGTAATGTAAGCACACAGGCTGGTTTTCCCCAAAAGCTGTATAGAGAAAGACAGTGAGTAGAAAGAATGTATGCAAAATAATGACTCTTGGAACACAAAAATCAGTAGTTGTAATAGTAAATTGCTTATATCTCAATAACTGTACGACATAAAAAAAAATGTAAAAGTCATATATATTATCACTTTTCTGGCTAGTTTTATATGTAGCCCCTTTTGGGGGCTATAATTTTTTGACAAAAACTCCGTATCTCGCACCGTTTTCGAGATATGGGCCCTCAAAGGTGCGGCGAATGCCGTAATGTTATCCTATGGGGAAAAAACAGAAGTTCGGACTGCCATAACTTTTGAACAGTTTAATATTTTTTCATGAAATCTTTGAAAGGCATATCAGGGACCCCGGCCACATGTTTCCTGAAGATTTAGGGCCAGTTGCTCAAACCGTGCGACCTGTAGGCGCGACCGTAGAATTCCAGAAAAAGCGTTAATGCACATGCAGATCATGCTTAATAACTCCACAGCCATGTATCTGACTGATACAAAACTTGGCAGATCCAAAGGTGTATGGGTCTTGATTATGTGTTCCAAATTTCAGGCAAATCCGTCAAACGGTTGCAAAGTTATTAAGGTGCCAAAGTTTGGGTTTAACATGTAAATGGCTCCTCAACCCTAACTATGGTAGCACTACTGTGCTACCATAATATATATGCACATATATATTTATGCAGTGAAGCCCACCAGGATGAAATGCAGTGTCACAGGTTTGCTGAATGACAAAAGGGATTAATTCCCATTGAAACTTCATTGTTTGCTGCAGTAACTCTACTGCAGAATTCTGTAGTGCTGCACTTCATTGTACAGGGCTTCACTGTATATATATATATATATATATATATATATATATATATAATGAGGCAAAAACTCTGGTCAATGCATTAGTTAGGGTTGTTCCAGGCGACAAAAGTGAGAAATTCGGTGTTAGGGTTGAAAGCCCCCTGGGACCCCTGCCACCCCCAACCGGCATTGGGGTGTGCATTGGGTCATCAGCCCTAACTCTCACCCCATCATGTGTGTAAAGCAGCAGAAGTATAGGAGAATGGGGTGAGGATTGGGACCAATGACCCAATGCACCCCAATACTCGATGAAAATGAAACAGAAAAGTCAAGGGGTTTTCAACCTAACACCAATTTCCTCACTATCACTGTAACTACAATGCATTAAACGAGTTTTGCCTCTAATTCCTCTTTGAGAATGATAACTAGAAATAGTGAATGTAATGCTGTGGCTGGGCGCTCCTGGCGTGATGTCTTGTGGCATAGTAACAGGAACAGCAACGCAAACAGAAGTGCTAACAGTGGTGCACATGGTAATGCAAGTGTGAATGAGAACAGAAAGATGCGCTCACAGTGGCGTGAAGCAGGAGCGGTCTGCGCATGGCGATGTTGTCACATAGTAACATGGTGCCTGCAAATGGAAATGTCAATGGGCATGGTGGCGCAAAGTGAAACAGAAGAGAAACAGTACTGTAGACACAAATGGCAAAAAATAACGAAACACAAGCGCAAATGAAAACACAAAGGATAACGCACATGGTGGCGTGAGAAGCGTCAATGATGAAGTAAGCAGTTGGAACCTAGCGGAAAGGACAACGTTAACAGTAATGTAAGCACACAGTCTGGTTTTCCCCAAAAGCTGCATAGAGAAGACAGTGAGTACAAAGAATGTATGCATAATAATGGATATCGGAGCAGAAAATGAGGACTTGGAATACTAAATAGGTTATATCTCAGGAACCGTATGACTTAAGAAAAAAAATTAAAAAGTCATATGATTCTGACTGTCCTGGCTAGTTTTACTTGCTCCTCTGTTTGGGGGCTAAACATTTTACAATGAAAAGTCCGTATCTCGCACCGTTTCGAGATCTGAGCCCTAGCCGCGTGACGCCGTAATGTTATCTTAGGGAAAAAAAGAAGTTAGACACCATAACTTTGCCTCCTGTAATATTTTTCACCAAACCATTGAAAGAGCACATCTGTGGGCTATTGGCTGTCTTCCCTCAAATTTCAGGAAAAAAGACCAAACCATTATTTTGCAGCAGGGTGCCAAAGGATTCCTGTATTGCGTTGGGCGCGATAATGTTATCCTATGGGAAAAAACGTCAACTTTGGAGTGCCGTAACTTTGACGCCATGTAATATTTTTTCAACACAACACTGAAAGGCACATCTGTGAGATGTCGACTGCGTTCCCTCCAAATTTCAGCCCAAAACTCCCAATCGTTCTTTTGCAGCGCGGTGCAAAATAATTGCTGTCATTTTCCCACAGACTAGAAAACTACTGTCACAATTTGCAAGCTTTCATAAAATTTCATGTTGCTAAGTGAACTGAAAAGTACTTTCTTGAAAATGCTTTATCCAGAAATTTGAAAAACATATTTCTGGGGTGTTTACTACAAAATAAAGACATGCAAGCATCCTCAGGGTCCGACTAGGTGAATACAAAAATAATTAGGTTGCTAGAGGGTCCCAAATTTAAATGCCAAGCATTTTTATGATCACCAACTGAAAACAAAATGGTGGATTTGCGAAAGTAACAGGCCCATTTGCAAAAGTAAAAATGCATTATCAACACTGTCGAACTTTTGTTAACTTTTCCCACTGACTTATAATGGGAAATTGTTTTTTGAATAACTTTTGAACCGTTTAATATTTTTTCACCAAATGTTTGAAAGGCACATCGGAGACCCTGGCATACGTTCCTAAAGATTTTGGGCCAGTCACATAAACAGTGCGACCTGTAGTCGCGACCGTAGAATTCCAGAAAAAGCGTAAATGTGCGTTCAGATCACGCTTAATAACTCCACAGCCGTATATCCAACTGGTACAAAACTAGGCAGATCCTGAGGCCTATGGTTCTTGATTGAGTATTCCAAATTTCAGGCAAATCCGTCAAACAGTTTAAAAGTTATTAAGGTGCAAAATTTGGGGGTTTAACATAAAATGCTCCTCAACCTAACTATGGTAGCACTACCGTGCTACCATAATATATATATATATATATATATATATATATATATATTAGAGCAAAAACTCTGCTTAATGCATTAGTTAGGGTTGTTCCACAGTGACAAAGTGAGGAAATTCGGTGTTAGGGTTGAAAACCCCTTGGACGCTGCCCACCCTCCCAACCCGGCATTGGGGTGTGCATTGGGGTCGTCAGCCCTAACTGTCACCCCATCACATGTGTAAAGCAGCAGAAGTATGAGGAGAATGGGGTGAGAGTTAGGACCAACAACTAATGCAGCCCAGTGCCGGTTGAAAGGTGTGAGGGAATCAGGGGTTTCCTACCAACTTCCCCAAGGTCACTGTGGAACAACTAACTAATGCATTAAATGGATTTTTGCCTCTAATTTCCTTATTTTTGAGAATGATAACTAGAAATAGTGAATGTAATGCGGCGACGGGAGCACGGGGCCCGCCGCGTGATGTCTTGTGCCATAGTAACAGGAACAGCAACGCAAACAGAAGCGGTAACAGTGGCACACATGGTAACACAAGCATGAATGAGAACAGAAAGGGTAATGCACACAGTGGCGTAGGCAGGAATGGTCTGCCGCGTAATGTGTTGTCACATAGTAACATGGTGACTACAGGCGGAAATTTCAATGGGCGTAGTGTGGTGCTAAGTAAAACAAAGAGAAACAGTACTGTGACACAAATGGCAAAAATAACAAAAAGAAAGCGCCAAATAAAGCACAAAGGATAATGCACATGGTGGCGCGAGCGTCAACAATAAGTGAAACAGATGCGTAACATAGCGGAAAGGGCAACAGTAACAGTAATGTAAGGCGCACAGGCTGGTTTTCCCCAAAACCTGCATGAAAGACACTGAGTACAAAGAATATATGATAATAATGGTATCAGACAGAAAATGAGAACTTGGAATACTAAATGGGTTATATCTCAGGAACCGTACGAC